>CM072900.1:5271261-5786261 GCA_037013685.1 Acridotheres tristis
ATCTCCATCTTTCCCAGGTAGATAACACACACAATGGACTTCACACATGCGAAAAGAGCAGTGCTCTTAAACCTTTGGAGCAAGATCTAGAATCCTCTGTCCCTGCTCTACAAAGAGAACAGCAGTTTATTCTGATTTGGCTGGGGAGTGAATGCCTTTGGTCTTGTTTAGAAACCAGAAGTTCGCTGCAAATGTTGTGGATGATAAGCTGCATGGTCTGTATTTTACATCTAGTGAGGTGAACATCATAGTCCCTTCTGAAATGAAAAAAAACAGAACCAAAAATAGTCTATTTAAGGATGAAAAGTTGCCTTTACTGGCTACATTTTGCTTTTTGGCTTTGCCAGTCACTGAAGAAGTCTATATCAAAGTTTTGTTGATATCTGAACTAGTTTTAAAGGCATCCAAAAAACAATCTTCCTTGAACATTTCC
The DNA here is from genome assembly GCA_037013685.1 of Acridotheres tristis. NCBI lineage: Eukaryota > Metazoa > Chordata > Aves > Passeriformes > Sturnidae > Acridotheres > Acridotheres tristis. The sequence goes on from CM072900.1 coordinate 5,271,695, forward strand.
TCTTGGTGGACATCCAGTCACTTTGATACATCTGCTCAGCCTGTCAGCAGCAAATAATCTTGGTTGGCAAATTAATTGAATAATGTATATTGCAATCAATTTTTCATAATTCCTCATTTATGCTGTAATATAATAAATGTTGTATGACTCCCTGGGACTTGCAGCACACATTTTGGATGGCAATGGTCACAACAGTACAAAATGACAATGTTATTATGGCATTCACAATCTGATTTTGGTGACTATTTTAGATAAATATTTACTTCCTGGATGTAATTTCCTTAATAGAGCTTGAGCACAGAAACATTTACAGAAAACAAACACAAAAGAAAGACAATGGCAGCTGAATCAAAACCGACCACAAATTTCAAACAAACATGAAATGATGTTTTCTGTTCTTAAAAGTTCTGCTGCTCTAATATGGAGTTGTGGCTCTTCGAAGCTGTGTCACACACACAGATTAACACAGGGTCAATCTGATAGCTTAATTCCTATCATAATTTATATTCATGCATAATCTTTGCAAAATGTTTGCTTTTCTCATCTCTTTTGAAGACAAGAGGCCAGAAGAAATTACTTTTGTCTGGTAAAAATAGTTTGTCTCAGTGGGGACGCTGTTAATCGCTCAATAGCTTAATACCTTTCATAACTTTCAAATTAAATATTAAGCATTTTAACAACATTTTGGCTATTCTGCCACAACCACCCTCCTGTAGGTCATAGTAGGTCATCTGTCTTCAAATATTGCATGCTGTTTATTGCTTATCATCCTCTAAAAGACTGATTACTGCATTAAACTTGAACATAAAACTGCTGGTATTGCTCTACAGTCTACACAGCTGGAGAAATTAATCTATTCTGGTTTATGATGAAGGGAAACTAAGAGGTACAGCAGAGCCATAAAGAGATTTTGTGGTGGACAATGCACAAAAGCCAGCATTTTTTTGGTCTGCTTTTGCTTCCACCTAAATGTCCCAGTGCTGAGCTCACTCACTGCTGTGACTTTTGTCCCAAGGTTCCCTGTGTGAATACACAGGAAGGATGAGCTAAAAGCTGCCAAACAGCTTCTTTTAGTTGTTTACTACTCCTTTGCATCTCCTATTTTATCATTCTATGATTTAAGCACCAAACAACACACAGACTAATAGCAATTAATTCACATGCATTTATTTAATGGAGTCCCAGGGCTAAACACACCAATGCAAAGATTTCCAGTGAGGCTGCTCATGCTGAGGTTTCTGATTTATCATTGCAACAGGTGGGTCTAGTAAATGTTTTCCTTTCCCTGCAGGCTCCCCTTTAAGGGATGCAAGGACACTCCATACAGAGTGTTTCAGTCTGATACAACTGTGAGCCAGAATTTGCCAAGTCATGGGGCCTATCTCATAATAAGCTTTCTACTAGTTAAAAGCTCTTTTATTTCAAGAAAACACCAAAAATATTCACAGGTTCACATACTACTTGGGTTTTTTGGGTTCTTTGGGCTATTTGTTGTTGTTGTTTGGTTTTTGTTGTTTCATTCGTTAATGCTTTGCACATACTGGATTTTCTTACATGGTCACTTCACTAATGGCATTTATTAATTCCTTCAAATTATCAACAACTACTCCACTGGACCCAAACTCTCTTCTGGTCTAAGCTCTGGCACCAAAATATAAACAATTCATCCTTTCTCCATGCTCTCTATTTACCAAAAGCTACTGCTGGTGATCTTTAAAACCATCCTGAATTTAAACTGCAGCCCATGCCAGTAAGAATTATACACATCAAAAGCTCTTGCAGCAAAATATAAAATTATTTACCAATATCATGCCTATATTCTGTGACTGTGGCACAGGAAGCTTAAACCTACTACAGGGCCACAGCAGATTGCTCGGGTTTCTTTTATTAAGATTTACTAAAGATAACAGTAAGTAGGCAAATTACTTCAATTCCCGTAAGAAATTATAATAAAGAATATATATTAGAATAAAAACACTAACTGCCAACATTTACTAGGACTTCTTTTGTGGGAATAAATGGCTCTGTCTTATTGTCTTAAAAATAAATGCACAAATTGTTAAGCATCTGAAGTTACTATTAGATCTCATGCCACAGAAAAGGAGAATGAAAAATGATTTCTCTCTACTGGCTATACACTAGACACAAATCTAAGAAAAAGTGTTTATGTCTTGAAGGAGTGTTAAAAATTGTATTTTCTTTTACTCACATGCTTACAGAATGCTTAAATGCTTACAGAAGCAGACATAAGTACTGGCCAGTGCAAAAAGACAGCAGGTAAATTTTCTCTGCATTCAGAATCTTGCAGACCTCAGTCCTGAATACCACGGGTCTTTTCTGTTTCAATCCCACACCAACATGCATTTTTGAAGAACACACCTTTGGTCTGCCTGGAATAAATTAGTGTAACCTGGACCTGGCTTCTCACTTTTCCTCTGCCTGACTGCGGGGCTCAGGGGCTGCCTGGTGCTCCGGAGGGCGGCTGGAGGGAGAGACAGAGCTGCATCCAGCATCTGCAGTGAGGCTCTGGTGGAAAACATTCCTGAAGGACACTTCAGAAACTCGTCCCCATGCCTTTGTCCTCGCAGGCAAACCACCAGCTGCAGCCCAGCAGCCTGGGCACCCTCAGCACCTCCTCCATCCTCCGTGCAGGCAGACTCCGAGAGCTGGAGGTGCTCCCGGCCACTTGGCAATTCATTTGAAGCAGATCCTGTAAATCTGTTGTCTGAAAGTTTGGTGGCTAATTTGCATCCAGAGGCTATAATATCCCTGATCACAGTATTGTGACAGTTTCCTCTTGAAATTCCTCAAGCTTTAATTGAAAATAATCAGCGGTGGAAGTTGTTCTAACAGTCCGCATTCACTGACGTAAACAAACACAAGACTTGAAAGCTGTGAACGCTTCTGTTTGCATCTGCGGCTCTTTCACCAAAAGGCATGTTGTTAATTCCATTTATTCCAAACACAGCATAAATGAATGCTTAATTTGGGAGCCTATAAATAATGAGCATGCTCTATTACAGCAGCAGCATCCAGAAGCAGGCTTGGTATTCATGAGTCACTAATGCTGTCAGGAATTTCCATGCACCAAGCCCCAGACCTGCACGCTCCCAAGTTCGTGGAAAAGTGTGTTCCACCCTCTCCTGGACAGCCCCCACTATAGTTCAGGCACTAACAGCTCTGAAGAACATAAAGCCCCTTTATGAATTATCCTCATTACTGCAATAATCCTTCACAGGCTCCCAGCAATGGTGTTAAACACAAAGTGAATTCAATGCAATAGGAAGCGACAGAGGAAGAGCAATGGCTTTATCAATTGTCTTGATAGAGAACAGAACATGGTAGAGATCTAGGGGGTATCTGGCTAATTTAAAGCATTTCTCATGATCAACAACAGTGAGGGATGCACAGCTTGCTACCACTGTTCTGAGTGACAGGCACCTGAAACACATCCCTTTCCTGATGTCTTTCTCAGGAAGAGACAAGTAGTTCTGGCAAACTGTCTGAGAGAGGCAGGCAAGTAGCCGAGATGAGATTCACATCCTTTTCTCTCTGCAGTCTCTCTGGACCTGTGGAATGACAGAATGTCACATATAGAAACCAAGAAGCCTTGATGTACAGGGCAGGACCAACGTGTACCTCTCAGCTCACAGTCCTTCTCTGTTTCCTACCAGTTTTCCTAATCATGAAATTGTACAATTAGATGTGACTCCTCAGTAGAGATGAATGTACACCAGCTCACTTTCCTGTGCTCTGGGGTCTACCAAAATTCCTGAGTGTTAACCTCGTGCCACTGAGCTCAGCTGATCAATTCCTCACCCAAGCCACTCACTGTCACCTCCCTCACTAAAAGGAGATTGGCACTGGAGGGAGGGATGGGATGAACTCCCAGCGAGCTGCAACAGCATCAGCTGTCCCCAAACCCGACTGTGACCAGGCAAGGAAGTTTTCAAAAAGCAGTTTCTGCTTAACTCAGCCATGTTGAGGAGGTGACAGGCACAGGGAATCACAGCAGAGCTCAGCAGCTCAAAAGATGCAAATTCCTCCATTGCTGATAATACTTGGCTCACTGAGAGGCTTCTTCAGAGAACCTTTGGGGATTTGAAGAAGCAGCTTCCACCAAGCTGTGAACAGGGCTATCAGCTGTGCATCCTGAGGCAAGAGGTGAAGGACCCACGCTGTGCTCTAACAGATCCTTCTTCCCCCACAGGTGTAATTTCTACACCACCATTTTCTAAATTTAATCCACAGATTTTCCAGGCCAGCAGTGCTTTTCCCCTCCTCCTGCCCCAGGCCAGCTGCTGGGCACAGGGCAGCTGGAGCCAGGCCTTTGCTCACAAGAGATTGGCAGCAGCACAGGGGAGATGCTGGTGAGGTTGTCCCTTCACTTCCCCGTGCCCTTACTCCAAAAGTAGGTCAATCAGCATTTCTGCCAAAGTCTTAATTGCACTTGCTCAGGACTGGATACATTTCAGGCCCCTGGGTATCTCCACTGCTTACCTCACCAATTAAACCCAAATACAAATCTTTGCCTCCAGCTGCCTCTCCCTCCTCCCTTGACCTCTCTCCACTTCCCCTTCGAGAAACAAGGCAGTAAACAGATATTTATTTGCATTCCTGATTTTTAAAGCTCTGCAACCTATTTTTTAACACACAGACCATCAGCAGTTTAGAACTGGTTTAGGAATGACATAAAAATACTTCCCTGGACCCACACAAACACCTCCTGCTGCTCAGAGACTCAAGTACAGCAGAGGCCAGATGGCACCCAGGCCTAGAGCAGAAGGCACTGAGTTTCTTTAAGGAAATAAAACCAATGACTTCCCCCTGACATTTCAAGACCATCATGGGGACATGGCAAAGGAGGAAGCTACGAAGTGCAGCCTTGCCTTAGCATAAATAAATGAATATATAGATAAATAAATAAATAAATAAATAAATAAAGCTGGAAGGGATTTCCTCTTGCAGCCTGGTACAGTTTTTATATCCCTTCTGGACCTGAAGGACAGAGATGAAAATCCTTCTTCTCTCCAATACCTCATCCCTTTTGGCTGAGTGTCTTTGCATTTCAAGACACACCGGGTGAAGACAGGTAAAAATCAGATTTGTTGTCTGGGGGAGATTGCAAGGCAGACAGAGAAGTTACAAGGAGGAGAGGCATGACCAAGGAGCTGAATGAGACCTTTCTTGTCTTGTCCAAGGATTGCCCCAGGGCGGGCAGGCAGCGGAGAGGAAGCATGGAGAGCACGACTCCAAAAGTCAAAGGGAATGACTGGGAATGACTGACAACTCTGCAGAACTGAAGTAATCACAGTAGACAGGGCTGTCATATTTTATCTGTGCAGAGACTTTTAATTTTGAGAGATCTCTTGCCAGTCATGTTTTTAAAGGCGTTCCAAAACAGCACTGCAGTGACCTTGGAGCTCTTTATATGGAGCTTTCTCAAAGCACCTCTAGAGAAAACCAAAACCTCAATTCTTTGTAGTTCTGTGAAATTGCCATGTCAGAAAGACAAGTCTGGGGTAATAATAGCTACAGGTTTTCATGCAATCTTTCAATTAAAATTTAATAGGACATTTATAGTCTCTAACATGAAATTAATGAAATGGTTTCAAATGCAAATCCTGGGTAGTAAAAATTCTTCAACATTTATGTTTCTGGATCTACTAACCAGAACACAATGAAAATATTTTTAACCATCTGTACAGATTTATTTTAGAAATGAAGAATAAGTTTTAAAATTCAAGGGCGTTCATTACAGAAATTTATACGACTCTAACAATTTCTTCATGTTTAAGGAAGAGTGTAAACTGTGCTTGGTTTCCCTAGATTTCCAAATTCCTCAGACTGGGTTCTGAATCAGAACTCCTTTGTACATCCAGGAGGCACACATATATGAGACAAAAATAAACGTAGATCTTAGAAATCCTCATATGGGTGAGAATGTGCTGCATCCAGCACATTCAGCCAAATGCTGAGGTCTGGTACCTGGCAGCATGAAAAACAGTAACAAAATTCCCCTTCATTGGTTTTATTTTGGTGTGCAGAGCATGTAAGCAAGACCCAAATCGCTTATCAGTGTTAAAGAAAACAAAGGAAAATTGCAATTCCAGGAGGAAATTGTGTGGTGCCATTCTTCAGCTGCGAGCTGAGCACTCATAATGTTCATTGCCGACAATCCATAAAACTCACTGTCAAGCACTCAGTGTCCAGGAGGCATAAGAAGTGTCAAGAAATGCTTTATGCTGTTGCTAACACACTACAAAAGGCATGATCGTTAGATTAAACTAGAGAACAGGCTGGCACTGCCCTGAAAGGAATTGGGATGAGACCCTAGTGATAGTAAGAAAAAAGCTTTGATTTGGACAGAACAGGATGGATTCAAAAAGGCACCCACAGGCTGAGGTTCTCACAGTCAGGGGGTCCAGACAGACAGATGGACTGAGCAGGAGCTTCCAGTCATTGCTTCCAGCCTGATGGAAGGGCTCTGGCTGTCAAAGAGAGAGAAAAAAGAGAGGTTGTGTTACCCAGCTCTGTTCCAGCCTTGTCCCTCACTTAGATGCAGTAGGTTGAAGCACTTTTCCTTGCTGATCTGCCATTTGAACAAGAATAGCCTCAGGACAGCTTTAGCTTGTGCTTGGGTGCCCACAAGCCCAAGAAACTGCAAGAGCAGAGAGGAATTGCTGAAGGATGCCTGTGTGCTGTTCCTACAGCCTTGTCCTTGGTTTCTTGTGAAGAAACGTCCTTTCCTTCTTGGGAAGAAGGAGGAATGTGCAGCCCTGCATCACCCAGTGCTTCCCCTTGGCCCCAGGAAATCCTAGGAATGTGTGAGCTCTGCTCCACAGGAGTGGCATTGGAGAACGAGGCCTCCAGCTGGGATGGATGTGTCCCTGGGCAAGCCAGCTAGGATGGAGCACATGCACCAGGGAGGATTTCAAGGGAAGTTGTAAGTCAGGACAGAATCACTGGGACAATGCTGTTTTAGTGTTTTGCAAAAGCTCCAGGGACAGGTGAGAGAATCCTTTTGATGAAGAAAGGACCTTAAGAATATGAACAAAACAAAATTATCCCTCTTTGCAGGCTGCAAATACTTTTAGTCTCTCAAATCTGATTTGAACCAGAAAAACATTGAGCTAGAACCAGAAAAGATTGCACATCTTTCAGGAACCATTACCTTGATGTATCCAGAATGGATTAAAAAAACTCAATTAAATCTGAAAAATCTGAAACGCTCAGATAAAATATTTTTGAATGCTAAATGGAATCTGTGAAGCTCCATTGCCTTAACCTCTGCTAATAAGCTGCTCAATAAACTTCATGAAAACATATTTTATGTACTGATAGCATCTCAAAGTATGAAAGGTTTTGCAGTTGTTCAGCAATCAGTTACCAGCTGGATTATGGTCCACTAATGCTGTTAGATTTCTGCAAGACATAAGGCAGCTTTTCAACCATTTGTTATTTTAATGATGAGGAATCTCACCATAAGCCTTGTTAAAACTTCATTTAATCCATTACAGAAGAAACAAAGACATTTAGAAGTGAACATAAAAAAATTTTCAATCTATCAGAGCAGAAATTATAGGGTTTAGGGAAGCTCTTAAGGAGCATCCATGGAATAAAATGGCTCTGCTAATTAAAGGGCTGTATCTTTTCAGGTTTGACATTTAGGGACTGTCTTCAACAGGGACTGAGCTACTCTGCATGATAGCACTCATAATGACAAAGTGAAAAAGGGGGAACCTTTGCAAAGTTGCAACCAAATCTCTCCATCTATTCCAAATATCACCCAAACGTTTGCAAGGGTGTTTTTTTACTGAATTTTCTTCCCAAAAACATCTCAGAGGAAACAGAGGGTGCAACCTCCCTGCCCCTAGATCCTGGGGCAATCCCTCCTTGCAGAGATGATTTCTTTGGCTCAGCAGCAGGGACAGCACCCAGGACAGAACCCAGTGAGAGGCACATGTGTTTCAAATCTGTTCTGCTGGGAGAGGTGGGATCAGCCCAGTGGATCCATCAGGCACAGCCCAAGCTCCCTGACTGCCTCATGTCCTGAGCCTTGGATTGTCCCACCTGGGGCAAGCAGTGACAGCTCCACTCCCTTCCCCTGCTCCCCTAATTTACAAAGTACTCTGAAGCTCTGGAAGAGCCATTTACACAGGATCTTCAAGAGAGAAGCACCATTCCCTGGCCTCCCTGGTCCTTCTTTAGGATGCCCCATTCCAGGACATGTTTTCTCCTACAACCAACTGAGAAAAGCCACACCGTGCTCGAATAACCTTGTTTTATAACCTCCAGAAAATATCAATGCAACGTATTACCTGAATGAACATTTATTTCATGGCTAATACATTAGGGGTAGAAAATGGCTGTTTCTGAGTGCACAAAAAGAAGGCATTTTCCAAAGGACTAAACACTAAGTTCAGTTCTTCAATTATTTTTACAGCTACCTACCTTGCAGAGCAACACACCAAAAACATTTGCAATCATTAGTTCAACAAACAAGTCTAAGTTTGCACTTTGAGGTGCAGATAAAAATGTTCAGCCTCAAAAAGTGAAGTAAAAAACACACTGAAAATGCTGTAATCTCAATTCTCCAAGATTTCCTGGAGAAATCTTGTTTAGAGCACAGATTTTCATATCCCTGAGGGGAGGACAGGCTGTTCCCAGCCCTGTGATTACCAGAGCCCTTCACCAGCTCTAATGAAGTTCCCAACTGCTGTTGTAAGATTTAGGCAAAGCTCCTCCTGAGAGTATTTTTCCTGCAAGGATTTCCCCAGGGCTGAGCTTATCAGCCAAGTCACCTACTATACCAGGAGAAAGTTCAGGGCTCTCTGTCAGATCTTGATCCCATTTAAATTAATGATAAGGAAGAGGGCATGGTCTGTAATACCTATCTGCTTTCTTCTCTTTGAGGGAGATGAAAAACATTGGCTAAAGTTATATCTATCTTGAAAGTCCAAGTACCAAGAAATTATAAATAAATAAAGACGTTTTTAATTTTGAATAGAGCACATAAATGTTAAATATCCCAATTCTGTGTATTAAAAAAAAAGACCTGTGCTGCTTTGGATTCTTCTGAAACGCTTGATGTAAAAATACTCTCCAGCTCCCACACTCTGCCATACCAAATCAGAAGTTTATCAGGTGTCCAGCTGGTTTCAGACCTTCTGCCTTCAGCTGGGTTTCCTACAGAAACAAGGCTTGTGCAAACAAGCTGTTGTCTGTCTTATTTCAATAACTTTTGAAGCAAGTTGCATGAGCTGTTTCTCAAAGAATTACTTTTCGAAGTTTCTTTCCCCCCAAGCTTGCAAAATATTAACATTTGAAATCATTTTACATAATATCATTCTTGCAAGAAACTGCTGAAATGGTAAATTAAGTGCCATCTAGACTGGCTAAGGAGTTTTTGATAAGAGAGTGATTTTGAATGAAAAAAAATGGATACTTAATTCAAAGTCAATTAAAAATGGAATTATAAAGTATCTAGATGAGAATCACATAATTGATATCAGCAGCACAAAGTCTATAAAGGAAAATCAACCCTGAAATTCTTCCAAAGGGTCAGCAAAGTCTTGGAAACCATCTTCACCAAAACTTTGACTTTTTAAAAGCCTTTCCTGAAGCTTTTCATAAGACTTCATTAATTAAACTAAGCAGTCATGGACTCAGAAGCAGGAATGAGTTCTGAATCTTAACTAAGATTCTGCCTTCCTAACTAAAACACAAGGTTTAAGAACTGGCCATTTTTCATTGTAGCATAATATTAATAGGAGTTGTCCCAGTCTTCTATAATAAGATTGGCTGGGTACAATTTTTAGAATACATGGTTTTACAGATCAGATTCTGCTCTTTGTTTAACATAATAAAGGGAAATATTTTTTAAGGAACTAAATCTGTTTACTCCCAAAATAATCAAGAATAAAATTTAACCCAGACATTCCAGCAGACCAAGCAAGAAAAGTGGGAAGTTAGAAGCTCATATCTCTTCAACAAGACAGAACACTCAGGATGGCTGCAGAATAATGGGGTATATGAAAATATTTTCTTTGAAACTACGAAAATTTATGTCAAACAGCACTTGAGGTTAGTGATAACTGACCAAGACTGCATCCTATGTTCCCAAAGAATCCCATCAGTTAATTAAACACGTCCAAAGATGCCCTCCCACACGGACCACCTGCAAGGGACTGCAAAGGAATAAAAACACACAGCTCCTCTCTGATACTTAACTGGTCCACAAATGTCAGATCAAGCCCTTGTTCTTCCAGCTGATGGGAAGAAAAATGGTCTAAACTAATTTTCATTTAAATTTCTTAATGCAGCTCACCAGTTGTTTGTCACATCCTGACACGCTGTCATGTTGTTTTACAACGTGATGTATTGTAACATGATATGAAGTGAACATATTTCATTTAGAGAAATTCCCTAATGCCTGTAGACTCAAAGGGCAGACAGGTAGCACCATCAATTCTTAGCACCTGATCTAGATTTACCAGAACTCTCTTCATGGCTTTCAAACTACTTTAGAAATCATTGCTGTGTTCACCCTGTGCACTCCAGGAGTGCAGCATGTTCACACCCACCCCACCAAAAGCAAAAGGCACTTGGCCTTTTGCAGGAATTGCAGCAGTGCAGAGGCAATTTCTATTGAGAAGAATCAAAAAATAAATTCTACAAAAGATTTTATAAGGTTTCTCTCCCACTTTCCTTACTGGAACACAAGAAGGTTTATTTTGCCTGTACAAGCCTTTTAATGCATTTATAGTGGAAGGAGTTACTCGTATTTATTGTGGCAGAAATATATTATGCTACAGACATTATCATGTTTTCACTTAAAAAACTCCACGAGAAGTCCCTAAACTTCAAAGAAAGGGGCCCATATTTTTCCAAGAATCCCCAAATAACTCCTTGAAGTTCAGGTGAAACTCCACAGCTGATTATCTACAATCTGTGTGATGACCAGAAGGGGCTGCCCTGTCTCTCTCCCTGCTCGCTCTCAGTGACAAGCAGCTCATACCCTTCACTTCTCCAGGGCTAGCTGCACACTGAATGAAAGCTGAATTTATTTTGCAGAGCTTGTTTTTAGTTACATCAGACAGATACAACTCACTGTGAGATGGCATTAATATTAAAGTTATAGGGAAAGGAGAAGGAGATGCATGGCTGGCAGCAGGGGAAGGCAGGAGGACTTTGCTCTCATTGCTATCTGCTCCAGAAACTGAATTTCATAAGCACAAGACTGAAATTACACTTATTTTATCCCCAGGTAATACCCAGGGAAAATGCGTGCATTATAAATATTGTCTACAATTTAAAGAATGTACTTGTGAAGGGCAGCCCAAATTTCAGTCCCTTTCCAGTTCCTGTGATTCATTAACTGGACTCATTTCTCATCCATGCTGCTCCTGTTATTCAGGAAGCTGACAGGTTATGAAAGAATATTCTCTTACTCATGCCACAAATAGTACTTAAGACTTAAAAATAAGATTCTTAAAATATCCCCTGAGCTTTGACCATAGTCTGAGGAGAGTCATGGTACAAGCAGCACTCCCTAATTTGTGCAGCCTACAACAGGGCTTCCCACTTAATCCCGGAAGATTAATTTCATAAAAGCTAATTGATCAACTAAATCAGTTACATGTGGTCCTGGGGATCTCTGGATCTATAGAGTTCACAGTTTCACTGAAGTAGGCAATAATTAAATATCAAAAAGGTTTGTTTCAACCACAACCCCCAGCCCTGCCAACAGCAATGTTTACAAAGGTGTAGAAAGCATGTAGAAAGCTCCCTGAAAGGCTGGATAAAACACCCCATCACTCTCCTGTTCCTAAACCCACCACAATGTAACCCAAAGCAAGTGGATTAATTATTTTAATCGGCATTACCTACTGTATATCTTGGAAAAGATTTCAAGCTATACTGAAAAATAGTGCCCATGACTATGATCTAATTAATCAGTGTCTGCTGCTGGACAGGGGATGAGCAGGATGTGCTGAAGGAGGACCTCCAAAGGCAAGAGGAGAGGCCTCCTATGTTGGCTCCACTGAGAAGCTGAAGTCATAGAATTGTGTGAGTTGGAAAAGTCCTTTAAAATCATCAAGTCCAACCCAGCACCCGTAAACCACAAGTAAATCCACAAGATCCCTTTGCAAGCAGGGAGGATTGTATAGCCAGGAGCCAAAGAATCACAAAATAGTTTTTCCTATGGTGTTAAGGTGAAATACAGCTAAACTTCACCAGCAGGGCATGTTTAAGTTTTACCCATGCAAACAATGCTAGGTATGGGCTCTGGCAGGAGCACAAGGCAGTGCCATGGCCCAAGCCAATGCCCCAAGCACACACCCTGTGCACTGACATTCACTCAGCCATATGCCTGCCCTGTGAGCTCTCTGAGCTACTGAGCCCTCCCTGTTCCATGACCTTCCAGAGCAGTATCTGATCTGGGCTCTCCAAAAAGTGCAACAGCATCCCCAGAAAAATTAACAGTGTGGGGGTGTAAGCTGGGCTTTGCACCACTTATTAGTGGTTTGCCATCAGTCTCGTCTGTTTTCCCTCAGAGCCAGGATTAATAGAAAGGTGATTGAGGCAATTCTCATGTTCGGGATTGGATGTTTATTGTATCCTATCAGAAATTACAGAAAATACGACAGCACCTCTAGCTCCTTGTTAGAAATGGGAAACATGGCCACAGCTGAGCCTGCTTCAAGGCCTTTTAAAGCTAAGCAAACCAATAAAAGTTTAACACCTACATTATTTATCCTTTAGACCCAATAATAGATTCCCATGACTCTTAGAGTGACAATAGACTGACCAATCAACGACCATTACCTGAGTTCCGTGAAGAAGAAGGAAGAAGAAGAAGATGAACAAAGAAAAGACTCCACCCTAAATTCTCCATCTTGTCCCATATCCACCACTATACTATAAAACCCTCAAATTTAAAACCCATCACCAAGTGAAAATACAAACATCTAACCCACTACATATTTGTGATTTCTAACTCACTATTCATATTTCCAAGCCTTCTCCAAGGTTTCAGCTCCAGAGCAGTGTTTTCCAGGGGGTCTGTGCCTGGAAGCACAGAAAGCTCAAAAACTCCAGATTTCTGTGATCCAACAAACAGCATCTCTGAGACACAAACCAAGGAATAACTCTGTCTCCACCTCAGCTGCTCTCGCACGCTTGTCCCTTCCAATCCTGAAAGGGACATTTCTCCGCCTGAGAGCACTTGACAGTGCCAGTGCCCGGACTGAGCACAGCACTGGTTTGGTGACATATTCTTGCCATCACCTGCAGCAGTGCCCTGTTCCCCCAGCAGCTGCAGGATTTGACTGCAGCTGACAGTAAACTGGAGCATCTAATGGACTTGTGCGGGGTGTCTGAACGCCTGAGGAATTCTGTCATGTGTCACTGCCGCTCATGTTAAGAGATCCATTAGGAGTGCAATGATCTGAGGAAAGGTCAGCTGTCACAGCTGGTGCCAGAAGTGTCACCTTTGTTTAAAAGGATTTTGCACCCAACTCCCCAGCTGACTAGATGGCGCTGATGTCCTAAAGCCAGAGATGTGTCACCTCAGACTGGCACGCACACACCGATGTCATTTGCTGCAGCTTTTCCAGTGGGCATTGTCAAAGTCCAGTGGCAGTGTCACCATCCCTGACACTTCTTTTGGGAAGTGCTTGGACGTGTTCAGCCGTGCACCACAGCTCTGAGAGCTCTGCATCTGAACCAGCAAAGTAGCACAGGAGGCATGTTGTGAGTTTTCAGATAGAAAAATCTTACTGCCCCATCTCCCATTGCTGGATCTCAGGTAGGAAACAATAGCTCTGCCCCACTCAGGACAGGGCAGCAGGATGCAATAAGCATAGCAAATTAAATCAGAAATAACTTCAAATAAAAAAAAAATAAAAAAAGAAGATAGCTGAGTTACAGAATGGAAAACAGGATTAGAGGAAAGGCAGAATCACCATGGTGTAATTACTGTTCTGGTGGATGGACTGCATGGTAATCCGATTGAGCCTGAAGTTTACTTCTCCAGGACTATGACTCCCCAGAAAACTGCTCTGAGCTCCAGAAAGAGCTAATGCAGAATTGATTCACTCTCAGCTGATGGAGCCAAGGTGTTAATGGTAAAACACAGCTCCCATGCTAAACTTGCAGGGTAAAATTCCAGCCTGACTTTCTCAGCACAGGAACTGTGACTGCCCTCAGTGAGGCAGCTGTCCCTTGGTCATTGACTCTTATATTCTTTTATATTATGCATGTTATGAAAGCATTCATGTTTCACAGTCCTCTTGCAACTGTCTGCTACTCTAAAAACCTGAGACACACTGAAATAATCAGCTACATGAGAGGAGAAATTATTGCTTGTGTCTGGTTACTGCTGTTCTTGGATTCTTTAGGCAGTAACAGTTATAACAGCTAATGCTGCTCATCTGTTTGAGGAATAGTGAAATGAAGCCTCAAATAAGCTATTTTAAACCAGAGTAGTGGATTGTTAAATAGCTAGGGAATGCTGACATATCACTTTTATATTTTTCAGTCCTTTGAACTAATACTGTAAGTTATAAAAATTAATTCAAGACTTGGGTGCCATGTCTGAATGGGCTGCATCTGTAGTGAACTGCTCTGTAATAGGGATTGAATAGGGTTTAATCTGGTCAAAGTAGGTTTATTGTGGTGTGATCCAGACAAGTGTCCTTGACACTCCTGAAATAGGCACAGCATTAACTGTGATTGTCACCCAACCACTGGCTCAATGACACCAGAACTCAGATTTTCTTTACAAGAGTGTCGAAGTGAGCAGCTGACCTAGAGTTTATCAATGGTGGTATGTGGGAAAAGTTTAAAAACAAACCAGTTTGTGATTCTCAAGCACAAGGAAGAACATGCGCAGTGACAAAACTGAAAATCTGATTGGAACAAAAGTACAGAAACAGAAGTTAATGAAGGAAACACAAGAAAAGACCAGTTGTTATTTTGTAGCTATCTGGATAAATCCAGGGTGATTTTCACAGTAGTTCCACAAAGACACTTTAGTCCTTGTTTTCCTCTTTTGTCATCCACAATGAAGATAAATTGTAATTCAGGGTGATAACACCTAATAGGAAACATGTAAGTAATGAACTATTTAGGGCCTTAATCCTGGATTTGGTGGCTTCAAGACTCAGATTCTGTAGTCTCACAAGCCTGGACACATGGAGGAGACATCTCAGTCGTGGCACATAGCCAGAAAGGTGAATGACCACATCTTCCTGGGAGCAGGAAAAGAAGCTCCAAACAATTTTATCCTTGAGGAAATAACTATTTTGGCCATAAATTTTGTACCTTTTATTTAAAAACTATGCATTTAGACACTATGTTCTAGCAAAGCTGGACAGCTCAGTAAAACCAGAGTGCTTATTTCTGCCAAGCTTAGGGACAGAGGTTTTACTGCTTTGATAAGAGAGCATAACTCTGTCAAACTGAATGTAAATAAAAATCCCTCTAATCTAAAACAGTAAACATACAGGTGGAAAGTTTTGTGGTCCTAAATTTCAGGCTGTTTTCCCACTAACAGGAGTTGGGAAGTTGAAAAAAAAAAATCTTTTCACTTTTATGCAGTCGCTTTTATTCACCACTAAACACATTCAATATCAACCTCTTCCACACATGTAGCTCTTCTCTATCAAAAAAATTATAGGGCAGTTGCTCAGAAGTGGTGGTATTTGATGGTTTTTGGTACTGAATATATGTATTTCATGAAACAGCCCCAAAAGGATTCTGTGAAGGTTCTCAATTCTTATTGAATTCTGTAATGCTTTTGAAAAAGGCAAATTTCAGAGGCAGAAATCAATGTTTCTGAAGGTAGATCATTAAGAACTAGAAAATATACACTTGTATTCATAAATGATCCGGAAAAAGAGATGAATAGTGAAAAGACAAAGTTCTGCAGGTGATACAAAATCATTCAGGATAATCAAATCTAAAGCAGACCATGAACTGTTGCATAAGGAGCTCACAGTACTCAGGAAGTTGATGATGAAATGGAAGAGGAAATCCAGTTTTGCTGATGAAAGGACTGAATGCTGGGAAAAGCACCCATTCATGCCAATCAATAGGCTCAACATTGGCCACTGCCATTCAGTGTATGGGTGCTGCAGCCTTTGCTTAGCTCCCACTGAAACTCAGACCAGCCCTCAACAAAAAGCACAAGGGCTAGAGAGCCACAAGGGATTGGCAGGAAAGTTTAAAGAAACAAATGTAGAGCACCATCAATGCACCTGGATGAGGCAAAAGAGGACAAGAAGTTTCCAAAAGGGTGTGTGTGCCTTTATGGAGGACAGGTCTAGCAGGAGCAATAAATATAGTGCTCCAAAAGCACCGAGCTTGGGCCGCAGGCAGAAGCAGATGGGAGAAGGAGGATTGCTTTACACATGCCCTGCTGTCTATATTCCTTCCTAAAGATATATTCTGGTTATTCTCTTCAGTGCTGCAGAGAAAACCCATGCAGAAAAAACCCACACACACTCTCCCAGCTACAGCCAACACCACAGTGCAAGGGTAACTTCAAAATATGTCAGCAAGCCATGGAAAGTACAAACTTGTAGCTCAAAGCCATCCAAGAAGCCCCTTCTGAGCTGAGTAGAAGCTGTTGGTGCTCAGAACTTCTGAAATAAACCAATCACTTTTCCATTGCCCCCTAAATGTGTTTTGTTGGAGGGGAGGCACATGAGCAGTTTGTCTGTTCAGCTCCTCAAGAGATACACATTCAAATACATTTGAGGTCACTGGAACTGGAAAACCAAATTTCATTCTTGATTGATTTTTTCAGTAGATGGAAATGCTCATCTAATTGTTTTTTACTGTTTGACCTTTCTATTTCGTTTGGTTAATCTTCATGATGATGAAATAGCACTCATGATATTCACACAGAGCAACTGTTGAAGGCTAGAGCATGAATGCTGATTTTTTGCAATGTTCTGCTGCTGTGGACACCCTAGAAACAAAACCAGATAGCAATAACAACTTCAACTCTTGGTGCTTCTGAGAGACTAATTAAATTTTGTTTCCTTGTAGGTCATGATCAGTCAGGGGGTGCCTGAGCAGGATATGTATGGAAATCCACCTTTTGGACGACACCAGCACCACTGAAGCTGAACAAAACAAAAAGGGAAAACCCTCAAAATAATAATTTCTGTGGCAAATTTTATCAAATCTTTCTGAACTCTCCCAAAAAGGTGACAGTTTAATGAACATCATCAAGGGACAGGGTGTGAAGGGCAGAACCTTCCCAGCAGTAAGGCTGGGACTGAGCCATGTCCTCCACCCTGTGCCCAAAATCTTCTGGAGGTGTTTTTGCCTGGTCTCACATTCACTGCACACATGTGACATCACACATGTCACTGCCTGCTGCCTGTGCTTCCAGATAAATCTTTCGGGGTCTCTCTGAAGAATAATGGACATGTCCTGTCCTGGGAAGGTTTCAAACTGAAAAACGGTGAATATTTCACTTGGCATGAAAAATCACCCACTCCATAATAGGGAGCATCTGACAGGAACCAAGTGCACTCAAAGAGACACCTCTCTTAAAAACTACTTTGCAACAGATGCAGATTCTAACAGAAATCCTCCATTTTGCAGGCAGCAGCATCACTCAGCAATCTGTTATTAACAGATAGAGCACCGAGGAGAGCCACCATCCTGGTGGCCTGCATGTCCCTGACATGACCCTGGTTTGCCCCACAGCCCAAAGATTTCCTTCATGTCTATAAGATTTATGATGGAGCGCCTTGCATCAAACAGAATTTTGGCCCATGTAGCATAGGCCATCAGCATAAAAAGAGAAAAGCAAAATATTAGACACTCCAGTCTGATTTGGGCTAAGGATTCTCTCATTGGTTATCAGACAACTTCTGGTATCCCATAGGACTGGAATTTGAAGTTCTAAAGATCTTGTGCCATTTTTTGGGCTTTCTTGCAGCCTTTTGTGAAGAAATCAGCTTGGTTTCAGAGGAAACCATCCTCTTTGCTGCCTCTGCCCACAGAGAGGACAAAAACCAGGCTGCAGTCATTGGGCACCTTCCCTACTCCTTTGTGCAGAAGGTCAGGAAGGCTGCAGAGACATCAGTTGTCTGTGCTGGCCCTCAGAACCACCTTGCTGGGCTGAACAATGCTGGGCCTGGACCTCCACACATCAGTGCTTCCAGCTCAGCACCTTCCACACTTCTGGTACCAAGTCACCTCCTGGCCATTTACTCACAGTGTGCTACAGGGTGGAGGTCCCACCTCAGGCACATGCCAAGGTGAGACTGAGCTCTCCCACTCACCATTTCCCCTCGGGACAGCAGAGCTCTGGGATTTGTTAAACCAAACTTGCAGAGTGGTTTGGCCCCATTATGCAAGGAAGATGCACAAGAACTAAAAAGAGAGAGGGAGAGGCAGAGTTCCTTGGGGACCAGCGTGTTCAACAATCCCTTCAAACTACCACAAACCTCATTTACTAAGCCCCATAGGCTCTCATTAAATTTCTTTGTCCAAATATTTGCCTTTATAAATTCACCCAGGAGCTTATTCTGCATTTCAGCCAGCCAAAATGCCACTGGGGCATTGAGCAAGCATTGAGATTTTACTGGCACCCACTTTTAAGCTCCTCTTGGTCAGTAACTCTGCTCTGCATCTGTGAATAACCACCACTGAGTAACTAATTTCACCTACTAAGGCTACATTTCCCCTTGGTTCCTTTTTTCTCAACTACTTAACAAATCGATTCTTTCTGAGAGACCTCAGTTCATACACAAGAGGATAACAATTATGTGCCACCGTGCTTTGGCAGAATGGAGTCAGCCACAGTTGAGGTAGAAAATTACTTGCTGCACTTTCAAAACAGGGGAATAAAATAAGAGAAATGCAGAAGAAATATATTTTACATAGATACCCACACCTATTTATTTTAGGCAAAGGTCAAACAGCAAATCTGCTGCAATAGTTCACCAATGCATTTGTATTCCTGAAACCCTCAGGGTAACTTCAGCCTCTGTGATCTCTGTGTGGCCAGGACACCCCTGTGCACAGATCTCTGCAATCTCAGAGCTCCAGTGCATTTCTTCTTGTTCTGAAAAGAGCACCTAGGAAAGCCTGCAGCTTTGAAACTCATCAAGTACATGCTAAATGCTTGGGTTGGCTGGAGTTGTGTGTCTAATCCAGCTGGAGTAGACCAAAAGGGCATTTTAACCACATCTTCCCCTTCCCTGGGCAATGAACTATATTGACAGGGTAAAAATAGGTCAAAAGGCATTTGTTTTTGTCTTTACTTTCTTCTCATTTTATCCTGAAATGGTCTGGAGGCTCCACAGGAAGAGAAATGAAAGGAGGAAAAAGCCAGACTTCACTTTCAGCTTCCCCTTCTTTGTGGCAGTGACAGCTCTGCAGTTTTCAGCAGACTCTCAAATTTTGCTGGGAAAACAGCAGTGTGGGAAGCGGGATGGAAGTTATTTCTGGGTAAAAAAAGCAGCTTTCCTGAGCAGAAGCAGCTGGAACACTTCACGTGGTGTGCCTTGCTGAGCCCCCAGGCTCCCCCTGGAATCCCACCAGCATCTCTGGCTCTTGATCCAGCTGAGAGAGAAGAACATGAAATGCAGCTTCCACAGAGAGGCAGGCAGGGATTCCCTCAGTATTTGGGAGCCTGAAGGAATACAGAGCCAGCTGAAAGGCTGAGTAGTTCCTTCTCCATACAGAAATGACTTTATCCAGCACTGAGAAGGTGAAAACTGCCCCATCTTCTCTCACAAAGAGCCTATGACCTGCTTTCCCCAGGTTTGCCAGAGGTGCAGGGATCTCTTAAGTATTAAGATCCTCCAAGTCTGTGGGGAAAAAAGGCTACTGGAATGAGATGCAGAGAGAGAAGGAAAGCACCAGTGTTGCAGCCCTTAGGCACTCCTATTTTTTGTGTGTATTCATACAATACCAGAAATTAAACAGGAAAGGATGAAAGGCATGTTTTAGCTCTATCTAGTGTACTAGAGAAACTGATAATGAAATTTTTAAGTTAGGAAAAGAAAAATAATCTTGCCATCTCCTGATATTTTTTCCCTGCCTTATTCTCTTCTATATGCATCCCCTCTCCCCAGCACTCTTATCTAATCAATCCTGCTCTGCCAGTCTAATGCACATAATTTTCTCTTAGGGTGCATTTCTATCACTCAGGCATCAGAGGCTCATATATATATAGAAAACAAACTGATAGATGCCATGCATTTCAAAAAATGTCCCTTCACATACTTCTTCAAAAGCCCAAGATAGTAAAATGTGCAAGAAATTGATAGAGTACCAGAAATCAACTCTAATATGCTTGACTCATCTGTTGATTTTAATTGAATGGTCTGTATCTTCAGGCAATTTCATTATTCTCCCAAGAGCTGGGGAGCTAAATGAAAGACAAACCTCGTTAACCTCTGACCATGAAAATCAATAATTTTCAATAAAATTTAGGCTCATTTGTTTCCAAAGGATCCCACATCTTGACTCTACTGTCATGTTTTCCAGAGCTAATCAGCTATGGAACATCACATTTTTCCACATAATTTTTGCCAACTTAGCTACAAAGTCTTTACCTAAAGCCACAGGAATCCTTGCCTATGTATGAAATACAATTTCTCTCTGGATCATGTGGTGGTGTGGAGCTGACAGCATCCAACCTGCACTGTATTCAAAGCTACTCCAGAGTGACACTGCAAACACTTCAAAGAGCACTACACTTATTTTTAGTTACGTTTGGGGTCATTGATTCTTCTTCACCCACGGAATTGATTCCTGCAAGTTCATGTTACACACCTTATCTCACCCAACTCTGCATCCACTGAATGCAAAAGCACTTCCCTGTCTTGAATAAAAATGCCAGTTTTCTCAGCACAAAAAGATGAATATAGGCTTGTTTCTGTGGATGTACCAAAGGCAAAGGGTGAAGAAAATGTTTAATACTTCTTCTAGTGCCCCTTCTGCCAACAGGAAATAGTAGAGCTGTGGAACTCTGCTAATGAGCTGCTTAAGCTATTAGATTCCTCCAAGTGACAGAAAGAGGATATTTGTGAAGATCCTGGCTATACAAAAAGAAATCCATTCCTTACCTCAGTGGAGACTAAAATACAGAATTTTCAGACCAGAAGTTGATGTTCTGCAGAAAGAGCAAATATAACATTGCTGGAGTGTGACAAATACTGATTAAAAAAGTAGATCAATGAAGGGAAGAATCAAGCAGTCCCCCCAAACACAATGCACAAATCCTCACTGGAATTCTACCAATGCTACAGGAACACTAGCTCACAACAGAACTATCACAGAAATGCAAAAATTGATGTTTCTAGCTCCTTGGCTGGGTTGAACACTAGATTATAAGGCTTCAGAAACAACATTTATAAAGAAAATATTAGTGATAAGAACATTTCCAGGTCATTGTGGAGCAAGACTCTCCAATTGTTTTCTTTAAGAAGGGAGCCCCTGGAAGTTGGTCAAGCACATCAAGAAAAGGAAAGAAATTGTGAAGGAAAAAAAAAAGTCTCAGTGGAATACCATACCCACTCTCAGAGAAGCTGCTGTGCACATGCAGAGCCAGCCTGGCACTCGGGATGTCTGAGTCACTCAGTGCTGGCAGGTCAGAAAGCAGCAAACCCAAAATGCATCCCCCAGGACACCCCCACATCACACAGAGTGTGGCCGTGGAAAGGGGTTTTAACCCTTTAAGTGTGGCAGAAATAAGATGCACAGCTACATGGTCATCTTTTATGACAGGAAGAAAGAGACAAGTTTATTCAGAAACACACTTGGTTTTATAGCATGACTGCAACTCCAAGAGTAGAGAAAAGGTGATTGGTTCAGAGAGAAGACACCTCATTGCCAGGGCCTGGGCACACACCACAACAGGTGTTCTATCTTGTTATTAATTCCTTTTTATTTTGACCAAATTATCACCCTGGGAGAAATTCTCCCTAGCCTTGAGCTGGACCAGCTTATGGGCTGGGAACAGAGCTGAAAAGCTCCAGCCTGGAATATTTTTCAGGCTGTAATTTTCTTACTTTCTCAATATGTGTCCCACACACAGAGCCACATCATCCCCAAAGCAAGGACTCCTCTGGATGGACTCAAGTCTTTGTAAAGGAGGTGGAAAAGTAAAAGAAGCCAAGGGAGAAATCAGTTCCACAAGGATGAATGTTAACAGGAAGGACAGCATTGATAGCATTTAGGTTTTGCTCCTCTGAACAAAAACTCCCACTACAATTCTGGAGTGCCCCTGCAGGCCAAGACATCCAGCCCCAGCCATCCTGGATAGAAAACCAGACCTTGCTGACCATGTGGAGAGCTCAGGGGAAGGCACTGAATGTGATGTCAAAGGAGATGTTTTGCCACAGACATTGGACCAAAATATCCATTCCCATTAAAATTCATTTCACACCAGCCAGTCTTGGGCTGCTTCATCTCTGCCCAATTCCCTCTGCCAAAGAAGTCTCTCACCTAACTTCCACTCTCCTCTAAGAGAGACACTTCCTCAGGTTAATCAGCCCAGTAAGAATAGTTCTTTTGCTGACTGAGAACCTTGGTGGTAGGAAACCAAATATATTATATTAAAGGTCAGAGAAAGTTGCAGCCACCTTACAGCAAATTCCTCCAAACACGGCTGAGCATTTTGCAGAGCCTTCATGAGAAACAATCAGCTGGCTCCTCTGCCAGCTCAGTTTAGGGATATGAGGTAGGTCAGGAATGTAGACAGAATGCAAAAGGTGCACTGTGAGATCCTGCTTTTGGTGACTCAGCACAGGGACTTGGGAAAGAGCAGAGCTTGCAGAACAGCAGGGAAACCACATCATGGCTCAGCTTTCTAAAAGTTACAAGAGGCAGCTGACAATTGATCCCTTTTCTCACTGCCTTTGAGTGGAAGTCATCAAAAAGTTATATCACACATGCTAAAATTATGATGAAGGGGTATCCCACAGGGAAGCATCACAGAGCAAATATTTATCACCAGGCAGAAGAAAGCAAGGAACTCTCAGAGCTAAAATTAAATACAATGGGACACTCTTCAGTATTAGATAAGCAAAATCAAAAATATAAGCTATTGGATTTAGATTAGATATAAGATTTTTCTATGTTAGGTGAAAACTCAGAGAAAAGATTAGTTGGATTTGCCATCAGGAATGTAATTTCACAAACAAAAAGAAAAGACTGCATCTCTCAAGAAAAAGATAAGAATGTTTATAAAAAACCGGCCATGTAACAAGAAAAATAATTACTGGTATTTTGGACCAGGATTTTTTTGTTCCTTTTCCAAGAGAGCACAACCCATGGAGTCACCCAAAGGACAACAGGTTCTTGTTCCTTTCTAGATAACACAAATACTGGTAATTGCATTCCAGCTTCCCAATCTTTTTTTTTTTTCTGACAAGCTTCCCACTTTTCAGATTTGAAATGAAAATGCTCTCAACATCAGGCATTGCACTCTATTGAATACCCACATCAAGTCAAATCAAACCAACTGACCTCACACCATTTTCCCAAACACTTGTGATGTTTTCATTGCACTGTTCATAATAGGATTTTTACTGCAGGATTCATAGCAAGTGACTGAAATCTTTGGCAGTGGAGCAGTGATTGCAGAGCAATTACTCCACAAATATTATCCATAAATGCTCCATATCACAGGAAGCACTTCATTAATGCTGTGCTTGAGAAACTCAGGTGATACCAAGTAATGTTTCCCCCTGACAGCTGTACCTGCTGCTTAGCACAAAACCACTTTGAGCCTGGGAAGCAGCAGTTTGTCCTCCCAATCTCTGTAAATCCAGCAGATCTCTGGGTTTCCTTCCCAAACTTTTGCTCAAGGGATCCTATGGACAAAGCCAAGTACTGAGGAGTCGGGCTGGGGGTTCCAGCAGGAATGCAATTCTGGGATCTGTGTTCAGCTGATACAAAGGTTAGCACAACACATGAATGTTTGTAAAACCATTTGACAAGCGATATCCATCTCAGCAGCAGTGCTGTTACACTCAATTTTAGAGAAGAGCAAGTCAAACCACAATTCTGAGCAGCAATAGAAATAATCATGTGGATTTAGCCTGATCTAGCACAGTGAGGGTTTCAGTGTGCATAGCCAAGGTTTTCAGCAGTGGGCAATAACTTTGGAACCTTCTTTATATGATAGACAATGTCACACACTGGCATGAGACCTTTTTTCAAAGGCTGCTACATATCATTCACTGGCTTTTTAAAAAATCTAAGCTGACTGTGCATCCTGCCCATGCTTATATAGACACTTTAAAATTGTTTGTAAAACTTCTGCTGAAACTCTTTTTCCAAAAAAAAAAATTGCAAAAAATTGTGCAGTCCAAAACAGTAAGAAAAGAAGTGTCTTATTTTAATAGGCAAAACATTGTGAAAACTGACTGGTTTAGTGCTGCTTGTTTTAGTAAAGGGGTATGGGTGGAAAAAATGTTGGTAGCTAAATATACACCTAAGGCTGTGCAGCACAACACAGCAAAATTGTGTGTTAGTGTCAGCATGCCTTGGTAGCAGCTTTTCCCAAATTAGATTAATTTAATTTTAAAGAACAAAGTTGATAGGCATTCATTTTATGACACCAGCCTTCCTTCTTACTTGCAAAAAAAGTCTATTCTGCCTATTGCCAGCTTTAGCTTTAAAAAAAAATTTAAAAATTTTAAAAAAATATATATACATAGAAGTTTTTGATAGTGTATAGGAGCAAAGTGCCGTAAATATAATTTTTCTTATGTCACCAGTTTCTAAAACACAAGAGGGTTGTTTTTGCAGTAACTCAGGAAAGTACTAAACATGTACTTGAAGTGTAATCCCTTCAGGTATAGTAATTAAGGTGTTTAAGTGATTTGTTCAATGGGGATGGACATTCAATTAGAACACAAGTGTACAAATCATGGGAGTTGTGATTTTCCATTTAAAATAAAATCAACGACAAGGGATTTTTCCTTCTAAACTTCACATTAAAATACGAATTTATTAGATGTCGTTTAAAGTTATTGAAGACTATCAAAAGAACATTATTCCAGCATTGATTCAAAACCATGGGGTGCACTATCAGCATAATTAAAATGAAAGTATATTGAGCTATTTTCCTTTCCTGCTTCCATATTATTGTCTAATTGTTCCAAATGTCTGTTTGTTACAGAGGCAAAGTAATTAAGCACAGCACGTTGCAACAAGGGGGATCATAAAGCCAGAGCTGGGTGCATTACCCACACAGATATCAGCATAGGAAAACATTAAGGAAAGGATTGGGATTGTAATTGAAAATAATTGGATTATCCATTCCATTTGGCTGGCACCAGGACCATTTGAGCACTCCAGCACTCTCTAGCCCTGGATGCTCACCATTCACCTGTGCTCTTAAAATGGATATTTCCAAGAGAAAATTGAAGCAATGTTAAAATCAGCTTGTGAGAAGGGCTGAGCACCAGCATTCCCTGTGAATGGTCAGGGGGATGTTTAGGTCACCACCTACAAAAGAGGTGGCTAAAATCATATAAAATGCAGAAGATCCTTATGAAGCCAACTGCAGAATCCCTTGAAATCAATGCAGTTATTTCCTTTCCCAGGAAAAGACAAGGACAGAGGTGTCTCCAGGGACAGATACTCTCCTTAGAAGAGAACAGTTACACACCTAAAAGAAAGAATTTGTGGCTCCATGTTTTGTTAACATTGCAATTATTCTGAGACCTATTTGGAAGCACGTTTAAAAGCCTAAACAGAACAACTTTATCACTGTCCCTCAGAACCCCCAGCACCACGGATATCTCCAGCTCTCAGCAAGTTGTGACTGCACAACTCGCTGTTTTTTGTAGGTCACAACTTGGCAAAACCAAAACTTATTGCTCAGCAAAACCCAAATTTGAAACTCAGCAATATGGAAACAGCCAAGTCACAACTTCCAAAATTACTGACTCGTACAACCTCCAAAAGAGACTATCACTTCCTAATGATCATCTCACAAAATTGATAGCTTAACATGGAAAATGTACCTGTTAGCAGAAATCCTTTCACAATCCTGAAAAACTGGAGCTTCATCACTTGCAGACTAGTGCTACCAGCCAAAACCCTGGGAAAGATGCAACGAAAATGCAAATTTAATTAAAAGAATTGTACACATGGGAAATTTAGAGCGCTGTGCAAATCTCTTCAGCAATGCAGATAATCTTGTCCATAATTGACATTTTTTAGTCAAAATATAACAAAAGGCCGGTGAGACAACAGCAGGTGTGAAATTACTCGTTCGGGACTAAATCAGGATAGCAGCATCAGCTCAGGGAGTACCAGGGGAAAAGGTAAAATAGGAAGGGGAAAAAAGAACATGCAAAAGAATTTTCCAATGAGTTCACTTTAGAGCCTGAACTTGTGCTCTATGGGAGCTGCACAAGGATTCCTTGAGGGTCTTTCAGGTTCAGATGAGAACTTGAGGACTGTTGGGTGGCCGGGTTGGAGGAGTGAACCTGGCATCATTTGTTCTGACAGCATCAGCTCGTCTGCCACCAAAATCTGCTGCTGCACTCAGGCAGGAGTGCTCCCTGCCAGCATGGGGGGACACCCCGAGTGGGGACCCTGGAGTGATGCAGTCACAGCTGCTGACCTCTCCAAAGCCATTTTATCAACCTGCAGTGCTCTCCTCAGATCACAAGTGCTGCTTACTGCTGAATATTTTACGTAGCTCCCGAGCAAGCTGCCTGCACAGCTTGTATTTATATTTATATTTATAAAATGAGCTCTCCCATGCGGACAGGTTTAAACCCCCACTGGGACCTCTTCACACCAGCAGCCTCTGCAGTCATGCAAAGGTTACAATAAGGTTAAGTCAGAGCAGTTACACTGAATTAAATATTGATTCAAATGCCCTTGCCTGAAATTCTGCACCAGCGAGGAGAGTGGCAGGCCCATCCCCTGGGCAGGCTGGGACCAGCAGCTCCCAGCTTTAACTCTGGGCTTCCCCAGACCTCTCCTAGTCCTTGCCTACCTTGGAAGGAGTTGGAGATGCTACCTTCTGTTGGAAAGGATGACGATTTAACAGAAAACTTTTACAGATATACAGAAAGTTCTATAGAAATGAAAGCAAGTTTTGATATATAAAAGATGCTTTTAGGGCCAGTTGTTGCTGAAACAGCTCAGAGAACAAAGGTTTGGTCAAGTTGGAAGGAGTTTTATGACTAAAGTCCAAAGACTAAGTAGCCTTCAAACAAAAAGTTATGTCTTCTTCCAATAAGGCATGTTTTCTCCCAATCAAAAAAGCATAGCAGACAGAAAGGTGTTTTTTACCAAAGCTAGAAGACACTTCCACTGCAAAACAAGTCTCAAAGTCTGACATGTAACTACTAACTCATATGACTGGCTACTCACTAACATAATATGGTAATTTTAGCAGTTTTGATAGGTTATATGCAATGTAAAAGGTATTGTGTATCATGCTGATTGGTTGTTATGTAATAAGATGCACAACAGAGAAAGAGATAAAATGCTTTGTAACATGAATAGAGTTGGGCTTCAGGACACAGGGCTTGCCTATGGCCAGCAGCTCTAGGCTCACCCACAAGCTCCAACTGCTGGAACCTTGTCTATGCAATAAACAGCATTTTAGGAGCTGTCTGGAGTCTCCATCTCTCTGTCAGTCTCTTACAACCTTCAGCTGAGACAGCACAAACATCCCTCTGTTCTGGATGGGAAAAGTTTCTCCTTGTCCACTCTAACAACGCTGAAGGCAGGACTGACCCTCCAGGGACCTTGACTGCTGAGACCTGCTGTTGGCTGGCAGGGAGAGCAATGAAACAGCTCTTCGGAAGGAGTTCTAGTGTCTTCTGAATTTTATTAGGTGGCAGGGAGGGTCACAGAGGGCAGGGCAAGGGGCCAGGAGGCACAAGGGGATTCAGAGCAGGGAGCAGTGTCAGAGGAGGGACACAGACTGCACCAGGTGCTGCTGCCCACAGCACTGACCAGCAGACACTCCACGCCAGGACCATGGCAATGACAGCTCTGCAACAGCCCCAGCAGGAAGGACCAGTGCTCCCTGGAGGGGCTGGAGTGTGCTCCCTGTAAAAGCTGTGTGGGGATCCCCACTGCACCATTCTCTGGGTGTTAGCAGCTGTTTGCCACTGAACACTGGGCCCAGCAAACTCCCAGCCACTACATCAGGGCCCAGCTGCTGCAAGAAGGATTCAAGGTCAGGGTTTATACACTGCCCTTGCTGTAAACTCAACTCTGCCTTGCACAAGCCACTTAAGTTTGTCATATGTCACAAGCCATGCCACCCAACAAGTTCTATTTCTGCAGAGGTGGTGGAAATAAAGCAAGGTTTTGAAGGTTTTGGTTAGCAGTTTCCTGAGAAATCACTTATTCAGACATCCAGAAGAATGACAGATTACTACATTTGTTGTTCTACATTTTCTCACAGAAGCATTTCAGACGCCACAGCCAGCACACACGGCTGCTCCCAGCTCTGGATCTCTAAGCTCAGAGCTCAGGCCACCTGAGGTTCCAGCTCTCCTTTCATCCCAGCCCAGACACGATAACTACATAGTAATAGTCAAACCACTTAGCCTTGCATGAATACAGAAAAACATCTCTTTTCCTGGGCCCTATATATGTGGAGTGATTACACAGGAACTTGATATTAATAGCAGCAGCTTGGGTCTTCCAGTCCATCTTCCTGTCACTTGAGGGTTGTTTCTTATTATTAATTTTTTAATATCTCATCTGGAATAGCTTTAATCATACCAGACACTGAACTACTGCCACTTGCCCAGGGAGACTATAGAACACAAGAATTCTCACTGTCAGAAGTTTGGCTGAGATTTGAAACAACTTTTCCTTCATTTCATTACATTACTCTCCCTTAAACTTTCTACCTGTAAATAATTCCTCTGTCTCAAAGCTCATATTTCTTAGGTATTTCTAAGACCTTCTTCACTGTTTCCTTCCACTTAATAATTCTTTCCTCAGATACCACACTGTGTGATCTTAATTTTACTGTGTAATTTCATTTACTTGTGCTCATAAGTACTTTGTTGCTTTTCTCTGAGCTCTTTATCAGGAATATGTCAATGAAAATGGAGGGAGATATCTGAAATTAAAGGTGTTCTCCACGTAGCAGTGTCTCATTGGGAAAGTGTAGTAACACATAAAAGGTAATATGAATTCAGAATAATGGGACTTGCAAGGAATTCATTTTTAATATAAAAGGACAGTGGGATTTTTATTAGAAGACTGATTCAAAATTTCTTGGAGATAAATCAGCTTAGACAAGCCCTTAATTAAGAGAGATTCCCATGTTCTATAGAGAGTCAGTGGTCAAGACAGACAGCTTTAACCACCCTGAAGTGGCCAAAAGCTGATTTTTCCACATTTAAAAACCTGTTTCAGAGCAGAATTCCACTTAAATGAGATATGACATTTAGATCACCTCACCAAAAATACATCTCTATCATCTAACTTCTTTTAAATTTACTAGCAAATAAGTAAATATTGCTTGGTGTAGCAGAGAGGTAACCTAGCCCAACACACTGTCCAGCCAAGGGGATATCTGAATTAATTTCTCTGCTCTGAATCAAACAGACCCTCTGCCTGAACACAAATGTCAAAGGAGCATCTTCACTACCTGCACTTTGGCTAATCTGGGGTGAGGTTTGGGGCACAGCACAAGGGTGCAAGGTGACATCAGTGAGACTGAGCTCAAAACTCTGGCACTGGACACAGTCCCTGAGGGGCTGCTGGGGGTGGTGGCAGCTGGAGTTTTATGAACAGTGGAACAGCTATCGTTGTTCCTAACGCAGAAATTAATAGATTGCTTCTCTAAAGAGCCCACAGTGCTGTTGTTTCCCCAAAAGTTGTTGGAATTAACCTGGGATTTCAAGACATTTTTAATAACAGCACCAACAAATTCTTCCTGAAGGCCTTTTTGTGTTCAATTCAGCCACCATGGGTCAAGAGGGTTTTCTTAGGAAGAAATCTGCAATTAGCAGAAATAACCTTAAATCCCTTGTTTATTTTTAGCTGACCAAGGTGCAGAAATCATAACATATGTCTTCAGAAACTAACTGCGAAAAATAGAAAGCAAGCTGAATATTTAAGAATACTCTATAAGTCATTATCAAATACTTTAAGATAATAAACCCTGAAAAGCCAGAAATTGATTGTGGTTAGTTAGCCCCTCCCCAGGAAAATTGCTGAAATCTCTGCTAATAATTCAGCAATATCCTGCATTTTCAAAGAACAAGAGTATGTGGCTTTTTTTTTCTTTGCTTAACTTTTTTCACTCTCTTGACTTCAGCTCATCACAGCTACTTTAGCTACGTTAGCTCACTCAGGCAATGTCACCTCCTGTTAGTACCAGGCAGTGGGGAAAAACTCAACATGACATGATGTAATACTACATGGCCCTGCTGAATTTAATCTGGGCTGTCAGAGGATTGTAGTGCAGGCTTTAAAGGGAAGAAGGAATCTCTGCTTGGGAATGTAGATAGTAGAGAACCATGTCTTAAATGCCTCAGAAGTTTATCTTTCAATAGTTCCCAAGGAACCAGACTTCTCATTGCTTATGTGAAACTTTTATGGTCTTCACTCTTCCCATCTTCCATGTTTCTTTTTTTTTGTTCTGAGCAATCTGAACACTACTTTCACCCAGCAACTTCTTACAAGGAATTCCAGGCTCCAGCAGTCCAGAGGTTCAAAAGAGGCATTTCCATGAAGTCTCCCCTCTAGGGCATTCAGCCAGCAAGGCTTGTAGCACAGTCTCAGCCACAGGCTGAGCTCTCAAGACATCACCTATTTCTCCCTGCAGCAAAGGACACAACAGGAAATGAAACCAAAGCAATCTGAGGAACTCAGCCCCTCTGCCTCTCCACGGGGCTGCTCTCGCTCCAGTGAAGCCTCATTTGGAGCAAGGCACTGCTCAGGAAGGGAAATGGCCAGCTCTCACTGCTTCCTAATTTGAGGCCATATGTTGTACTGATCACCTGTGGAAAGGTTTGTTTATCCCATGGTGAGGAAACATGCTGAAGTGTAGCCACAAAAGAGAAGATGTTTTAATAAACTGGAGACCCCTCTAAGCTAATCAATGCCCCTAAAGTGCTGTGTGTGATGGTAATTTAACAAGGCAAGTTGGGAAAATTGTTCTGTTAAATGCTGAGTAAAGTCTCTCCCATTACTCTTCACACCATGGCCAGTCTGTTAAGAGTAATGAAAACATTTCACCAACTTCTCATCCCAAGACTTTGGAATCCGAATAACAGCAAGAGAATTTCCAGTAAAAGTTGGGAAAAAGAGAGTGAGAAACATTCTTGAAAAAAAAAATTGAGAAAAGTGTTTAAATGACAAAGCTTAGTTGTGCATTTGAAACCTTGTTAAATCCTGCTGCCAAACATACAAGAGCTCTCATGTGCCCCTTTGGCAGAGGGTCCGTGGTGCCCCTCAGAGCTGATGTGCTTTGCTCCCCATGCCCAGCCCCACCTGGCCACGGCCAGGAACAATTTAAACACCTTTTAAATACACTTGAGAGCACTGTATCCTTCAGCTCCAGTCTCAAGTTCACCTCCAAGGCTCAGACTCCTGAGTTTGACACTGATCCTCTGGCCCATCCAACAAATTGTTCACACTTCGTGCTGATCTGCAGAACTGTAGACCAGAAACGGGAAAGAAGATTAAACAACTGCTCAGTTCTGAAATGGCTTTGCATTGGAAAAGTGTTCAGGAGAGAAAATGCTAATCAAATGTTTTCTATATTCTTCACCCAAATTTCACAATCTGGAAAACAAAGGGCAAATAAATTTTTGTGCTATGGCCGAGGAAGTCTTCTCACTGCCAAAGGGATTTATGAGCTTGAGGAGGTACCTCCTGCTGAGCAGCCTTTTAGTCTGATCAGTATTTTGTACCATAATGACACCCCCTATTTTATGTGAACAACACAGTAGCCGAGAGCCAGGTAATGTTTGTAGGAATGGATAACATAACTTTTAAGACAGCTCATACAGTTGGAAGTTACACACACACACACTCTTCTACAGAGTAAGCAAGTCAGAAGCAATTTATCAGACTAGAGATATTGATTAGACCAAAGGAGAAGGTACTTAGGTAACTGAGGAGTAGGGGCAAGAAGTTAGCATGGGAAGAGATGCCTCCCAATGCACGGAAGTGATAGGTAATTTATCATCTGTGGAACATGGGGAGATCAGCACAGCGAAGGAGAGAAGTCGTAACTGATGGGTGTTTGCCTCCCTCCCTTCCAGCTAATTTGGCTTTTATGCAAAAGTTCCATCCTGTCACTTCACCATGTTCATCTTCTTGCCAGCCACAACTAAAAGGTTCATTTGTATAACTAACAAACAAACAGAAGATAGAAGTAGTTAGCACTCCATTAATGATAACAGACTGACTGGTACCTACTCCTAGCACACAAATTCTGGGCTTTAAAGTAAATAGCTCTCACATCACTGATGAAGGTGATAGTAGCTGAAATGCTACTTTTTTAAGGTCTTTTATATTCTCATTTCATAACCCACTTGCTGTGATCAGATGTTACCTGGTGATCTGTCATAATACAAAAGCCAAATGGACTAGAGTGTTTTTATGAAAACAAATTAGAGACAAATAAAATTTTAAGTAACTAACATCAGCTGTGACTCTTCCTTGATCTGTTAAAAACAGTTTATGGGTGTCTGGCATCAGCTGCAGCATGGCAAGGTCCTGCACAGAGGCCAGGGCAATTCCAAGCCCAAGTACAACCTGGGCAGGGAATGAATTCAGAGCAGCCCTGAGGAGAAGGACTTGGGGGGGGTTGGTCGATGAGAAACTCAACATGACCTGCTGGACCTGCTGGAGCAAGTCCTGAGGAGACCAAGAGATGCTCTGAGGGCTGGACCCCCCTGCTAGGGGTGTTCACCTGGAGAAGAGAAGGCTCCGGGAGGGCTGGAGAGGGACTTTTTACAAGGACACCTCAGGATAGAACAAGGGGAAATTGTTCAGACTGGCAGGTTTAGATAAGACATGAGGAGGAAATTTGTTACTGTGAAGATGGTGAGGTCCTGGTACAGGTTGCCCAGAAAAACTGGGGATGCTCCATCACTGAAAATATTCAAGGTCAGGCTGGATGAGGTTCCGAGCAACCTGGTCTAGTGGAAGGTGTCCCTACCTAAGGCAGGGGGCTGGAATTAGATTATTTTTAAAGTCCCTTCCAACCCAAATCACTCTATGATAATATTAGCTTTGTCCAAATGATGCTAAATGTTATTTTTTTCCAGTAGAGCACCCCACAGCCCCCCACTTAAGAAAGAAAAAGGGGTTTTCATGGATGCCTTTCCTGCCATAGCTTGCACTTGTGTGCATCTCATATTTATTTTCAGTGTTATTTTGGGTTGTTGGCAGTCACAGCAGTGTAGGAGGCAGCTGCTGCCCCAGGGTTGTGCGATGCAGGTATTTGCAAGACTTCTGTAAACTGCAGGCTGCACCAAGAAACCCTCAGACTGCAGTGTGCTGCCTCCTGCAGTAATCTGAATTTGAAATAAGAATTATTCTATAATGAATGGGTCAAAGCTGGACTATTTAAATGCTGGCACCCCGTTACAATTACAGAAATACCCATCAGTGCCTCATGATTGTTTATCTGTAAAGGATACAACATACTAAGGCTTCCAATAGAGCAACAGTCATCTTACAAGATCAAATTTTAAAAAGAAATTATATCTCAAAATGCTCTCTACATTTTTCTGGCTACTCCAGAGTTTTCTATGTTAATATCTCAATAATGAGAATGTCACAAGTGGGTAAGATTTCTGAAGACAAACAGGGATTTTGGGTGCCTGACAAGAGTCCCTGAAAAAGGTGAATGACTTTTATGTGATGCAGTTCCTTCCCCTCTGCAATTTGAGTCTGTTAAGCAAAAACATCTCAGGTCACCAATCACCCTTCAAAATCCAGGCTGTTCATCTCCACAGCACGTATGTCCATAAAAGGAGGAAGAGCTTTAGCATCAAAAATATGTAAATAGGCCCAATAAATTTGGTCCTAGGATTTGTTTTTTCAAGTCAGAAAACTAACTGTTACTGCCAGCCTCTTTGCTGGGGCTATAAGAGAATGATCATTTTCCCTTGTAATGGTTCTGACATAAAGTGTGTATCAAAAACTGCATACGCTTCATATCCATCCAGCTGTGTTGAGCAATAAACATGATAATTATGCAGATAAGGCTTAAATAAATTCCTATACCTAAGGGCAGCTGAATGCTTTTTTAAGCAAAAGAATAATTAACCCTCCATAGGGCTGAATGAGCACAGACCTTTGCTCTTTCCCAAGGTGGGAAACCTCAATGTTGGCACCTATGAAGCATCTGTCATAGATATAAATGGGTCAGGGTTCTGCAGAGGAAAGGGCTGCTCCTTGTGAGGTTCCAAAAAAAGGTCAAGAACAACAACATCTACTGGTTTCTATACCCTGATGCTGGAATTTGAGGTGTATTTCAGACAAATGTTGCAGGAATTGCAGAAAAAGGGAGAGAAGAGCATAAAAGACCAGTGGAACTGCTCACTGAAAGATAAAGAGGAATCTGAGCTCAGCAGTGAATGAAGTCCCTTGCAGGAAAATGGGAAGCTCAAGGGCTCAAAAGCAGGACCAAGGTGCTGCAGTGCAATGAATTCTCACCCCTTGGTGATCTGCAGTAACTGCACACATGCATGGGCTCAGCACAAAGATGAAGATGTTCATTTTAAGCTCTTTCATTAGGTTGAGGCTTTTGTGTTTTACCTTGGATGTCTGACAAACCAAGCCTCTCTAGAAACTGCTGCTGCATGAAGAAACCTGAGATCCCTGCTAGCAGAGGCTTTGGGCTGGCAGGATAAGCAAGGCCAGCTCTCCATCTTCTTCATGGGCAGTGACCAGCAGGCTGCAATGCCTTGTGGCTGTTCTCACCACCATGTGTGACTACTTCAGTTGTAAAATCCTTCAATACAGAGATTCCATGGTCACACAGATGTTATTTTACAAACTGAGTGCTGAACTAAATGGTTTGCCACAGTGTTCCATAGCAAATGATGATAATAAATCCTTCATGCATATACTGTCCCCTCTCTCTTTGTTCTTTTTGGTCATTTTTTGAACTAAGATTGGATATCAAAAGGAGTTCAAAATCCTCTCAAACCCACAAAGCTTCTGGCTTTAAAGTCAGCATAAGAAACATGGAAATTGTTGAACTGGTTTTTGTGTTCTTGAGTTCTAACACAGCACCTGTCAGCCATGGCCGAATGGTAAAGGTCTAAATTGACCCTTCCATGGTGAGGAACTGGGAGGAGTTACCAGCCTCAGACTTTTCTGCATCGCTGTGATTTACCAGACACTGCAATTCCCGACCATAATGCTTCCTAATGGCTTTTGGAAGCCATCCAAACCTTTTATCCCCACCAAATCACACGGTAACAAACTCCACAGTTCAGTTATGCACAATGTGGAAATAATGCTTCTTCTGAGTTTTTAACCTGCTGTGAGATTCAGATGCTCCCTAGTTCCCTTATTGTGAAAAGCAGTGAATAATCACCCTTCTGCATTGCCTCTCCACTCACAGCCCTACAACTGGCTGCTGCAGCACTGTCCCACCACAGCTCTGCCTGGAGGGACAGTGCTGGTGACAAGTGACAGATGGCAGGAGCTCTAAGATGGGTCTGCTCTTGAATCACTGAGAACAGAGAGCTGTGCCTCATGTTTAACAAACCTCCATGAGCACTTCTGCAAGAGGGGTAAGAATTAAGAATTTCTCTCTGCTCTAAAGAAAAAGAAGAAAAAGAAGAAAAAGGAAAGAAAATGCAGACCTGGCTCTGGCCAGAGTGTCCCCAAAGTTCACCCAAGGCAGCCCTGCTGCTCTGGTTTTTGTTTGTATTCTCCCAAGAGAGATGAGCAGAGAGGGACTGAGACCTGACCAGACCCTCTGCCTGCATTTTGGAGCCTTACCTATAAATCTGAGCACACATGTAATCATCTTAGATTCCAGAAAGGCAGGCTAAGATGGAAAATTAAATATGGAAAGTTTTCTCTTTCCCCTTGCATTCACTGACTTTCAAAAGCTCTTTTCTGCAGACCTCCCATTGACTTCATCTGTTCTAAGAAAGGACATCTCCAAAGCCATGTCACTCTACATAAGCAGCTCAGATCCCGGGGGAGGCTTGAAACCAGGCACAGCCTCCTCTGAGAAATGTGGGCACAGTTATGATGATTTCAGAGGGCTGGCTGTCCTGCAGAGTGCCATGTCAAGACAAGAGAAATCCCCTTGAAATCCATTTTTCAGAGCTGGCTGGTTCTGGCTCAGCCTGAAGGGATGAATCAGACATCCCAGCTGGATCCTGGAGGCAGAAGGGACAAGTGCCTCGGGTAGTCCCAGTGCCAGTCAGCCTAGACCTGCAACCATTGGCCAGGGAGATGCTTAGTATGAGTGTCATCTTTACAGTTCTTCTGGTTTTACCCTTAGACAAATGTCCTGGGGCTTGCTGCTTCTCCCTGCCAGGTCTGTGAGGTTCACAGACTTTTTTCACTTACAGATAAGAATCTATAATTTAGACAATTCAGTCTATGAGAAAACTAAGTTATCCAGAAAAAAAGACATTCAAACTTTTATCAACTTCCCCATAAGCAGAGAAAAACATTTTTCTTGCATGGACAAACCAGGAATAGGACACCTATGAACTTCATCAGAAGCAGAGCTGAGATATCTCTGTGAACTCT
The DNA here is from genome assembly GCA_037013685.1 of Acridotheres tristis. NCBI lineage: Eukaryota > Metazoa > Chordata > Aves > Passeriformes > Sturnidae > Acridotheres > Acridotheres tristis. The sequence continues at coordinate 5,308,433 of CM072900.1, forward strand.
TAAAAAAACACCATTCAGTGGGTCCAGGACCCTTTTCAATAGGGAAAGGAAAGATTGGATGGAAAAATATCTCCAGGTAGAAAAACTCAGATTAGAGAACACACTATCAAGTCACCTCCTGCTGCATTGGGATCTACCAAAACTGCCCAGTTCTGGCAAGTAGTATATTGAGTAGAGTACTTTGGGTTTATCTCCCCACCTGGAAACTGTTAAACTGTATAAATCAGAAGCTTAACTAAAGGCCAGAACTTCTCTTTTTTTCCTGTAGATTCACTGGTTTCACACATCTCTCTTTGGGTTTCAATCCTCTGCTACAAAGCCACTCTTACCCTCCCACTGCCCCATATGAACTCATGGCACTGGCATAGAGAATTTGCTGCCAAAACACATTACTTTGCAATTTTCTGCATTAAGCTACCCCTGTGCTCATCTCCCTGGACTCAGGCCGCCCTCAATGTCCCCCAACAGCTTTAAGTCATATGCTCCCACCATCTGACCCCCTGGACTCCTCTCTTCCACTAGAGAGGCAGGTTAAACCTGAAGCCAAGTGGAGTTGAACTCCAGCCCTTCCAAAGGGCTCACATTGCCCAGCAACAGATGGTGGAGAGCAACTTCTAACCAGCAGGAAAATGATGTTTTCCTCTCACAAACTGAAATATCAATAAAAAACTGACTGTATATTCCAAATTCAGTATGAAAGCCGATTCCATTTTTCAGTTCAGAGCTTCAGCCTTCATAATGCCACAGAGCAACTGGAGTCTAAGTAAAACCACTCAGTTTCTCTTTTGGTGTATGAGAAAGATTGGTGAGGACCATGCCAGGTGACTTCTCAGTATGTACAGAATTCCTGCTTAGGGAAAGAAATGTTACTGCTTGTTCTCATCATAGCAGTGATAATGAAATCCCCTGTTGCAACAGGAGGAATAAAAACTTTTACTAGTAATGCAAAGAACTAAGTTTTCAGTAAGGAAATATGATCTATTCTGGGAATATTCTCTCCAGGGAGGTTAACCTCAAAGTTGTTAATTCTAGTCATGATCATTTCTATATTTTCAAAAAATTAGAGAGGGGGTTGAATTGAAAAGGGCCTTATAGATCATCTAATTCCAGCCCCTTTCCATGGGCAGGGATGCCACTCTCCAGACCAGGCTGCTCCAAGCCCCATCCAGCATGGACTTGGACACTTCTAGGGCTGGGGCAGCCACAGCTCCTCTGAACAACCTGTACTAGGGCCTCATCACCCTCACAGCAAGGAATTTCTTCTTAATATGTAATCTAAATACTCCCTTTTTTAGTGTAAAACTGTTCCCCCTTGTCCTGCCACTCTCTGGCTGTGCAAAAAGTCAATGTCACTGTTTTCCCCAAGCTCTTTGGGCCACACTCTGCCAGTGACAGGCAGGTGCCATCCAGTCCAGTTTATCCTTGCTGCTTACTGCTTATAAGACATGTTACAAAAATTAAATAACCTGCACACCTCTAGGTGAAATGTGAATGTGTGAGAAAAGTGTTTTTCAGGTCTGCTCTTTGGTCAGCATTCACAATCCTTCCTGTATTCTGGCCACTTCCAGAGCAGTTTTGGGAGTCCCTGGTATTGTGCTTGTTCTACATTTAAATATAACTTCTGGTCTCTAAAGTAGGAGCCAGAAGCTACTGTAACTTAGCAACATGACCGAGTACCAACAGTGCAAAAGAGCCCCCCAAGACCCACCTGCTCCCTTGTTGTTCTTATTTATTTGTCAGGAGTTTGTTATTTACTGATAAGTAAAGCAAACAACGAATTACCCCGACACGTATGTTCCACATTTACACACCAAATTTATTGTTGACAAAGAAGTTCATAAGCAAACAAGAAATTAATAAAGCCCTGTATACACAAGTGAAAGCTGATAGGATCAGTAATATCGTCTGTCAGGCAAGTTAATATAATCAACTTGCTAATTGCATGAGAAGTACAAGAAAGCCATTTGCTTTGAAGAAAGTTAATTCCCTATAATCAAATTTAAGTATGGCTCTACCAGTCTGAACATTTCCTTTTTTTATGTGGTACGTATCAAAACATATGACCTGCTTTCTTCTGATCATTTGATCTGCAAAAATAAAACGCAAGTTGGCTTGTTCAGGGTTGTATCTAAAGTCCAGAAGAAATCAATGATAACTATGAGAAAAAGGCAGAGCTTTTTGCACACCAAATCTTTTTCTTGTACATTAATTAGTAATTATGCCTCAGATTTTTTTCAAGTGTGCTATTTCTCCTGCTGACTCTTGCATTTTAGGCTATGGGAAACTGCATCTTCATTCTCAGGGGCAACATTGTTAAAAAATATGAACCTAGACATAGAATTCTTAAATGAGGTTTTATTTTTTCTGATTTCTAAATGCGAAATACCATAAGCTTACATTAAAAAAAAAAAAAAAGATTAAAAACATCATACAGACAGTAAAGCACAGAATTGGAAGCCAAGGTTTTGGGTCCTTACTTTATTTCTTTTCTTTCTTTTTTCCTTAAACTTCCCCTTAAAAAATGCCAATCTTGTACACAATTCCACCTACCAACCAAGAGGCCATTGAAGGCTGAAGAAGCAATCCAAGCCTCGGTAAGTGATAAATTGTCTTTTACACTGGTAATTAGGTTGGAGACAGCACTGACTTATTTCTCAAAAGACCACAAAAAATGACCATTAAATGGCTTCTACAGAAAAGGCTTTTGCTGAATAAGTGGAAGGCTCTTCCACCTTGTGCTCTCTCTGACAAATCTACCCCTCCGTGTGCCATAGCCATGAATGATGCTGGTTTTGGTCCTGGCACACATTTTTCAGAGCATTTCATTTAAAGGCTGGCCCTTCCCAGCCCTGGGCTCCCACGTTTGGATGGCATCAGCACAGCAAGGGCTCTGGGAGCCAGAGCTGCAGGTCCCACCTGCATGTGGCACCCTGAGCCAGCACAGACCTAATGGTTTTGGCTGCCAGCCTGCTCTTCTTGCTCTGAATATCCCAAATCAGGGGAGAGATTAATTGCAGCAGCCCAGAGGCTACCTAGATCAGTGCTCAACCCTGGGAGCAGACACCATCCCTTTCCCATTTGGGTCTTGGGCTCAGGAATAGTAAAGAATCTGTCTTAGGCCTGGAAATCAAGTAAATCTCGCATGCACTTGGCGATGTCGCCTTTCAGAAGCGTTTTGCTTTGCTGGATAACACACAACAACTCTGCAGGAGGTTTCTTCTGGTCTCACGGGATCTCAGTGAAGTCTGTGGCACGTTTAGTCTCCTCCTGAGGCAAAACACGATGGGCAGTGCTGGCTCTGTGCACTGTCTGTCACGGCACAGGACCAGACATCTTTTAAGACCAGCTCCTGCACGATGAACACTGCAAAATGCGACAGGTTCCTTTATCTCCAGCCTAACAGGAATCTCTATCTGGGCTGAGCTGACAATGGTCTCTAGGCAGGCATTTAGAAAAACCTCACTGTTATCTTTCAGTCTTGCTCTGTGTGAGCAAGTCCAGCAGGTTCTGAAAGAGAGAAGAAAGAGGAAGCAGCAGCAGCTGTGGCTCTGCCTTCTCCCTGGGGACCAGGAGGTCCTCTGGTGCCTCTGATCAGTCTGTGTTCCTTCCACTTGCTATCAGCCATTCCATGTAGGTTTCCTTGTTGCTGAGCTGATGCCCTCATTAGAAAATGAGAATATGTGGAAATGAGCTGCAGCCCCATGAGGAACTCTGCACAGGCAGCAGCATCCTTGTCCTCCTGACATTCTCCAGCAGCAGCACCCCTGGCTGACCTCTAAACACAGCAATCTCCAAACCCTTCAGGGAGAGGGAGTGCTACAGCAGCCAAATTCTCAGCAAAACATCTTTTCTATGGATGGCCTCATCTTCTTTCAGTGTAAGTTCCTCTCCCCGAGAAGCAAGCAGTAACCCTTGTTTAGAGTGACCAGGCTGATGGATGCTCTGAAACAATCCTGCCTCTCTGAGCTGTTATCCTCCCATCAAAACACCCCCCTGGCCGTCACAGGAGTGCTCATAAAAGTTCTGTGTAGCCAAAGGTTAGTCATTTCACCTCCTCAAAGAGGTTAAACACCTCGAGTTTAAAAACAAAACCCACTTCAGGGTGTTAAATGACCAGCCTGTGGCTGCACAGCAAAGGTGAGTACCAGACATGCATCTTCTACCACAAGCCTACTGGTCGAAAAAATTGGTCTTTAATAATTAAAACATGTAAATATGCATCATGATTCCACTTGTTCATGACCAGAAAATACAGCTCACCCACTTCTATGACCAATCATTAATTTGAATTCCCTGTGCACACAGAAATACAGTTTCATACGTAGATTATGTTGCCGTTTTCATGATCTAGTTTTGCTTTTCTTTACCCCTCCAGAGCAGGACACCTTAAAAACATTCAGAAAAAAAGGACCTTAAACCTCCAGCAGAGAAGACACCTTTATCTTGCCTTAATTTGTACTGCTTGTATCAGAATGGCATTTTTAAGATTAAGATGAAGAGATATAAATGTAATCTCTCAGGAGTTGAACTAAGCTACCTGTGGGCCCGATGTTCTTATGGTTTGCCTGAGGAAAACAAATCTTTCATCCTTATCTATGTATTTCTTTGCTAATTAAAATGCATGGACTGCTTTAAACACTATTTACCCAAGGGGCCTTCAGCAGTGCTCTTTCACCATTTAAAAAAAACCAAAAAACAAAAAACCATACCAGCAGTGGAAGGTTTTAAAGATGCCACATACAAAAGCCACTCATTAATATTCCTGAAGAGTGCTATTATCAAAGCAGGATATTAACACTACAGGTCTAGCTATTACAAAACAATTGCCAATCTAAACACATGGCAACAAGTGAAATCAGAAGCAGTCAGAGATAGACAGAGAGAATGTTCTCAGATCTTGTCGGCTGTTGCAGAGAGCTCAGCAATTCAATGTCACCATTTGCATTTTTCCCTGGGTATTCCCAACACGATGCAGAAAACCCTGCAGCAGTGAGAGAAAATTATCCAGAGCAAATTGGGAAGGTTTGCAGTGCTGCTAGCAATGATTCTGTTATATTCCAAATTCAATTAGAAAGGGAGGCAGCTAAAACAGCAGCACCTTGCTGATGAGGCAAATCTTTCCCAGGCTGAAGGATAAAGCAGTATTTCCAAAGTCTGTTCATACAAGAGATTTTATAAAACCTGACGATGACAAACCCAAGTACCACAAGTTCTCCTAATACCCTTTGCTTCTGCTTGCCTCTAATCAGCCCAGAAACATTAATTTGGGGTGTGGATCTGCAATTACAAACAAATGAGTGATCAGATCTCTGTGATTTTCTGCTTATCAGCCAGCCTGCCTTCATGGTATTTTGAGATAATGCATTTCAGTCTGTGTTTGCAATAGATTAGGGCCACACATGTGGTCAGTTCATCAGTACAGCAACAAGCAGGAAATTATGAGGCACAGGAGCTCATATGCTTGGAATATCAGCAACTCTGAAAAAAAAGTGAGTGCCATGAAAAAGTCAGCTTTTGCCCTTGATTATTCTCACTTTTACCCCTAAATCCATTTTACCAATGGGCAGGTCGAGGCAACAACAGGTTACTGAATGAAGGCTACACAGTGTATGAGTACAGAGGCAAGAGACTGAAAAGCTGCACTCCTGCTATTTTTCCCTGGACTTTTCCCTATAAACAGAAAAGCTCCCACTTCTTTTAGCAGACAATATTTTTAGCAGACTCGCTTTGCAGTCGACCAATTAGGAACTCTTCCATGGTAAGCCACCCTCAGAGATGGGTAAGACTGGAAATAAAACTATGGCCAATTTTGAAGGGTCTATATTTAAGTGAAAAGAAGGAAGTACAATTATTTCTGAAATAATTTTTGAAGATGAGATTCCTCTGGGATAAATAGCCACTGCATGTCTGGCTCTAAAATTAGTGATATTATCTACATTAAGAAAAATCATCCTTATTACATTGTAGTGCCCTTATGCCCAGAATTCACAAACCCTCTAGGAAAAGAGGGTGGTCAGGCACTGCCCAGGCTCCCCGTGGTCACAGCCCCAAGGCTGTCAGAGCTCCAGGAGCATTTGGATAATGCTCTCAGGCACAGGCTGGGATGGTTGGGGTGTCTGTGCAGCGTCAGGAGTTGGGCTCAGTGATCCTCGTGGGTCCCTTCCCACTCACGATATTCTGTCATTCTCAGGCACTGAACAAATCCATCTCAGAAATGCAGGTGTTGCCCCCAGACCTTCTATTCAAGGGTGCTACACAAACGGAGGAAATATGTTCATATTTTAACACCCTACTTCTGTCCTGTGTCGTGTTGTCCTTCTGGAAGGAAAGCAACCTTGGACCACCTTGGGATCCTGCAAACCTGAGAGGAAACCAGCCAGTAACTGGAACCTTCTGCCTAGACATGGGGAACATGGAAAGGCTGGAATCCAAATCATCCTGTGTGCAAGCAATGGGAGAGCAGAGATCTGACAGGACCTGACTTTCAAAAACTGGAATCCATTTTAGCAGCCACAATTAACTGACATCATAAATGCAACCACTTCAGCTGTTTACCAAGTGACTGGTGCTTACAAATCAAGGATTCCCAGTGTCTAAATGCTAATGTCTTCACAGACTGTGCAAGCACAAGTTTGCACCTACAAGTGGAAGCCACTTCCTTTAAACCTTAACAAAAATGACTGAGAGAAAGGAAAATGAGAAGGGCAACATGAATATTTCAGGGTGTGCATCCTGAAAGCTTTGGTGCAGCTGCACAGCTCCAATTAAATTTAATAGGAAACTCACATCTAAAACCCCGAGCAATGCTTTGGAAAGTCTAAGGGTTTGATGTCAGGGGATGACTCTCAGAGACAACTGCTTTTGTTCAGCAGAGGCCTTCACAGAAGAATGAAGCAAAGTCTCTCCTCTCACAAAAAGTGGAGGCTGAAGAGAGCAGGAAGGGAAGAAGGAAATTCAGAATAGACATTGGTATAATTCTGTCCTCAGTATCTAAGGAATCACACTGACATTATTTGTAATGGAAATCTTACAAAGAGGTCAGACTTTGGCTTTTCCATTACCCACCATCAGAGATGATTCAGAACAATTTCCATATTCTTTGAACCAGTGAAGCCCAATCGGATGAAGGTAGCTCCTGGATAAAAGGATCAACCACTGATCCAATTCTAATCAGCACAATGATAATTCTCTTACCTCCAGCAGGATTAATCTGATTGTTTGAATAAACAATTTGGTTCATCTTTTGGAAGTGCTCAGAGAGCCCAGATGTCTTTGGACGTGTGTCAGTGCTTTGCTGTGGAGCAGAGTGTGTTTTCCAAAATACTCTCGTGGTTATCTCCTTTTCCTGGGCTTTGGTTCCCATCACAGCCCGTGCTGGGAATTTTATCTTGGGATAAAAATGGATTAGAAGATACAGTCCAGGAGCTCACCTACTGCCCTCCAGCAAACCAGTCATGCTACAGCTACCTGAAATAAATCCTCTGAAATGTGTGGAGTGGGGTCCGGACCTGCAGCACCGCTTTGCTCTACAGCTGTGTCTCCCTTGAGATCACAGCTCATTAAAACGTGCAGAGCCTCCATGGCCACACACTGTCCATAGTCACAAAGAGTTTACCTTAAAAAGCATTGCAGATGCTGGAAAAACATCTTTCTTTTGTATATGACAAGTTTGGAGTCTACTAATGACTGCGTTGATTTGCAAAATTCCAATTATAAAGGACCATTTAGACTAAACTGTTTCTAGCAGGAATCACAACCTGCCATATTCCCCTCAGACGTGATAAGTGACAATTTTTTGTCTCAATATTTTTGCTCTGAAGCTGTTTTCTCTTTCCATAATTTTTAGTAATTTGTGTTATTTCGTGACATATCTGTGGCATCGTATCTACATATCATTACTTCAAGTTGTCATGTCACATTCCACGAGAATGCTGCTGCCGTGTCAAATCCTCACAGAGCAGAGCACTTGCTTTTCTTTATCATTAAGGGCAGCTGCTACTCTGTACAAATTGAAACATCAATATACTGCAGAAAGGTTCCAGGCTGCTGGAAACAGTTGCTCCTGAAATTAGTACACCAAATGCTTATCTTTTTTTTTTTTTTTCTTCACTTGTTCGAAGTGTTAACCTGTATCACTTCAACACAAACAGGCGGCATTTTGTTCAAAGAAACAAAGTGAAGGGGGTTCAAACATCCAGAGCCTGATTTTGAATGCCTAAACAGACAAAAAGAATGTGAGAGAAGGTCATATTTTTAGATACCTTTTTGTACATGCAGAGATCACAGAAATATCAATTGTAGTCATAGAGGAAGCCTTTGACATGTCTGGAAATTTAAGCTTGCATCATTTGCATCCCACTGCAGTGCTTTCACCATAAACCATTCATCCTGGCACAGCAATGAGTTAGATGAAGATAAAAGAGGAAAAGAGAGAAGTCAGTGAGATTATGCACACCAGAGTAATTGTTTATATTTCAATTTTTCCCTGTCAGTTGCTCAAGTGGAGTTGAATAAAATAGGATTCAGAAAATAAATCTCTTAGATATCGTCAAAAGGGTCATAAATTCCAATACCCTTAGAAATCTCTGTCTTGGGGCCTAAATTCAGGTCTAGGAGAATTTCAAGCACCAAACATTGTAGATTAGCCCCAGTTCAACTTTTGAGTGAATAAAGATGTCAGAAGAGATCAAATACATTATGTTCTGTTGTAGAGGCAAGACAATGGTTGAGCCACTGTGCAAAATCATCAGTGCAGGGACCTCTGGGCTAAAAGTCCCATTTGACAGAGACGTGCTCCAGCGTGCACACAACTTCTCCTGAAGTGTTAGAGGCTTCAGAGTGACTGCAGGGTGGAGGGAAAGCTGTAATTCCCTCCATCAACATCCCATTCAAAAGCCAAGCAATAGCAGCTCATTTGACTGGAAGACAAAAATTACAAAAGCTGCAGACAGAAGGAAAAATAGTAAAAAAAGTGAAATTTGTTTGCAGTCTGTATTTGTTTGCAGGAGCAAGCAGGTTAGGAGAGCATAGCTTAAATTTAAGTTTGCTCTCTTACTTTCCCATGACAAAGATATGCAAAGAATGGAGGATGGGGAAAAGCAAGTTTATGGCTACAGTCTCCCTCCAGCAGCTTCTCAAAAGAAGTCAAATTTAGTTTTACATTAAGTGCTCTGCAGTACTTGGATCACAAGTTCACAAGGGCATGGAAGTAGTTTGCATATAAAATAAACAAGCAAATAAAGCAGAGGGAAACTCATGAAAAGAGAAATTTGGTAAAGCAAGAACAAAGGCAGAGTGATCAGATGGTAGAGAAGTATCTTCCACAAATATCTTCAACTCTCCCTTTTTCTGCTCCCTTTCCAAGTCCAAAATATGAACCAAACATCATCAAAGTAACAGATACTAATCCACCATCAAACATTCCTTTTGATTCCTGGCAGGGAAAAGAAAGGACCCGCAGCTTTCCCCTGCAGACAGGATTCAAAGCCAGCCCTGGGAAGCAGCAGAGGCACAGGGCAGGCTTTGCTCCCCACCAGGGCTCCCTGGGGACCAGGGGCTGCACATCCCAGTGGCACCAGTGTGGGAGCAGCCATTCTCAAACGGGGAACATGCCAACCTGTTTGATCCTAAAAGCTACTGGGAGATAGTTTAGGAACATTACCAGGAGTTACTTTTACTAGCAAAGAAATTCAGAAGTTATACAGTCTGGGTAGCAAGACAACCCTGCTTCAGCTTTTTTTTTTTTTTTCTGGATTAGAGAAACACTGATTAAAAGTCAGTCTTACACGTCAGTTTAAGGTAACCTTCTTTTGCACTCTCTTTCTCAGCAGACAGCAACACTACCTTTGAAGATAACCATTCATGCATAAAATTACTAATAGAGACCATCTATCTGACAAATGTCTGTTCCTTAATAATTTATATCACTTGATCTATTTTCAAAGGTTAGTCTTACATTTAAAATTACAGTTCTGAATAGGTCAGCCTGTTACTTAAAGATAAATTACTCCACCTCTCCGTGTTACAGTGTTGTGTTTTGATAATGACAGCTTTTTTCTTCCCATGCTTTCCTCTTCCTTCTCAGAATCAGCATAGCAAAATAGCGGCACAACCCACCTTGCCCACACCTCCCAGTAGTCCCATTTTGATTCTTTTTGACTAAGGCAGTCTGAGCATCAACTTACAGTCCTTTACCTGCTTTTAGCAAAGACTTAGGAAAGACTCAGCACACCGGGATGAAAAGATGAAGCAATGATGCGTGATAGGACTAAGCTTAGTCCTGCTGTGTGGGAACTAAAATGCTATATAACCAATGCTATTACATTCATAGTAATTAAAGGATAATTTCTGCTCTCCTCTAGATAGATAAAGCAATAAAATGACAATGTTTAAAGAGGAAATGCCAGTGTAATGTTCATGCATTTAACAACTACCCAGGAGATAGGCATTGTAAATATACTTATAACAGAGAAGTTCCCACTGTTTTATATAAGGAAGCATTTTGTGCTGGTAATTTCATACCACTGAGTAGTCTGGAAAGTTACTGGACCACAGACAACTTACTTTTTTCTTTTTTGGACCACATGGCATTGGTATTTTTCTATGATTGTGAAGAACTGTCAGGTTATAACAGTTTGTCACATATCTTATTACAAATACATTTCTGAACTACTGAGGGTGAAAAGCTCTTCTCAGGCAACCCAGGCATCTGCACACCAGATTAGTGCACCCGTCTGTTAGCTCAGCAGTAGCAGGAGGGAAGGGAAAAGCAATGTTTGGAGTGTGTGGGCACTGTGTGTGAGCTGCAGGAGCTGAGGTGTCCAGGAGCAGTGTCCAGCAGCACAGGGCCAGGGCAGCAGTGACATCCCTCCAGCACAGAGCTGCCTGTGCTCTGAGACAGGACAGAGTCCCACCCTGCACCATCTGGGCAGGGAAACTGAGAGGGAAAGCAGTGGCCCCAGGGAACTGCTGGGTCTTGTGCAGCAGTCCTGCAGGGTTTCTCTAACTGGCCTTTGCTTTGCAGATAAACATGAAATGAGAATCTGCATGACCCCTTGAAAACAGACTCAGAGGTTCACTCTTCTCCCATGAAGCCAGTGCAGTTAATGGAATTGTTTCTATTGTTCCTGGGCTGTGCAACACATTCTCCCAAGAGTTAATCAGGACAAGTTTAGAAATAATACATCCATTCCAAATGTGATTTCCTGAGGCCCCTTCTGAAGTAACTGCATGTATACAATATATGTGTATGAAGAGCAGGAAGTCAGCACCTCCAACACAGATACTACACAGACAAGCATCAGGTTCCAGGCACAAATACCAGCAGTTACCCAGAGGCAAATTATTCACAATGTTTCATGATAAACAAATCAGTGATACACAAAGAGACCAACCAACCCCGGCTACCGAGATTCCAAATCCCTTTTACAGATGCCAGCCAGGAGAGAAGAACCCAGCCCAGCATATGAGCAGCTACCAGGGTCTCAGGACAGAGGAGCTTTTGCCACTGCAGCCCATTTAATGTGCAAAATGCAACAAGGGACTTGTAGAAAATTTTGACACCACCGTGGGTATTAACTCTAATGTTCAGACAACCTGTCCTTTATTTATCCAGGGTGTAAATGCTGACTTTCCTGAGGCATTTGGCTCCTGTGTGAATCCTCCTCTGCATTTCCTCACCCTGCAGCTCTCACTTGGAGTGTTGCACTACTCTGGGTGTACCCAGTATCCCAGGAACAAAGTGCTTCCCACTTCACAGAGAGCAAACACAGATGGCAGAACTACAGATCTGTTATTTCAGACCCTGGGCAATAAATGATTCACAAAGAAACAAAGCAGGCTTCAGATGGCCCTAGGGAGACTACCAAAGGTAGAATAAGAGAAAGAATGGATGAAATGCATAGTCTGTAATTCTGTATATTTTTAATTTTTTTTTAGGTAACTAATATGAAGGGCTACAAAACTTGGTATATCCCTTTGCCAGCTCTTCCATGTATGAGCAGAGCCTCTGTTTACTGTAAGGGGATCTACCCAATTGTAGGGGTTCAGGAGAGGCAAGAGTGATGTAGGAAGCTGCAGCCCACGGGGCAGGGCTGCACCAGTGCAAGACATGCTTTTACTCCATTGGTAAATGTGAATTGTCATATTCAGTCCATCCATTATTATTCCCTTGTAGATGGTTGTGACATCTAATTCTTTCAGGGCTTGTAAAGCATGAAAAACCCTATATCTTCACCACAATCTAAAACATTTAAAATGTTTTAAATTGTATGGGTTACCCCAGATCACCTTCCCCAGCGAGAAACTAATTCAGGCTTCCAAAAGTACAGTCTTCATAGCAAAGTGTGACCAATGAATCCACCTTTCTTACTTCAGAGTGTAGTCCTGTTCTTGACATGGAAGGATAGGATATAGTAGCTACAGTTTAAAAAACAACAACAACAACAAACCTATACAAACAAAAAAAACCCACCCCAAAACAATTGCATTATACAGCAAGCAACATGTCTATACATCTGTACAGACAAGGGAGTTCTGACTCCAGCCATGCTCCAGCTTCTTTTTGCTAATCTATTTCAGTCAGAGCTGAACAAGACAAAGCCTGATGCCTGCAATCCTCCCAGTCCAGGTGGAGTCTCATTTTTTCAGCCAGCAATCCCATATTTCCTGTATCTAGAGCCTATTCTGATTCTCCCAGTTTGAGGCCCTGTTGGCCTTTCCTTTGCCATTACTCTCCCTGTGTTATTATCTACATTTGCTCACTTGTTCTGTGATCATCCAGAGGCCACACTGCAGGATCTTTGTTGCTCTAACATGCACCAAATCCCATCAGTTCCAGCGCTGTGGCTGGCAGGGCAGGCTCTCATTCCTTAGTCACCCTCTCAAATGCCAAGGCACTGAGGTGCCAGCACTGTCTGATTGCACCCAGAGCCAATTACATCAGCCTTCTGCCAACCTGGGGCTTATCTGCTCCCAGGAATTAATTCCTGTTTTGCTGCAATGCACAACCAAAGTTTCAAGATCCTTGGCCAATTTATTACAATTAGTCTTTCTGCCGTGCTTTTGGTTTTCTCCATAATTATCCCACGGAGACTGTGGTTCTGAGGATTGCTCCATGCACTCCTCTGCTTCCCCAGATCCCACATTTGATGGAGAGGCAAATACTTACTTTTCCACCCGCATTCCCTCCTGTACATGCAAATCAAGCAAATTGAAGCAGTTGAAGCAGCACTCAGTGCTCAGTAGCGTGGCACTGAGGGTGGGAGATGAACTGACAGGCTGGCAAAGGTGCAGCTCAGTTTCTCCACTTTGGGAAGTTTATTCACAATAGATTCCCTCTGATGGAATCACCTGGAGTTGTTTTGTCTGTTTGTTTTCTGTTCCTGATCTCACATGACAGAACAGCAGTGCTGTTCTGTTCTGAGGGGTGTTTTCCCACAGAGTTCTCCAGAGTGCCCCTGCCCAAATAATCCTTTCCAAGAGGGATGAGGGCCCATCTGAAGGATGGCCTGACATCACCATCAGAGGAAGAAATTCACTGAGCTCTTCCTTTCACATCTGTTAGCATCTGGGTTTCCTTTCTATGAAAAGCGGTGGGGACAGTGGTAGGGGCACCAGTCCTGCCAGGAGATGTAGAAAGAAGAAATTTCTAGTGTTCAAAGAAGGGAAAAGACTTCAAGGGATGTCTCTTGAGGCTGGCAATTAGGGTAGGCTGCCTCAGGGCTGTGAATTTAGGATTTGTGAGAACCAAACTCCCATTAGCTCCCAAGTTAGCAATCCCTTTTTCTTTGCAGAAGACAGAAGACAGGATGGATTCTGAGGTTGTCCTCAGTAGGACCTCCCTAGTAGACATCAAGGTCAGCTGCCCTGAAGACAAGAGTGAGAAATCTAATTTCCTGAAGTTTCACCAAAAGGTGATGGGCTGAACCACACAAAATCCTGATGCTGACCTAATTTCACCAAGAACAAAATTTCATTGCCTCTGGTACAGAAGTATTATTTGCCTATATTACTTAAGTCAAGATTTATAAAGTACCCAAAATTCTCTGAGGGACTGCCAAGCATTGAATTTATTTATGCATAAATTACACATGCACAGTGTATTTTGGCTCTACCTCTTCCCCTTCTTGAGCTTTTTCTCAACCTGAGAACAAACCTCTTATTTACTAGGCTCCCCAATATGTAGCAAGAATAAGAGTTATTTCCCCTGTGGCATTTGAAGTTGCAGACATAACTATGTGAAGTCCATAGTAACCCTGAGCATTTTCACAGAGAACCATATGGCCATGCCAGGCAGGTGCTCCTCAAAGTCCTCAAACAATTGTCAGTGTGAGTAAAACCTGTTGCTTCTATTTCCTGGAACGTTTCAGTCGGTGGCTGCACATCGTGTATGAGCTGTGGGGGAAAGGACCATGCTCACATTTGGGATCTGTTTGTTTCTCTGAGGATGTTTTGATGCAACTGTCTCAGCCATTTCACCTTCAACTGTCCCCATTCCACAGATGACCAGTCATCCAAAACACCAGAGAGATTTTAAGCCTCCTTGATCTAAGGGAAGTGGATGAAAAAAGACATGATGCAGGCAAATGTCACATTTGTGTCACTGACTGAAAGCCTGCTGCCAGGATACATTATTCAGTAGCTAACAGACCTCCTGATATAACCCTGAGCTGAACTCTCCTCAAAAGATCAGCCATCCATGGCTTCCCCACAGCAGGTGGAAAGATTTGCTGCCACAACCCTGGGGCCAGAGAGAGGAATACCCGCCCCTGAGTGCCCACACAGCCCGTGGAAATGCTTTCTATGACAGGAAACAGGTCCACTTTTTTTCTTCATGGAGAATTCTCTGCTGTGAGCCTGTATCTGTATCTATATAGATAAGGGAGTCCTGACTCCAGGCACTGAAGATAAGTTGGTCTCCTATTCTGCTTGGAAGTCTATGCCAATGAACAATATGAAAACAGTGGTCCTTTTCTCCCAAACATATTATTACTGCTAAAATGTTAAAAAGGAGAGAGCAGAAACAGATCTATCAGCTCACACCTTCAATCCTGGTCTTACTTCACATCCCCACATAGGGTTGGAGAGAGAAGGAGGGTGGCAGCTGTTCCCTGCAGCCCTTCCCTGTGTTCTGGATCTGCAGGTACAGATAGAGCAGGACACAATCATCTCCTGTCCCATGCACAGCCTCACCTCCCATCACACAGGGAGAAAAGATACTGGCAGGTTCTGATCAGGTTCTGCCCTCCTTGTTCCTCTTAACTGGCTCTCTGCTAGAATCTGTTTTGGGGGTAATGGAAAGGAAAATTGAGTTAGACCTTTTTAAAGGGTTTGCTAATGAATTTATTCATGAAAGACTGCAAGGCCTGAGTTTTCCATCAAACACCTCCACAGGCTTAGTTAACCAACACTCACCAATGACTTCCACAAGAAAAGCCAGGATGCTGCTTTCCTATTGCTTCTGTACCTTTTTATATTTCTTGGCCATGTGCTGCCCCTGCAGAGCACCAACCCATCTCCTGCAGTAATGAGATCAACATCAGAGAAGACCCTGGCACAGCTTACGTGAATCCTAACCTTCTCACACTTCAAGACATCTCCTTTGCAACTGCAAGACCCCCCATGCCAAAAAGCCAAAGCATTCCATTCCATTCCATTCCATTCCATTCCATTCCATTCCATTCCATTCCATTCCATTCCATTCCATTCCATTCCATTCCATTCCAGTTTTCAAGAGTTCCTGGAGATACAGAAATACCTACTGTTGCTTGCACCTTTTGAAATTTAAATTAAAAACTACGCCAGCCAGTCTGTACAAGAAATAAGAAATATATTTCAAATATATACCAGAACAAAGACTGGTAACTGTGGGGATGGCAGGCCACACAATCTGTTATAGAGACCTTTGGGGACTGCAAACTCAACCACTGTGTCACAGCGAGGCCAAAAGGTAAAAACCAGGTCATAAAGGCACAGAAAGCCATGCAACAGGCATATGGCTTCTGAGCAGACCCTTTACTTCTAAAATCTGTCACAGTGTTACAGCTGGAGCTCCCAGCACACAAAAAGCTGTATTGCCATATCATCAGCCTGAACCCTTCTGGGTGTGCTCCAGCCACAAAATGCTGGAGAGAAAAATTTTATTTTTGGTAGTGTGTTCCATCTGTCCCAATCCACAGACAAGGTGCTGGCCAGGCACAGCCCAGAGATGCTTCTGTTCCCCTCAGACCCAAAGGCCACCCTCATAAAGCACACTAGTTAAGCAATAAAAATGTAAAACTGTGATGGGGTGACCCTGGCTGGACTCTTGGTGACAAGCAAAGCTGCTCGATCTCTCCCTTCCTCAGCTGGACAGGGGAGAGAAAATAAAATGAAAGGCTCATGGGTCAAGCCTTTCTCTTACTCCTCTCTCCCAGCTGCAGCTGTGCAGGTTTTCCCCCTCCTCTTCAAAACACAGAGCCAGACAGAGTCTTCTAAGTTACCTTTGCTGCCATAGGACCCATCCACCGTGTGATCAGATGAGAGCTTATGACACACGCAGATGATTAATGATAGCAGTAATTAAGAAGGTGGCTGATTTTCACAGGTAAAGTCCTGGCTGTTCCCCTCTGGACCTCAGCTTCTGCAGTCAGGTAACTCCTGACAATCCCTGCAGCAGTGATTTATCTTTCTATCAGAGAATGCATGGGATGTCTCACTTCTCTCTGCCTGGGGATTGCAGCCCTCCATCCTAATCAAGAACTCACAAGGCAGATAAGGTGCTCAGGTTTAATGTCTGAAACTCTGGAGCTGTTGGGGAAAAGGCTTGGTACAGAGTGTAGAAATGTCAGGGCAGACTGGAATGAGATGAACTTTTGCAAATCTTTTGTTTAAGTGATTGCTAGAATATTCTAAATAGTTACAGTTATGGCCAACCCAAGCCATTACCTTTAGCAGATTTTTTTTTTTAATCTTGTTTGGGTGTTCTTAAATACTTTTTGTTCTTTTAAATTAAAAGATAATACTTCAAAAGTATCCAAGATTCACTCTAATCTTGCTAGAAATAAGGTAAATTTCAGAAACTTGTTGAGACCAGCAGTGAAGTCACAGAGTAGTCCAGAATGGCTGCAATGTCCAGAGGAGTGAGGCAGGGAATGCAGGAGCTCCAGGGAGAGTGGGTGGGGCAGTGATTGCTGCTGCAGAGCTCTTCAGAGGGATTCTGCCGAGCTCTCCCCATGCCCCTTCTGCCCAGACACTCATCCATGACCGTGGCAGAACCAAACCTGCAATGAGGTGCCAGGCAACGAGCTGATGCCTCAAAATCATCCAAGACTGAAAAAGGGTGGATGGCCACAAGACCTCATGGCACATAGAACACAACCATAACACTGAGATGTGAAAGATGCAAAAAGACAAATCTGAGAGCTTTGGCAACTTTTCCTCCATCAAGCAAACAGATATTGGCATCTATGTCTGCTCAGGCTTTGCCTGGTGAATAATTGATGCATTTCCATGTGTTTTTATTCAGAACTGACTTTAAAGTTCCAATAATTCCTGATATTCTTAAAGATTAGAAGTTGATAATTGTGATTTTTGTAATCAGCAAAGAGTCAACATCAACAGAGGCTTTGAAATTTTTTTGAAAATGAGAAAGAAAGAGTGAAAGGAAAAACAAAAGGCATCTCTAATAACTGTGGGAGGAACTAGACAGACATTTCTTACACACTGAGCTGTCAGTAAGTAAAAACATATTGTGGCAGGCTGTAGTTTACCTATGCTTGCATGCAGGCATTGGAGGCTCAGTGGGACTAATTACGAAAATATGATTATAATGGATTAGTAATTCTGTCAATCAGACACATGCATATGGTAACAAAAGAGCAATGGGTAAAAATGCCATAGGACAGGAGATTTTAATGCTGTGGGTTAGTACCAAAAGCATGTCTCATGGGAGAAAAAAGATTTGAGTTATGCTGGGGGAGAATTGCTGGGATTGTATATTAATAAGAAATCATGTATCAGATCTATGGCTCAGAAACACATTAAAACCAGCTGCAAAGCCATTTTTACCCCTTCTCTCTAAAAATGGTTTTGACAAATTTGGAAAAGGTGTGATTTCAAGCTGCACTAAAAGTTTTCAGGTAGAACTGGTAAACCTCAGCTTTAGATGGACCTGCTCAATCAAAAGAGAGGGTGACATCTCAGCCACCAAGGACATTTCATTCAACTTTGAAATCAAATTCTAGAATGAAAGAACAAGAAAATCTGTGGGAAACATTGCCATTAAAAATTGGGGAAGAAGAAAGTGTCTTTGAATCTGTTCCCTTAATGGATATTATTCCTTTTCCTCCTCACCCATGCCTGGTTTGCTATTCAGAGCCCTGCAGGAGAGCTGGACTGTGGTCAGGATGTCTCAGGGAAGGCAGCCGAGGATCTGTCCCTTGCCTTCTTTTTTATATAAAAGCACCATGAAGTAATTTATTCTGTAGAACAACGTGATTTTTGTAAATAACTGCAAGCACTTCACACTCCATTCTCTGCTTTGCAGCTCTGCCAATACATGCCCCAGTGGCCTGGCCAACTCTTGGCATATTAACACGGGTTTTTCACAATTTTTATTCCTTGCTAGCTCGGGGGTCTGAGGCAGCTCCTGTGTTTATGGGCCAGTCTGGAAGGCAGTGTTGTTCCAGGGGAAGCAGCCACTCCTGGCTCAGCCTGCACAAGCCAAGGGGAGCCAAATGCAGCTGGGGTCAGATCTGTCTGCAGCTCCCTGGGAGGCTTGAGAGCACTGGCACCTGGAAAATTAGGATGCTTCAGCTTCCCTGGCTTTCTCCTTTGTACTGGGGAGGGTGGGGATGGAGGGGGCTGGGAGATTAAATGGGAACCAGCCTGTCTGTCTGTAGAACCAATAACTGCCCGATAGCTTGCTGATGATAAAAGTATCTTTTTCTCACTGTTGTCTGGAAAGGCTGAGCTGGAACAGAGACTGGACAGAGCAAAAGGGATAAAACAAGAATTTATTGAAAGGATCCACCTTGGGTAGTGCAAGAGCCTGGCTGGGGCTACATCCAAATCAAATCCAAGGTGAATCCTGGTCACGAGTTTTTACACTTTTATAAGTTTTGGTTCATCTACATCTTGGGGTCAATTATCCAACCACAGCCCCAGGCTATGAAGTCTCAGCCCCCTGGCTTGCTCCCTTTCCCTCACCATTGTTTCTGATTTTTGGGTACCAGCTCTCCTTGATTCTCCAGCTAGAAAGGAATTGTTTTGTCCAACTCCCCTGTGAAGAGAACTTACTAACACCTAATATGAAGCAACAGAGATTCTGAAAAATAGAAAAGCTAAAACTCAAGGCATCATCACAGCCAAGTCCTTCTAATCCCAGGTACTGGCACCAAAATCGAAGTATGAAGAGTTTCTACATAAGCACTGATCATAGAGAAGGGCTGTAACAAGACACTGGAAACAGATCAAGTGAAGACAAAAATATTTGTGTATTCTTGGTCTTTTCTTCGACCTGCCACTTCACAGGTGCTTCAGGAGGCTCTGTACCACTGACTGAGGGGATAGGAAAGGAAAACCCTAAACTGAAACAGAGAATAACTCAGAATAGTTTCACACTCTCTTGTGACATCACCTTGTTTTTCCTCAAGTAAAAGTACATTTTTTTCATTGTAATTGCTCTGAAATTATTCCTAAAACTGGATTCAAGTATTGGGTATGAGCCTGCCTGTGGCACCTCTGCTAGGATGGAGAAGGAAGAAAAGAGCAAGCTAGCACAAACAGCCAGGAGCTAAATTTTAAAAAGTGCCCATTCAAATGGATGATCAGCTTAATTTTGAAAGTAATTTCTATCTTACAACCTAGCATGTAGAGACACAGACTTTATGCTGGTAAAGGCACAATAAAAAAAAGCCATCAAAATCAGAATGTCCAGCCCATAAAGATGTGCTACTAGCCCCAGTCTAAACCATTGAACAGCAGGAAGTGCCACCAGGAAAGAAAAAGGTCATAAGGTGATAAAAATAAATCCCATGTAGGAAAGAGTAAAATCCATCTGGCTTGACTGGAATTTCTGTCCCCCTTCAGCCAAGGAACTGATTTGTACAACATAATTGTACCCCATGATTGGAACTACAAAATGATGCAGGTGGTTTCCTGCACAACCTCACTGAAAGCCTATTTAAAAATAAAGACTATAGAGAGAAAGGAGGAACCAAGGCACAGTGAGATGAGCCCTCAGCACTTCCTCAGATCTTCCCCTTTTTTGTGAACACCTCCTTTCACCACTTTGTTCTACAAAAATCCCATTGCTTCAGCAGCAACAGACCGAGCATCAGCTCAGGAGTTCCTTGGGAGTTCCTTCCCAGCTCACATTTCCCAATTCACAAACAAATTAATTGTCAAAAACAAGAATGTACAGAACTTTAGGATCTACTGTTTTCAGCAGATTCTTGGGCCATCAGTTCCAATTTGTGCTTGTTTTCACGTACAAGTGGGTGAACAGTAAGCACAGGTGTGCTGTCATTCTTGTAGAATAACTTCCTTCCACAAACAAGTTTCTCCCTGCTGAGCATTTTCGGAACCTGCTACTTACTATTTGTCCCTAAATGAGCAGCTGAGGGCTCCTACGTGACCTGTGCTGTGATTACAAGGGCTTTCCCTGAGCCTTGGTTTCAGATT
Source organism: Acridotheres tristis (assembly GCA_037013685.1). Lineage (NCBI taxonomy): Eukaryota > Metazoa > Chordata > Aves > Passeriformes > Sturnidae > Acridotheres > Acridotheres tristis. The sequence goes on from CM072900.1 coordinate 5,329,097, forward strand.
AAGTAATTCACAAAAAGGATTTTTTCTGCAGAAGTGGAATGGCCGCTGCTGGAGGGGAAGAAAACAAAAAAATTAATTCAGATTATTTTGAGACATCGCTGTGGTTCAGAGGAAAAGCCAACAAAGGGACCGTGTAAGCAAGGATAAGCTGTGGTAAAACTTATTAAATATGATTGTTTGGTAAAATGCCATCATGCTGATAAGGGCATTTTGGATGGCAGAGAATCCAGCTCGTGCATGGTGCCCTCAGTCCAGTGCATTTTATACCAATCAAAAATCCTTGCCAGCTCTTTGAAGCTCTGTCAGGATATTTGTCCCTGTGGTTGCTCAACCTGCATTTCCACTGCCTTCAAGTCCCCACCTGTCAACAACCCAGCACTGATTTGGTTTCCAGGATCACAGGTTTCACTGCAAGTCACCCAAAGAGACCCAGCAAAGCCATTTGGATTTGGAACAGCCTGGGTGGCCAGTGTTTGCAGCTGCAGCAGCTGCACAGGGCTGTTACATCCACTGAACAAGTCGTTCTGAAGGCAGCAGATTTAAAACTGATTTTAATAATCTGTGTGGTTCAAAGCCTTGCCATTTTTTCTGCACCATGCAAAGATGCTCAGGACTTTTACCCAATGCAAGCAGAGAAATTTAGTCCTTGTGGGAGCTGATGAGGCAGATCCATGAAAGGATCATGCTCCTGGCTAGGGATCCTCCTCTTTAGAGAGTGCAGAGACCGAATAGGTAACTAAGGGCTAATCTCTCATACAAGGATCACTTTGATCGAGATGTGCCACCACAGCATATAAATTTTAGATAGCAGTTTAAAATTATCAGTTTTCATGAGACTTTCAGAAAAGAGCATTCCCAACACTTCAGCCTCCCTCTTTCCACTGGCAATATGCCTGTATGCACTTAGAATTGGACTATTTAGCCAAATCCAGTACTCTGAAATGATGGAGCAGTAGGATGTAAATAGTTCAGGTGTTGATAATATCACATATTTCATTGTCCTGCTGAAAAGATGAATTCAGCTGGCGCCTTGCACAGACCTCCCCACGTGTCTAATGAGACCATTTTCATGTACTTGGTGGCAGACACAAGAGAGGTGATGGAGGGAGCCAATTTTGGGAAGGACATTGGAGATTAATCAGCAGGTGCTCTCCCCTCCATGTACGTTCTCTGCTGAAAGGCACAAGCCCACTCAGAGCCCTGGTGCACAAAATCCCTGCAGGCTATTGCAAAACACAAGCCAGAGGCCAGCTGATTAGAAAGGCACTACAGCAGGATTGATTTTGGGTCTACATCTTACATTTCAAGTGAGCAGAGTTCCAAACCAAGCTTTAAAGGGAAACCAGCTCAGACAGCAGGGAGCAGGCACGAGGCAGGAATTGTGCAGCAGGGGACTCTGCTGTGGAGCTGGGGCTGGGCTCTGCCAGCTGTGCTCAGAAACAACACACACCTGCCCAGCTGTGGCCCAGCACCTCCATCAGGTCTGAAATCCAGGCTGGGAACACCATGCCCCACCCCAGGGTTTAAATCAGGGAAGGTAAAACTTGTCACCTCTGCAGAATTTTCCCTCTGAAGTCAAAAAGGAATTCCCATCAACATTAAAGGATTCTTGAAAGAGTCCCAGAGCTGTCGTCCGGATTTTTTGTTCACATCTGACTCTGTTAGAAAGGAACCTGGCAGGGGCCTTTACCACGAGTCCAATTTACCAGGCACAAGGATAAAAAAAGGTACCTGAGAACAACAGTGTTTGTCCACTAAACACAACTTCTAAAGGGCTCCACTACAGCAAGAATGTTGTTACTCATAACTACACTGGTTCAATTAATTCCATGTTTTTCAGGAAACAGCAGTCTTAACCTGATCTTGAATTTCTTAAAGGAAAATGGCAATAGCAAAAAATAAATATTCTAGTGCAGAGATAATGTTGGAAATATTACAAGGAAAAATCACTGGAAATCAAGAAATAATCCCCAACTTCTCACTGTGCTTTTCCTCTAAAGCTATGTCACCATACTTTTCTCTTTTCCTACATATCACATTTCTTTAGCTCAGCAAACTGGAGGGCTTCTGATATTTCATTACCCCGTGAAAACAGCTACTGCTTTATTAATGACAACAATACTGTTTCTCAAGGACAAATAAATGTATTTTGCAGATATGTGAAACAGAAGGGAGGAAATAATCTTTGGTCTGAGATAAAGAAAAGAAAGTAGCATAAAAGGAAGGTGCATAATTAGCATAGGAGTAAAGAGGTTTTTTGTGATGAAATAGGTTTTATTTAAGAAAGGGCTTTTCCTGAAGAAGGGTTTGTGTGCCCAAGCCAGTCTGGTTTTCCTGTGCTATGCACTCTACTCAAACCCATCCCTCCCCTATAACTTTGCCAGCATCATTCACTTTCTGAAGGCTGCCAGTATTCACCTCCCTGCCACGTTGTTCTCAGATTCCAGCATTCCCCATTAAAAGGTAAGGTTTCCACTTGCTCACAGCCACAGGACTCATTCTCCTGAGGCAGTATCTTTCACATCCTCTCTTCACCTATTTCCTGTGTAACTAATTCCTACAGATCTTGCAGGGACTCCTCAGTTCAAACACCAACTCAGCCAAGGTCAGAGCCCTCCCACGCTCAGCAGTGCTGGATGCAGATCCCTTTTCATCCCCTCCTCTCCCACTAGAAATGAGAGCCAGGGAAAAACCCTTCTCTCTCATTTTAAAAACAGTTTTGTTCAGCTAGAGCTCTGCTACCACCTTTCAAATGATGGCAACTGCTGGTAATTGGAAAAAAAAAAAGTGGAGGAGTTTATGATTCCAATTGAGAGCAATAGCTCCTTATTTACAGGACTACAGATTCTGCTATAGCTACACACCATGAGCAGGATTCCCCTCTTCCCATTTCCCCAGGAAAATGGGACCACTCACAGACTAAAGGAGAACCCTTCATAAGATGCATGGCAGAGTGTGCCTGCAGTTTGTCAAGGCAAAGTAAGAAAGAGATTTTATTGGTATCATTTTATTTCCAGTTAAGTCCCATAAAATCAATCTCTGGGAAGTTCCAGAGGTTGATGTCTGCATTTACAGGCTAATGCAGAGAGCAGGCATTGCTGGAAATAGATAGCTGTAAAAAGAGACAGCAGCAATGCAAATTGGACTGAATCAGAAAATTATGCCCTGAATAGCAGGACTGTAAAAACTGCAGAGGCAGAGCAAGTAAAACCAAAATTTCCCTGTGTAAACCGTGGTTTGTAAATTCTGTGTGGGAGCAGGTGTAGTGGCAGGGCAGCACTGGAGAGCAGCAGCCTTTCCTCTAGGAAATTGTTACACACTTCTGGAACTGAGTTTGTATCCAAAGGCAGCAGAAGACCCAAACTATACAAAAACGCTTATGTATGCAAAGATCCAACTGCATGTAAAAAACTCTAAACTTAATTTTTTCTAGATGAGTCCTGCTGCATTTTTGAAGTCATGTACAAAAAAAAAAAAGAGAGAGAGAGAGAAATCAGGTCTTTTCAAGTCTCCAGGTACAATTTACTATGCATTCCACAAATTCACTCGTTCAGTTCAAATTGGACCTCAATCCTTTTGCTTTCTTTGTGGCTACAGAGCAGGATCCAAACACGCTGCAAGTTTCAATGTACCATCCCCGCTGACTAGGCATCACTACAAAGCATTGATAACTCAACCTTTCCCTTTAAACATGAAACAGCGTTTTGAGTCAGGACCTGTGGGCTTTTTCTTAGTTTGGATCCCATTTTAGCTGCTGCCTAAAGCAGAATGCCTGGAGCATAAATGAGAGGGCAAAAATCTAAGTCAGAGGTATTCTGCTAACTCTAATTTATATTTCAACTAACTAAAATCAAAACACAAGGAATTTGAAATAAAAGCTGTGATTCTCAGGACAGCCCATGGCCCAAAAAGGAGAAGTAGCAGGGAGGCTGTGCCTGCTGCTTCTGTGGGGCTGAGTGGACCTCACTCAGTAAGTGAGGCTGCACACAACACAAGCACATTTTTGACCTTTGAAATAATTCCCTCCTTGTGGAAGCAAAATCTGACTTCATACCCACAAAAAGCATTCTTCCAAATAGATAACAACCAATTTCAGGAGCAGAAATTGGAAACACACATAACTTACAGCAGGGATGGATTGTGTGGGTCAGGAACTGAGAAAATTCACCCCCAAAAAAGCCGTTCTTCTGCTTTCCTTTCTCTCCAGCTCTTTCCCATCCAAGGACTTGGGGGTTTGGTGCCCTGCTCCAAACATGCTGTGAGCTAAACTGTGTCCTGATCCCAGCCCTCATCCCTCCCAGCAGATGCCTGCACAAATCACACAAGACACCTCAGGAAGAAAGTTCTTGGTTTCCATATAAATACAGCCCTTCCTAAAAGTGGAAGAGGTAAATCACCATCACATCATTCCTGGTTCTTAGGGAATCTCAGGATGCTCAACTTTCCTGCACAAGTCAACAGGCAGGTGCCACCAGCTTTAGAAATCACCTTTCAGAGCTTGCTCCGTGCAGTTCTTGAGTTTTTTTCAGCCCCTTAAAGTCTTGCTTTTTAGCCCCTCATTCCATTCAAAGCTGCCTCTTTTTTAACAGGAATAATACAATTTTCAAACTTTTCTGAACAGCTTTATTTTTTATCCTCCTCCCAATTACACTGACCACCACTGGTTTTATTTATTTCTCTAATATCTCTCCAGTACTGCAGTGTGCAGAAATGCAAACTTTACTTCAGCTCTTTCCACAACACCACATTAATCTCTCTCAAAACCCATTTCACCATTCACGTAGAGCCTTTTTAAAAAATTCAGTTAAAGGAACGATTCTGGAGTTTTATTTAGTATTGGAAACATCATTTCATGGCTTGTTTTTTTAATGGTAAGAGTTTTTTAACTAGCATCTGGCAGAGGAGGATACATCAGCAAACATCTGTACCAAAAAACAGCAAACATTGAAAGTACCACTGATGTTGTACGTGTGGTTCTATTACCAGCAAACAGGATATAAAGGAGTAAATGCCACTTGCTGCACTTCTTTATGTCAATCTAAACCTGTATTTTTGTCACCAAGACTGAAGGGCTCTCTGCCTTGGGTGCTGCACCTGGTACAAGCCATCAGGACAGCCACAAAGAAATGCTGGGGGGTGACTGAGGCTGAGGAAAGGAGGCTCCCACTGTGCTGATACAGCTGCTTTGTCTTTCCAGATAAAAAATAAAAGCAAAACCACCTTCTGACTGAGCTTGAAAAAGCTGGGCCAGGCTTCTTCTGAGGCAGAGACCAACTTCTTTCTGAACTCTCACAGAACCTCAGCTCCTTCTCTAAGGTCTGCTGCTCTTAACACAGTGACTTCAAGAGTTCCAAATGCCCAGCCATCCATGACAGGCTGGGAAAGGAAAAAAAAAGATGGAAAATATATCCCTTACCCTGTGGTATTCATTTGCTATAGAGTTGGAAAAAGTTGAGTACTTGTGGCTATTGGATGCTCCAAGTTTATCAATGTATTTTCTCTTGCAATATTTAGCAGGATGAATTTTTAACCACAGAAAACACTCCCTACATAATGAGCTTATCCCCAGTGACTCACAACTTGCAGAGGTGAGCAAAGAACAATCTTTTACTACTGAAATTTTAACATTCCTTTGGGGGATTCACAATAAATTGTTTTCCAGGTCAATTCATGCCCCTGCTCTGTGTAATCCATAAAGAGCTCCATTGCTAACAGATGACTCCAATAATGTTACCTTTCTAATCAGGTCAGAGGAGGCAAAATAATCCCTTTAAATGACCCTGACCAAAAACTACGTCATAAATCTGCCTAGAGCTTCTAAACAACCTCAAGGAAGAAAATGCACAGAGAGTATCAGAAATCCTATAGAGGAAAAACAATAATTTCCTTCTCCTTGCAGGCAAAGATTTCCCATAGAATCATTTTGCAATGGGATCTGTCTTTTATACCCAAAGCACACAAAAGAAAGGACAGCTAAATGACCATGGGATGTTTCTAATCATTTGCATTTAGGTAGACAGTGGCTTTCAACAATTTCCATTTTCTTGGGCACACGAGGAAGAGATGAAGCAAAAAGCTAGGAAAGGAAGAGCAAATACATTGGGTCATTTGACATTTATCCTGAATATTCATAATGCAGAGGTGCCCACATCCCTCATTGCTGTGCTCACAGCTGCAAATGAAGGAGATTTTCAAATGCACAAGTGCAGTTGCCTCCAGTCACCACGGAGTAAAAAGCATTCAGCATGCACCCTCCTTCTGGCCTGTTCAAGGAAATATGCATCATGAAATAATAGATCAGCTTCTAAGGAGATAAATGCACACATTTGCTTTTATACCAGCTCCAAGAAATTGCATCATATCCTGTCTGGGATAAATCAGGGCACATAATATATGAACAGATAGGCCTTGTGCAAACAACATGACAAATAAATAGTTATATATAGAGACAACATCACTCTGAGGTTTTACTAGACAAATAAAACAAAGTTGTAAACACTTTCGAAAAATAATTAGCTCAGCAGTTTGCTTGAGTCCTTGTGTCGTTTCACAAGTCTGTAATAAAATGAAGTAACCTCACCTCAAGCTACTTTTGGTTTTCTATCACGCTGAGAAGCCTTTTTGTATTTGTTAATATTTATATTCCTGCCTTGAGTAGCAGCTCCATTATGGAGCTGAGCTCCATTGGGCTGGCTGGTCTCCACATGGATACCCATGAAAGGAGCAACCCATGCTTAAAGTGCTGATTTTGATTTATTTACATCTATTTTCTCTGGTCAGAAGGGGAAACAATTGTCTGAGCTGAATGCATGGTCAGCAGGCAACAGCTCTTAGTCACATTAAGATATTTTTACTCCTCAGCTAAATGTTAAAAGTGCATGTTTTAAAGGAAACTGTGAACGTTGCTGCTGAAACCATTGAGCAGTGGAGGTGCCAAAAGTGACATCAATGTCTCAGGAAGGAGGGGTCTGTCAGATCTGCAGCTCAGGCAAACACATCCTGCTTCCAGAGAGAGGCCCCCACACAGCCCAGCTATTCAGGTAAGAGCTCACAAGCCCTGGACACCAAATGCATATTTATTCCTCTTCTAGCCAAGCCAGACCCACAGCCAGCTGGAAAATGGTTTTTTACAGACTAAAAAACCATAGAAGATACCATTAAATGTCCCTCCATTAACAAACTTCATTTCAGTCACTCTGCTGCAATGGATTTTTAGTCCATTTAGCTCAGTGCATTCTCTCCACCCCTAGCAAGAAGAGCATGTGATAATGTTTAGTACAGCAGCAATTAATCTACATTTCTGGCACTGCTCTGGAGGTCTGAGCAGCAGAAATCACAGTCATGCGTTTGCTGTGGTTTCCTAAAGCCTCCAGCAAAACCACTTGCACTTGGTTTTGTGGCTTTTGGATTGGTTAACTCGTATTTGCTGTCCCTACAGTTCATTTTCCTGAGTTCTAAAACTGCTATGTAAGCAACCAAAGAAGCAGCAGGGTCCAAATGATAACTGGCCTTCATCTGCTATCTTGCCTGTGCAAAGGCATTACACAGAGCAGCCTCAGGCACGTCAATACAGCCCTGCTAAGTCACAGACAGCCCTTCATTGGCTGCAAGCAAGGATTACCAAATCTCAGACGGAAGGATCAGACTTTGATTCAAGAAACAAATCGATGCATGAGCAAATGAAGAAGCAAACCAACTGGGATGATGTTAGAGAGGTGACTCATTCAACCAACAGCCCTTTAGCAAGGCAGAAGACCTCCCTGTAAAATGAATTCCCTTCTGGATTATTGCCTCCCAAAGCAATAACATAAATCCATCTAACATTTAAGCAAAGGGATATTGGATTTGACAGATCAACAATGATCGTGTTTGTCTACAGAGTTATAAGGTCACTAACTGAAGACCCAGCTGAGAAAAGCAGGTGCTTGTGGAAAGGAGCCAGATATCACAGGGTAGCTAAAGGAGATTAACCTTTGGAGGAAACAAAAGATATTAAGAAATCATCAAGGCAGAAGCAGACCCAGAGGAACCAGCAGTTAGTTCACTTTTCATTGTTAATAAGAGACACAGTAAAGCCCGTGTCTCTCTGCAGCCCTCTGTCAGGACTGGGTTTCCTGGATTCTTTTTTCCTCAAGATCGAGATCAACTGACAGATCACACAGTCCAAACACCATGAAGCATTGGCCATACAAAATAATCCCTCCTTCAAAGCAGAAATCAAGCAAACAGTCCAGGTTCAAGAACCACCAAAACCTTCTCCAATCCCACACACAGCCAAGCGATTTCTGGTGCCATTAATTTGTTTAAATTCATTTTCACCTTTAGGGATATATTTTTTGCCTGGTACTCCTATCAAATTGTGTTTTGAATTCCATACTAATGGGGAATGTGTCTATAGTAAATATGTGTATTTTTAACCAACCTTTGGATGACAAGAGGAAGATAGCAGCAGGAGTGTACAGGATGGGAGCAGCACTTTGGTCATTTTTTGAAGCACAAGTCATTGGTCTCCAGGTTTATCACACTGACTGGTAAAACCTGCTACTGGTGCAGGCAATTTCTAGCCATAAAACATGGTCATGTTAAGAAGCTGAATTGGTCTCAGAGGACAGCTGAAATCACCACATCCAAGCTGGATACTTGAAATGATCATCAGACCTTAAAACTATGCTGAAAAACTCCATTAATGCCAGGACCTCCAGTCTTCCAGACCACCTGATGTCTGCTGTGATAGAGAGAAACACACCAGAAGTTTTTATTGTAGATGGTCAGCACTGCTGAAAACCAAAAAAGAACAACCTGGTGCCTAAACCTAAACTTCCCCATGTGCTCACACAATGTCTGGTGCACAGCACACTGCCCTGATTTTACAGAAACAACAGACACAGGCAAAGTTTTGAGTTCTGCAAATGCCATAAACACAGGAGAGCAGCCCATTTCTCTGCTACTTTCACTTCGAGCACTCCAGGTTTGGAGAAGATCATCCTCTGACTGCAGCTCTGCCACCACAGTGCTCCTGCTGCAGTGGCTAATCCCAAACTAATACTGCCAGCATCACTCAGCACCTTACAAGCCTCATGCAAACACTGCTTCACCTTCTCAGGTAACTGCAGGACCTCCAACCCCAAGATGAAATGAATTATCCTGCCCTGTGCAGACCTGAGAGCAAAGCTTAGGAAATTCCTGCATCACCAGCTGCTGTTCAGATTCTTTCCTTCCCCTCCTCCAGCCTGGAAGGACTGAATTAAGAATTGCAACAGTGCCCGCAGCTTTCTCAAAGAGGCTCTAAGAAAAAAGGGAGCAGGCATTAAGTAGGCAAGCAAGGATTAGTTATGCTCATTTGGGGAGACTTAATCCTGAGAAGAGGTAGCAGAGCTGCACAAAGAAGCAGACAAAAGACTCAAAATGGTATTCTAATGGATAAATAAAGAGCACCTCTCACCTGCAAACTCAACCCATTCCAATATGATTTCACTAAACTCTTTCCCACTCAAATTCTGCTTTTCTCCCCTTTTTAGTTGTGTTCCTTTAATTCTATGTTGGCTGCCTTCATTCTTTATTTATTGTACTTCACCCCCATTATGACTTTTCTCAGTAAAGTTTTTAGTCGATTGCAGCATCTCACATCTCTCCTGACTCTCTCCTAGGAATTGATGGACAGCAGTGCTCATTATTTCACAGGAGCCCTTCTTTTGGAGAAGCTGCACCATCTACAATACAAGGCAGAGTGTGGTGGTGGCAAAGGAATTTTTCTGTCTGAGCCAGAACCTAGTGCTAAAATTTTCAATATTTAATCCATGCCCTCTGTGTATGAAGATCAGGAGTGATCTCCTTGTATACATGCCTACATCCATGCAAAAAAACCATTAGACCACACAGTGTGTGCTGGTGTAAAAGATGTAAGTCCCTCATGACAATGGTTTCTGCTCCAGGATGGTTTTTGAGTGTATCAGACAGCCACTGCACCAGGGTTACAGCAGTGTTGAAATCAAGTCCCCAGTTTTACACCTGGGATGCATCTAGCCCAATTGGCTGCATTTTCAAAAAGGTTTTGAGCCAGTTTCTAAAGCTCTGAGCTTTATTCTTTCCATCTGCATGTATTTTGCTCATGCCATCCTATTTCATGCTTCCCTTCCTGACTAAACCTGCCCTTCAGAGCACAAGCTGCACCCACATACACAAAATGGGGGGCACAGCCACTGGCTCAGAGCCTGGCAGGGCAGAAACCTGGGCACACATCACAGCAGGAAGGGCCACGGAGGTGTGCAGCACCAGGATAACATTGTTCCCACAGTGCTGTAGGATTTCAAAAACAAATTCGATGCATTTCAGAGCTGGAAGCAAAGTGCCAATACAAAGATCAGTCAGACCTGTTTTACCAGGAGCTTGGCATCCGCTGAAGAGGACAGCAACAAAGGTAAAGAGAGAAAAAGAGAAAGATGGATCTCCAGAGATTGGGAGGACTAAAGGAAATAATGAGGCATTTGCTTTGGAGCCTGAAAATTGTATGATAAAGTATTTCCTTAAATGAGCAGATTGCAAGTAAAATAGAGCGTGGTACCCTCATTCATGTATGGCAGGGGCTTGCAGGAAACTGCTGCCTGCCTTCAGCTGGTCATGAGCAGAAGGAGCACTGGCAGATAATTTTAGAATAAAAAGGGTAAATAATGAGGAGTCCAGCTTCACTGTACAAAGCAGCACAGTGAGATACCCATTAGAGAGTATGAATTGCCCCCCAGACAGAAGCAAAACATAACATCACACATGGATGTTCAAAACTAGTCCTTACCACCCCACTGCTAGGGTATTAAATATACATCCCTGTGTCACAGCAGAAACAGGCACACACGGGAGTGTGGCAACGCTTCAGCAGGATGTTCCAAGCTTAAAAGTCACTTACAGTAGAATGAAACCTATTCAGTATTTATTTTCCACAGGTTCAAGTCAACAGTCCTAAGCAGATGGCTGCCGTTAGCATAAAATGAGCACCTGAGGAGGGAAGGGGAGGCAAGTAATTCCAGCCAGCCATCTGCTTCTTAATTTTCAAGCAAAGGGCACACAGAACTAGGAGGCAGCACCAGCTCTCCCCACGCTGTGCCATGCCTGCCCCAGCACTGCACTGTGAGCATCAGTGAATTCCCCCTTTGTTCCCACGCAGCGCCTGGGAGCCAGCAATGATTGTGCCATGTGTCACTGCTTGCTTTTCCAGGGAAACTGTTCCCCCCAGCCAAAATACTTCATTTGCAAATCACACCTGAGCAGAAGTTGATAGGGAAAGCTGGCTCCATCTGTACTTACAGCATCTCCCTGGCTTCAGCAGGACATAAGCAAGTACTTAAACGCTTCACAAACCAAACCCTTGGAGCAACGTGTACCTTTCTTTCAAACAAATGTATGAATTAATCTTGCTCCACACGGTAAATGTTTATACATTACCAGTTATTTATGAAAGCTTTTGCACTGCATAATTTACAAATGACAAAACAAAACTGTCTACTTCCAAGCCACAGACATTTGCTTTTCCTTTTCAAATATTCATGTTTCCTTTTGTAGGGAATCACACATGACTTCAAATATGGGTGCTCTGTAGCACCCATAGCCTACTGCAGCCCAAAACTGCTGACAGAAAGAAGAAGAATGATTTGGAAAGTTTATAAATATAAGACATGCAATCTGTTCACAGTAAGTGTCAAAAAGTCAGTGAAACTCAAAGCACAATAAATTATGGCATTGAATGAGAGTAATGAAAAAGCAAGGTAAAGGAGCAACTTTCACATTTCTTATTAAGCAAACAAAATACTGAGAATCAAAACACCACAACTAAAAACCTGTAAAATCAAAATAAGATACATTTCAATTATTTAAGAGAGAGGTTATGCCAGGTAGCCTCAAAAACCCCAAGTGCTAATTAGTAACAAGGGGAGACACGTGTTGTGCATGTGAAATTCAAGAAAAAATGACAGCAGGGATCAAACATGCAACTATTTGAATGACAGAGATTCCCTTGCTCAACTCTCCACAGTCCTGTTGTCATCGCCCACCTGAAAAGATCAGAAACAAAGACAGTGGTGACCATGGGGGGCTTGCCTTCTGTCAAGGCAAATGTTCCCCAGAGAATACATCAAAACATTAAATTAATCTTTAATTTTCTGAGGGGAAAGAAAAAATACCTGTCAAGAGGTAAAACAAGCAAACAAGTTAAAATTCAACTGAGTAATTTGTCCTCTTAGCCAGCAAAGACCCTGCTGTCCATGGATTATTTAAGTTAACTGACAGATAGTTTTATCAAAGCCTTGTCTACAGGAAGAAGAAAGGAATAATGCAACTTTAAATGCTGCTAACTGCTAGAAGGTCATAAAGATTTATGGTTTACCCTCCTGTAAATACCATTCTTTATAACTGATCCCCATGAGATTTACTGAATGCTCAATAACCTTTCTCTGGTGGATGCAAGAAAATCATCAGCACCACCTCGAAACCCAGTTTATTCACAGGCTAAGAGCACTGTGCCTGCAAATCCACCTCAAAAGTGCTGTTCCTCCTCTCCCCATTTCTGCAAGCCGGTAGTAATGAAGATGCTGTTGTGTTGGAGAATCCTCCCAGTCAAGGCTGAACTTTAAATGTTAACTTGGAAAGAGTTCTCTGAGCCAAACCTCACCAAGCTGGCCTTGTGGCACAGAAGATGAAGTGTGTACACTGGGCTCTGCAGGATAACTGCTGGAGAGACTGCTTCACCTGCAGCTCAAAGAAAAACTAAATGTTTGCACTGAGCCAGGCAGTGATTTGGCAAATGAAAATAGGAGCCACATCTGCTGTTAAATCACTTGCAGTTTTCTTGACCTCCGAGTCACTGGGGATCCCGTTAAGTAGAAAAAGCAGGTAAGGAAATGGAAAAATGTTAAATCTAAGTCAAATTTCTAAATATGTTAGCAGGAGCCTGCTTAAAGTGGTCTGATAAAATGATCTCAAATTCCGAGTATAGTACATGCAAGAAAAATAAGGACAGCGTACAAACAAATGATCTTTTTCATCAGTCATGAGAGTTTTGGATCTCCAGGTAGCCCCAGACACCAATGTGACTGCCCAGAGCAGATCCCCAGTAGTGGGAAATCTCTGCCTCCAAAGATGCACACCAGCATCCTTATGAAGCCACCCATGGCACAGCCAGGCTCTGGGGAAAGCAGGGCAGGTCTGACACAACACACAGCACAGAGGAAAACATTTGGCACAGAAATGGGCAGTTCTCAACCCCAGCAGTTCAACAACAGGAGCTGGTGACCACCTTGGCCAGTGCCCACACCTGGATCCCCTGAAGAGCAGCTGCCTGCACAGATTCCTGACACAGCTGTAAATTCTGCTCCTCCTGCTTAGAAATATCCTGGAGAGAGACCTGGTCCCGTTGGCTGGGACTTCCAATTTAGACTTTGCTTAAAACTCATGCTCTGGCTGCTGGAGACAATTCTACATCTCTATGAAGTTTTATAAATGCAAGAAGCACGGCATGACACTGATTCTCTTGTCCCTTCCTCGTGACTTAATCTGGACCTGCAGCAGTGTCCCTGCAAAGGGAGCTGTGCAGAGAGCAGAGCCTTCTGGCAGAGGAGCACAGTCTCTTTAATCCCACTCTTTTCTTGCAGGAAAAGAAAAAAGCACTGGCAGGGCTGGCAGGCAATGAGGACATGATGTGCTCATGCCTCTTACAGGTATTTGCAGCCAGAGCTCAGCCTCATCTCCCTGTGTGGCTGCACACACTGCCAGGAGGAGCTGGGTGAGAGTGAGTGGCTTTAAACCTCTGCCCCACCCAACGGGTGCCAGGGGTTTCCTTTTGGCACCCTCCTACTCTCCAGATTTTCAATAAGCTTATACAAAAAGCAGAAATTTTAGCCCCACCTACAGCATCTAAATAACTCCCTAATTTCACAGCAGATTTAAGCAGAAGGTCGGGAACATTCCTCTCAGCCCTGGACCTTAAGTGTCCCAGTGTTGAAGATGACTCTGATCTGGAGTTACAGCTGTTACCCACTTAATGGAAGTCTTATGCCTCACAAAATTCCCAAAACAGATGCAAATAGACCCAAAGCTTTAGGGGGCTGGGATCTGGTATTCCGGTTTCTAACCCATTGCTAACTTAGAGCAAAATTAAATCCCACCTGTAAGCAACCATCTGTTATTTCCAGTCACCCAGGACAAAACAGAATATTTAAGAAGTGATTTATGGTTCCATTTATTTTACATACCTCAAAACGAAGCATGCAAATAGCTAAATATTTTAAACCAACCAGTAAGCAGTTCCCAAGTGTCTGAAAACATCTGCATCTCCCTCACCCACACACCAGAGATTTCAGGTTTTTAAGTAAGAAAATTAGGTTTTAAATTATTCTATTCTCAGAGAAATTATATCTTAAAGGAGATAACTTGGCCTTTGCACAGAAACAGCTCCCCTGGGTGACTCTTGGAAAGACTGGAAGAAGAGTTCTTCTTCCACCCACTCTCCAAAAAACACTAAATCACGCAGATTGAAAAAAAAAAAAAAAAAGAAGGTCAGAATTGTTTGAAGTTTAGCCAAACATAAATATCATCTGTGATAAGCAGTGGCCCTGGGGAGGTGGATACCACTGACCTTTTGCAACACAAGAACCAACAGGCAGCACCTAATGCCAGGGGAGGTGTTACAAAGGTCTCCAAGCATGAAAATATGTGTACATTCACTAATCAGCTGCACATTCACCCACACTGATTCATTCTCTCCACTGATCTCTCCACCACAGGACCAGGAGAAATCCCTGGTGTTGCTGATGATCTGGTTCGTGCACTGAATAAGTCAATCTGGATCAGGGCAGCAAAGATTAGTGGAGTTTTGGAGTTTTTGCTATGGAGTTTTACTTCTGGTCATAAAAAATATTGAAAACTTTCCCAACAGTGACTTCACACAAACAAAAATTATCCCAATCCTCCCGAGTCAAGGCGACATAACAAAAAATTCCTTGCTTGATTCACACCCATGACAAAGGAAGCCAGAATACAAAAGCTCTTTCTTTGCCAGTTATGCTTACAGTGGATCTTTTAATGAGAGGAAAATGTTTCTTCCTTTCAAGATTCTTTTCTTATTCCTGTCTTCCCAAGAGAGAGTACACTGGAAGGTCAGTCGAGAACCAGAGGGTCTGTGTTCTTTGAACTGGCAGAAAAGGTCAGAGCAGTACATAAATGCCTACACTGATGGACTCCAGGCAGTAATAAGGAAGGCCATAAGAAGGCCTATAAATAACTGGTATGTTTGCCCTTTCCTGGCATATTTCCTGGAATAAGGTGTTGAAAGTGTTCTCAAAGACTTGATGGAAAGTAGTGCAGTGAGCAGTGCTGCTCCCCTCCTGCAGCACCACACAGACAGGCTCCAGCTGCCACAGCCTCCCAAAATCTGGGGTTTCATGCTGTGATCATGTGCTGGACACCCTGTGTCCTGTGATTCCAGGTGGCCCTAGAGGTCATCAGGCTCCTTGGTGCAATCCCACATGGAGGCTTTGGGGAGCTCTGTGTCCTTATGGCTTTGGCCAGATTTCACATTCTCCAAGCCTTTGTTATGTCCTCTTGCTCTGTCCCAGAAAGGAGTTATGAGACACACACATCAGGGCTGAAGCCTTTTAAAAGTTACAATATGGAGCACCAGGCTCTCCTGCCTGGTTTGCTATAATTTCTGATTTATTGTAATTCCTATGTCACCAAGGGCAGAGCAGTGTGTTGCTTGAGAGGCTTTGTCAGCTTCAAAGGCGTGACTTGTTCCAGAAAGTTCCATCTGAGCCTCTCCTAATCCAGCAGCAGCACCTCCAAGTGCTGTGACCACACACCTGTGTGCTGGTAGGGATCTGCAGGCTCCAGCGTTTCTCTGTGACCTGTGCTGCATCCTGGTGCCCCAGCAGATCTTCCCTTGCAGAGGAGTCACACGGTGACCCCTGATCCCAACCCAGGAGCATCCACAGTGAGACAGAGCTGGCACCACGGGCTTTGATATGCCCAGCAGCACATCTGCAGGAGATGTGGTTTGAGAGGAGAAGGCTCAGCCCAGCTCTGCTGTGCACCCTGAGATGATCAAGAAAACTTGTGGAAAAAATTATTGATTCCATGTTATCAAAACATGAGAGATACAAGACTTCTGTTAGGAAGCAGGCAGAGATAGAGAAGTGAGCACAAGGAGAGAGCATGGCTTGTTTTCTGCCTTTTGTTTCAGCTTTCCTGAACTCCAGAGGCATGAGAAGAGCCACTTTGCATTCTGCTGGGAGTGGGACTTCACAAAGCTAAATTATATCACCCAGCTACACAGGTTGTTACTAAAGAAAGATGATAAACAAAAAACATCCTGAGAGAGCTCGAGAATGGAGAGGCCAGTGCTATTGTTCAGAGAGATGGAACAGAAAACGTGAGAGAGGCAACAAGGAGAGAAGCCATTATTCTGTGTGAACCCACTGAATGCTTAATGAAAATACTACTTGCATTTGCTCAGACAGTTTGTCCAGTTCCAACACACTGAGTGTCTGAGGGTCAGTCCTGATCTTCATGAAATGCAGCAAATTGTAGCCAATTGTGTACATCAAGAGGCTTCTAGAGGGCTAATTAAACCCATCATCTTTAATGTTTCCCGTGTGTCAAGAACAGATAAAGTGTAGTTTTCAATGGATTATGTTTGGCTTGCAGCACTCCATGGATGCTACCAGCTAGAAAGGAGGACAGCACAGCACAAGGTTGTGTTTCAGCCTGAATCCAGCCTGTCAGTGCTAAACAGGAAATCTGGGTCTGGGGTGGATTCTCAGGATAGCCATCTGGAGCACACATCTGGAAAGAACTCAACCAGTGGCTGCATGCCACTATAATCATTCCTCCCTCAAGTGCTGCAAATGGAGCATCAAAGCAGAAAGCAGGTGGTTCTTCCAGGAGGTAAATGAACCACAGAGAGGGGTCAGAAAGCGAGACACACATTTGATGAGGGGTTTTTTTCCTGCTCATAAAAATTGTCAGAACAAATTACCCATTGGATGTTACACCAGATAACTACACGCCCAACATCTCCACACTTGTTGCTTTTCAGAGACTGGAAAGTCAGTGAAAAGTTTCCTCAAACATGCATTAATGTAAATGCATAAACCAACGTTTAGTTTCTCTCATGAGTAGAGACCTACTATATTATAATATTGAGAGACTTCATCTCATGCCGTGGACATAATTACTAATTTGGGGGAATCAAATTCAAGAACTTGTAAAATATCTGAAGGATTTAGAAAGTTTTCTCATTCTGCACTGGGGTAGTTCTAAAACTCTCAATTATAAAGAGACAACACCTGCATGGAATGAAAGAAATGTGAGTTAAGCTCCTGTTCTGATCCTCCTTCACTCCCCTGCTGGCTGCTGCCTGTTTCAGGAGGACCCCACCTGTCCTCTGGCAGTGGTCTGACATTGAATAAATAATATTCATGCAGAGCAGGAGCTTGGAATGAGCCTTTATCATGCAAAAGCCCTGATACAAAAGCAAGCTGCTGTTGTTAATTAGATCTGGTTGAAACCTTGGTCAAAAAAGAGATTAGAACTGAGAAATCTTTTTCCCAGAAAAACAGTGGAATTTTTGTGAATGCTGAAGCAGTTTCTCTGAAAAGGTTTTTCTTTTTCATTTTATTTTTATTCTCTCAAACACTACTGATAATGTAAAATGAAATGTTTTCTCAATAAAGCATTGCAGCTGTAGCCTCAATACTTGAACAAGACTATTCAGTCTTGAATCTCAAAATGTTTGAACCTTCCCTGCATCTGAAGGCAAGTACTGTCTATACTTTTTCAACATCAGACCCTGGGGGAAGTTGAAGAAGACCCAGATGGAGAATCCCAAAGCCTGCAGCTCAGGCAGAAAACCCATTACAGATGTATAAAAACTCATAGATGGCATGGATATTTCTTCAAAACTTCCCACACTGCTTTAGCCTGATGTGTAGCACTTGTCCCAGGCTGTCTCTGAGGAAGTGACACCTCTTCTCTTGGAAAATAAGGCAAAGGAAAGGGCTCCTCCTCTCATTTTCTGTCCCAGAACATGAAACTTTAAGAGCCTCTCTCAAATCTTATTCTTCTTCTTGTGCCTAGATCCAAGGTACAGCAATAAAGACCATATTTAGTAACTATGAAAAGACTGAATGGGTCTTGAGTTCATCCTGCTATGAAAAATGGCCTGAAAAATCAGTGCTGTGAGGATTTTGACAGGTAGGTGACCTTTCAGCTTAAACTGTGATTCCAGTCTGGGGAGCTCTCTCCTCACAGGGGCTCCTGCCCATGTTCTGTACCAAGATAAACTGCAGCTCAAACTGCTCTGCTGGCCAGAAGTTACAGAAAACACTGCTGGACATGGACAGAATGAATAAACTAAAGTGGCAGCCAGAAACTCTGAATTTTTAATGGGAATGCTTCCTCTGAGGGGTGCAGGAATCAGAAACAGGTGGTCCATGGCCATAGATTTTTTTTGTAGTAGATATTAAAAATGCAACCATGAGATTTTGGGGATTCACAATGAGAGAGGGAGCTCCCTCCTTGTTAGGTCATCCCTGGCCAAGAGAGTTTAGGAAATTGCTACAATTTCATGCTCAACTCAGAAGAAGGTGAAGTCTCCGTGTGCTTCTCCCTACACAACTTTGGAGCTCAAACCAGCAGATTTGCACCCAATATCAGTGTCAAGAACATTCATGCCCAAGCAGGGGAGCCCCAAGGGACTGAGCAGCTCCCTGCCCACCTGTTCCCCTGCAGAAGAAACACTGATGTGTTTTCTTGGCACACCATAACTCCTTATCTACAGATCGACAGCAATGAGTTTTGTATCCAGTCAGCACTGAGTCCTGCTCCTAAAAAAGCTGCTGAAAAGCTGCTGGCTATTTTTGTGCTGCACTGCATCTACTGCCCAAGTGGTTTAGGTGAAACTTCAGTAATTGCTGCATTTGGGATCATCTTTCACTTTTAGCCCAGCACCAGTTGCCTGGGGGGTTTAAGAGGCTCTTTCACACAGCCTGCTGTGCAAGTCAATGCTTTTATTAAAGGAGTTCTCGTCTTCTAGGGAAAAAAACTAAAGAGAAGAGGATGGCAGCTCAAATCTCCCACTTGCAGGGAGATCTGCACCACCATAACCAGGCATTTGGGTTTGCTTATCTCAGACTGAGTCCCCTGCATTAACCTAAGTTAAGCATAATACCAGTGGCTGGGTATTAAGGTCTTAGATTTTGGGTTTTCTTTTTGTTTTCTCCCATTTCTTTAAATCCACTTAAAAAAAGAAAAAAAGGGGGGAAAAAAGAGTTTATTCTTCTGAAATTGCTTAAGAATTGAAATGTAAGAGGGATTAAGAGAGGCAGGACTCCTGCCTGCACTGCACTCAGCACACAGACACAAGTAATGACTAAAGCAGACAGTGCCTGGGCAGAGCCTCCTGAGAGGCAGAAGCCAGCAGAGGCAGAAAGCAGCTCCTGCTGCTGTACTTCCACTGTTCTTCAACTGAAACTCTTCTGTTCAAACTCTTCTTCTTTTTTGGTTTTTTTTTTTCCACCCAGCCTCTAAACAACCTGGCAAGGTCAGGCAACAATGCTATTTGACATTTGAATATATGATTCTATAACCTTTACACCCCCCCGCCAAATTGTCCACCTAGATCTCTCCACTCATGTCCTTTCAGACATAGCCACCTTTAAGCTCCAAGAATGATTTTTCAGTTACATCACTGCCCAATCAGGGCTACAGAATGTGCAAATCACAGCCAACACTTCTCGGTCACATCTGAACAAACATAAGTGGGTTTTGCTTCCCACCTGTTCTTGTATTTGCACATTTTTCTCCTCAAGTGGACCCAATATTATTAAACCCATATCTCAGTTGTGTTACTGGAACTGTTATGAAAATCCAGCCACTTTGGGAAGCCATATAAACAGGAGGCGAGTTTGGGAGAAACTCTGGCCTTGAAATACTTGCATGAGGCTCTACAGAGAAGCAGATTCAGCTCTCACTAGAGCTAAACTCAAATCTCCAGAGCTCTTTCCCTCTAGCCACTAAAGCAACTTCTCTTTTCCTGAAATGCTCCTCTTCCAAAAGCAGCTCCCCAAGGCGTCTTCTACAACACATAAACCATCCTGACAAATGCCATCAATTTAATTCATATTAATGGTAATGAAAGTTAAATAATAGATGTCACCCACAGTATTTGCACATCTGTAAATTCTGCCACATTGCTAGGGGGAAAAAAAGTAAAAAGAAAGTCCTGAATTTCTCATACAGAAGAGATGGACAATTCACTCTTTAAGGCAAAAAACTCACTTCATTAACTGGAGACAGAGTCATTTGTTGACATTTATCTGGTGTAATTCTCTGGAGAAGAACAATGAAGGCAGCAGAGCAGAGGCTGCTCGTGCCCAGCCTGTGCCTGGGAGGCTCAGAGTGGATGCTGCAGGAGGATGTGCCAGCAGCTCCCAGGGACAGCATCCTCCCTCCCTGCCGAGGAGCACGGGGCTCCATCATCCTGCCATGTTTTATAGAGCACCTGTGTGCTGCCCTGACAGCCCACACTGAGCCAGGACAGAATGTTCCCTGCCCTGCACGGAGCAGATGGCAGCCCTGGCACTGGCACAGCCAGGATCCAGCCAGCACAGCTCTGGAAAGGGCTGATGGCAGCGTGCAGCACCAACACCACAGGCCAGCAAACACCTGGGAACCTGGTGGCACAGTCCTGATACCTCAGGATTTTAGCTTTTATATTTTTCATGTATTTGTAATCCTGCAATTTTGTAGTGTATAACTCTAAACTCCATATTCAGTGCTAGCTATTGCTTTCCTGTTTTGGTCAGACACAATAATTCCTCTCCAGGCCTGGGAATCAAAGACACCTGACTGCCTCAGGCCCTGAGAAATGTAAACAAAAGTGAGCTGGGGAGAGCAAACATGGGGCAAATGACTTCATTACCTGAAGCTGTAATTGGAAAATTAACCCCCAGTATGAAATGGACCAAACTTATAAAAGTGTGAAAACCTGTGACCCATCATCCATTTGGGTGTATTCTTCTCATTATATATTCATTTCATCTGTCCAAAATGTACCTGAAGGCCCTTCAATAAATATAACTGCTTTTTATTCTCTTAATTTTGTCTGTCCTCTGTTTTCAGGTAGTCCCAATAAGGCATCAGTCCTGTCTGGAAGTGGGTGCTGGACAGAGAGAACAGCCAGCCCTTGGGAGATTCAGTCTACCTTGGTGCTCCCCTCCAGGAGGCTGCCACAAGAGCTGAGAAAGTTCATCTCCTTTTTCAGAGGTGAAGCAGATAGTTGTGGAAGGTGGGAAATAAAATAACCCTTCCAACACCACAGTTCCCCCTCTTTTCTGTTGCTGCTGGATTTCAGCTTTTACAGGTGGTACCTGGAGAGTATTGAGACCACAGAGCTGCTCAGCACATTTCCCACTTCCCAGACAGTGGCCACTGAGCAAAGTGCCAACACCAATTCATCACTTCAGAGCAGCTCCAACCCTCCCCTCCCACTGCCAGCTGGGGCTGAGAGCTCTGGGTACCATGCCAGCAGTCGAAAGGTGAATAGCAATGGGACTGCAATTCCAGCTTGCCCAGATAAATGAAGGCAGAGTGCACGGAAAAGAGGTGGGGAGGATCCTTGTTGTGATTTCATGGTGGTGTTTTTCTTCTATCATCATCACCTGAAGCGTGCACTCATCAAACCCCCTCTCCATCAGAGAGAAGACAAAATGTCCCTAAAACTCACCCAGGCAAGAGCCTGGCACAAGGCAGCACCGTGGCTGTAACACCTCAGCTCCCCCAGGCACATCCTGAGCTGAGCTCACTGGGCTGGCTTTGCTGGAAAAACTCAACAAGTGTCTGCATGCTGGAGGCTGTGGATGTTATCTGGGTGCTGGGTACAGGGACACACCACTGTGGGCTCAATACAAAAAATAATAATATATGTTACTCTCTTCCAGAGGCTCAGCAGAGCTCAGACTGCATCCAGACACTCCAAAATCCCCAGACCAGCCCTGATGCTTCCCACCCCTAACGTGGTTAGAGTTATGAGTATGGATTATTCTAAATAACCTCAAAGCTGCAAGCACAAGGAGATGCTGCAGGACTCGTCACAACACCTAATTGGGGATATTTAGATACAAACTCAACAGGCAGTTTAAAACTAACCAAAATTTAAAAAAAAAAAAACAACAAACCCACCCTCATTCTAGTTGCTGATGTTCAAGGAGATATTTTTCATTCCTGTCTTCATTTAATCATTTCACAGCCCATGTTCACACTTATCTAAAACAAAACATTTTTTATTTTGATAAACTCCTGTGCCTGAGCCAAGCAGTCAAAAGTGGCAATGAAGAATAAAAGAGAAACGGGAACAAATATGCAATGCCAAAAGGAACAAGAAGGATGGTCTTCAAATGTAATACTTGCATAATTCAGAAAGCTGTTAACATATGTATTTTTCTGAACAAAATTCTTTATTGAAACTTAACTTGTAATGAAGAATTATTATCAGTTTTACTTCAGTTTTTAAAGAATAAAGCTAGGAAGAATGAATTTAGACCCTCATCACTCAAGACTGTACAATCTGTGCTGCAATTCCACAGAATATTTCAAAGAATAATATGAACTACATGACCAATTCTATTCATTTCAGGCCAGAATATTTTTTTTGTCAGATGCCTTTGGGTTTTCTTCTATCAGGTTCTCATTTTCAAAAGCAGGTTTTTGCAGGGAGAGGCAGATATGGCTTCAGTCTCAGTAAATATTACCAGCAGATCTGACTCCTGAATTGAGGAGATCTGTACTTAAAATTAAGGATGCAGTTCCTAAAATACTGCTGGAAAACTTTTTTTAAACAAATAAATGAAACTTGTTTTTTTATTATTTGCAAGTAATGATAAATTACAACACTAAATGAATTATTTATGGCATCCTAGGTGTAAGAAACCAACTTTGTTGCTTCACTGATTTCAAAACCAGACCTGCACTCTGTGTCCTGTAGAAAACATTTATTTCCACACTCCTAGCAAAAAATTTATATGTCAAGTTTCTAATTTTTTCTGCAATGAAAGTTATTTTCAAAGCATGCTTCTCATCTCTAACAGGAAAATCGAGGCAACACCAGAATGGTATTTTGGAATAGAAGCAGTTTTAAAGATAAAAGGTTTAAATTAAACCAAGCCAAACAAACAAAGAGTGTGTCTATGAACAGTTCTGCACATTCAGTCACACATTATTGCATGCCACAAGCCAAGCAAAAATACTTCTTTCTTCCATTCTTCCTGTTGTTTCTTCCCAAAAAAATTTCATTTACTACCACACGAGCTTCCCTTTGCATTATTTATAACAGCAACTTGCAACAACAAATGAGGGCATATAATTCATTTATATTTCACACCATTAAGGGGGGGTATTATAACTGCAAACAGTAAATAGGAAATATAATAGCATTCTGCTTCTTCATGCTCTGTGAAATAACAAGTATTGAAACTTGGGGAAAGTCTAAGTAAATGAGAAACTTTTCTTTTTTGTTATGGATGTGAAGCATGAGGAAAACATGAGTTACACAAACCAAAAAGAATTGGAAAAGGAAGCATGCACTGAGTACATCAATTCTATTTAAATATCCCTCAACAAGTTAATGTTTTTAAAAATTGACATAACTTTTTTTTGTGAAACTCCAAAATTAAGTGCCTGAACTGCAGCCTAAGCTAAGCAGGGCAAACCCCCAATAGAAATGCAAAAATCCTGAAAGAAATAGCCATTTCTGCTTGCAGTCAGAGAGATGTGGGAGCTCAGCATTGGGCTGGGTCAGACTCACTTTTGACAAAGTGAATAGATGCAAAATGCAGTTTTTAAGTACCTCCATTCTGTGTAAAAGTTTCAGAAACTGCTGGCCCCAAATCCTGCAGACTGTTCCCTTTTATACAAGTGTGACTATAATGAGTATAGCCTTTATCAATCAGCCTTTTATTCTAGATTAGGCAACATTTAGCAGTCCAGGGTCTTAGGAGACACATCCAGATACAAAACCATTTAATTCCATCAACTTCAAATTTCTGCTTGCTTCTAGAAGTGTCAGCAACTGCAACTTTGCAGTTGAGAAACAAGATAAAATATTAGTTCCTTGACATGTTTTATTCCCTGAAACTGGAAAACTCACAGCAGATCTCAAAAGGAAACCCAAATCAGCCAAACCCAGCAGGGATGTGCAGATACCACTGCAACATCTGCCCAGCCCAGATGGAACTGGCTTTTCAAAGATTTAGAAGGCAATAAAATGTGTAGTAAACCCTGACTTCTTTGGGAGACCTCAGGGGAAGTGGTGAGGCAGCCTGTGGAAAGCCCACAGTCTTCAGGAAGTCCTGAAGAACTGAAGTCACTTGGCTGTGGCTCCCATGGATGTATTTATGGACAGAACAGCAACACAATAAAAATATCAGGAGGTACCTGATAGGATGGTAAAGAAACATAAGAAACTACTCCACAAAGTCACCCCTACTCAGCTTGGCTTGAGGTTAAAAACTGTCAGGCCACAAAACAAGTCTTATTATAAATAGCAGACAGAAATAGGGAGATGTACCCTGTATTTCTGGTTTTTGCAAGAAAGTCACAGCATCCAAAGCATCACCAAGGCAGAGTTTTGCAGTGATGCCAAAGGCCAGCAAATCTCCTAGGATTTGGGTCCCTAATTCCAAGTTGTCACTTCAAAAGGCTCAGCCTAAGTTGGATGCATTGCAGACATCAAGGGCAAGAGCCATGGCAAATAATGTGATGAGTACATTGGGACATGCAGCAGAGACAGCAGTGAGGATGCAGAAAGGGAGAACAGAATGGCCTCTTGAAATGCCTTTTAGGTCCCTCTTTGCAAAGGAACAGTCTTGCATAATCACAGGACTCTCAAACATTACCAAACACCCCAAGACATTTGGTAAAATCAGGAGTGATTATGGGTCACTTCAACCTGCCTCCCTGATTTCTTTGCCTTAGATGTCAAGTATATTAGGTACCACACAGTACAGCAGCTGCTAAATCAATCCAGCTGCCTGTTTTCTAAGCAACCACACTAAATCCCCCTGATGAGGAAGCAGCACTTTGAGCAGCACTGAAATTCCCTGCTGTCTCCAGCCTCGCCTCTGCCCAGCTGTGTCTGTAGGATGCCTTTGCAGAGAGCAGCTCAGGGATGGAAAGGATTGCAAAAACAGCACAGCCTCTATGCTTCTGTACTCTCCTAATCCTATCCCAGGTGCCTGGGACCTGTTCTTTTGGGATGACTAGTGAAGTCTGAAGGCTGCTGTCTCATTCGTGCTGTGACATCCCAAAGCTGCTGCCAGGGATTAGCCTTGTATCAACTGTACTGCTTGGTTACATTTTTTTTTTTATTTCACCCTACTTACTTTGCCCTGTTTCATATGTAGGAGGGAAAAATTATACTCACACAAGCTCATATTTAACTCTGACACCCGAGAGACATTTAGGGGTGACTTAACACCACCATTTGGGCCAAATTGCATCTGCAATGCAGGTAACAACAGCGGTACCATCTGGCCCATAGCACGCACAGTAGCATATAAACATTGATATAATCAAAAGTAATTATAAGCTGAAGTTTTGAAAGCCAGTTAGCAATGTCTGGAAAGGCTCAGTAGAAATGAATTCTTGGATTCTTCTCTGTAAAGGCACAAATCTGATCACTGGAGGCTAAACAGGATTTATAAAAGGCTAGGATATTTTCAAGGGATGCCTGCATGAAAATGCCATAAAAGCAGCACATCAACTTCCCAAGAAGCCTGGAAAACAGTGCTCCCACTTCCATTCAACATCATCTGGCATGTTTGCCTCACTAGTCTTCCATGCTCCACTCATCTCTACTTGTTAACAAAACAACCTTGGATCTACCTCTCCTTCTTGTGGATACAGGAAAGGGTTGGCTGCAATCCATTACAAAGCAAAAAGTGTCCCAAATTTATATCAAGACAAGGAGTATAAATCTGCCTTGTTGTCAGTTTTTCTATTTGGTGCAACTGGCAGTTGGAGAAGAAGTCATACAAAGAAGGCCAAATCACAAATAGTTTTCTAGTGATTTACTGGAAAATCCATGAGCCAAATTCATTCATGTGGAAGAGAAAAAAAGAAGGTTCCTATTGACTCAACTATTTTGGCAGACTGAGGCAAAGCAGTGAGATTTCCCTGCAGGAGCCTGAGAAAGGGCTGTTACAAGATATTAACAAGTCTCCTTCCTCTCAAATTTTCCCAGTCTGGAATACACTGTGCACAGCCTAGCAGGACAGAGCAGCCATAAACTAGATGTTTGTTTCTGAGATGCACCTGACATTTTTTATCTCCAAAACTTCAAGGAAGGTTTTATATTCAGTTTTATCAGCAGGCACCAAGAACAGAGAGAGGGTGGGCAGAGGAAAGAAAAAATGAATGAAAATCTTGCTGAGTCCCAGAGAATATATCTAACTCTGGGTTCAAATGTAAGAAATATCCAGAGGGCCAAATTTGTTACTGCCTCATACCCCATGGAGTAAGAGACATAAACATATGTCCCAATGCCAAGAAGATGTGAAATGCTGCCAAATCAGATGCAAAAGAACATTTTGAGCCTTCTGGCTTTGGCGTTGAATGATAAACCAAGGTGCAAAACAGTGTGAAAAAAATAAAATGCTCCAGGAGCCTTCTTTAGATGCACGAAGAATTCACCAGAAGGGAAAAGGTTTAAAACTTTAAGCACAGAGCTCCTGGGAATGCAGCTGTTTTGTCTATAGAAGAACAGAGCTGTCAGAAGTTAATATGTTTTCAATTTGTGAAATCCAAGCTATTGGAGCAATCCTCACCGGATACCTTTTATTTACTTCTTCCTTGGCGAAGTCCAATTACTGAGATGCTCCAAGAGTGATGCTCCTGGCCATCCCAGATGACAGCCAGCTCTGCTGGTGAAAATAGAAGCTTTTGGGGCTTTTGTGGATGGATCCATCTTACCCTTCTATGTTTGTCCAAAGAAAAGAAAAACACTAAATATCCTGGGAGAAATCATACTTAAATAAGCATTCCTCACAGACAAACTGCAGCTATTATTTAGAAACATTTCTTTAACAATATGCCCACAAACAACGCTGAGATTGGTAATGTGCCCCAGGAAGGCTCGTGCTCTGGTGCAGTCTCACAGGTTTTCCAGGAGATTCCTGCTCCTTCCCTTTCTCTTTCCTCTTTTTCTCTCTCTTTTCTGGTACAGCAGAAATGACTGACACAGAAAGGGACTCACACCACTCAGAGCTGCTCACAGCATTAGTGATTTGGCACCGAGGAGCACAGTGGCTCCTTGACCCCTGTGGCAATCATCAGGCTACCTCAGCATTAGCAGCCTCATTTTGTAATTTGAGTTGTTCAGATAAATGGCTGGGGGGGGGGAATCGCAGCCTTCCCAGCCCACTGAGCTGACTCCCCTTCCTCCCAAGCACCTTGTTTTGTTCACAGCTCATCCTGCCAGTGGAGATGTGTTCAGAAACAGAACCGGGGCTTGGCAGTGCTAACAACTCACAGCTGCTGAGCAGAAACTTCTGCCACAGCTCCTCTGATCTCAGCGAGGTTGTGTCAGCTGTGCGCCTATAAACCATTTAACAGGGGGATTTCTCTCACACGGCATTCACAATTGTCCCAGTGTGACCTGGGTCACATCGAGGAGCTCTCCCTGGCCTGAGGTTTCTGCTGAAGAGATGCACAGGGGTCAAGGTAAGTGCATTATCCAGCTGGGAGCAGCCAGAGACACCCTGTCCTGCTAAAACGGGGAACAGAAAGAAAAGGAAGAAGTTTCTGGGAGGACTGAAACCAGGTGCCAAGCCCCAGCATGGACCTTGGACTGTAGGGACCAATCTGGCTCCCACTGAGCCTTACCCTACCCCTGCCAACAGCTCTCCAACAACAACTTTATAAAAGAATCCCCATCAACAACTCATTTCCCCGGGCTGGGATGGCTGTGCAAGGATCAGCAGGATCAGCATGGGCACAGCCAGCTGCTGCCTCCTTTTCCTCCTCTCCAGGCACACCTGGGGATCTGCCCTGCAGGGGAGGTTCATTGCCTCGGCACAGGGAAGGGAATCCCGAGCCCCAGCAGGTGTTAAACACATCTCCTCTTCATTTGTGAAGAAGAAAGGCCAGTGCTGAGAAACTCGAGGTGTGAAGTGTCTGCTGCCTACTAGACACAGATGATCCAGCCCAAAGATCAATCAGCTGAAATGTTCCTCCTCTCCCTGACAAGTACAAACGAACAGGAGCATTTGGTCTTCAGCTCATCATCTCCTGCCCTGAAACCCCCTTTTTTTTTTTTAGAGATAACCATCTTTATCTCTTCCCTCTAGTCAAAGCTATATTAAAAATACACACATACAACATCTGGTGCCTTTTCGGAGCACTTGCACTTCAGAAGGGTGCTTTTTGAGAAATCACAACATTGGCTTTATTCCCAGCTATCACTCTTTTATCCCCTTTTTACTTTCAATAGTCCTGTCATATAGACAGGATTTTTTGATCTCCAGATGCAAGGAGAGCTGCATACTAACAGGGCCCAGCCAGAAACAGGGGTGAGAAAAAAATAAATAAATACTCCTGGAATGAAAGAGAGGCACTACGAACTCCAGTGCTACCTTAGAGGTTTAAAACTGAACTGTGGTTGAGCACAAATATTTGATTTTTCAGGAAAGTGTCTGGCATATCAAAGATTACTCCTCAAAGCCCAATTCATTCAGCACGTGAACCCACTCCTGTGACAGCAGCTCGCTCACAAGTCCCCCCCACAGCTCTCTGAAACCTTTAGTTTGGGCACAGGCAGGACCTGGTGCTTCTGAGCCACCTTCCTGGGCAGCTTCCACCATCACACCCCTGCTCTCCAGAGCTGCTCTGCCCCTTTCTCAGCTGCTTTCGTGATAAAATCCTGAAATGCAGCTGGGGGACCCCAATCCTGCCCCCTTCCACACCTGCACACATGCAGCTCGCTTGTGTTGAGCTCCTTACAGAGATCCAGGGTATTACTCAATAACTCCTACTTACTTATTTGATGAAAACATAAATGAGATCATTTTAGATGCTATTTGATGCAAGTGAAATTTGAATCCGAAGAGACAAACATTTATGTTTAAATTTCACTTTTGAGGACTTTCTGCTGCTGCCTAAGGAGGGAGAGGATAGCATGGGACCCATAAATGTATGGGAAATGAGTCCATTTGATCAACATTCTGAATACAAAGCACATCTTGCAGCTGATGAGACTTTATTTCAAGGCACTATTTGAGGCCAAGTTTTGCTGTGGTAGCATTCAGAGGAAGGAGCTTATTTTGGAGATTGTCCCACTGCCATAAGAGACATAAACTAAGGACTGAGCCACAGATTGCATCTTCAAATCTAAAATACATCTACATATTTAAATGTCTGTCTTTTAAATGTATCTCTTTTTCATTTCAGCGAGCCTGGGGAAGGAAAGAGAGCAGAGTAAAAGCCCTGGAATCCTTTACTAGAATTTGCAACAAGCTCATCTTGAGCATCAGCAATTCAAACTTCATCAAGTCAAAATGCCAGTGAGATTGCAATGACTCCAGGGCAACACCCTCAAACAGTGCTGGGGGACTGGAGATGGCACAGCATCCTACTGTTCCCAATTCCCACTTTTCCCTGCCACTAAAGGCAGTTAGTGCTATTTCTGGTAGAAATGCATTTAAAAATCCTGAATTGCTGGCTGTCTTACACAGCTGCACAAGTGTTATCAGTTTGGTTGTTATTTGCTCTAACTGGAAGCTGGTGGGATTGTCACTCACTGACCAGGGGACAGGGATGGGCCAGTGCTGCCAAACTACATTCCAGCACAAGCCACATCCAAGAGCTTCAACCTGCATTTCATGTTCTCACCATACATGTGCAGCAATCCAGCTAATTAAGAAAAAAATTATGTTCTTTATCAAATCCATAATTACTCCATTCTTCTAATACTGTTTAGTGAAAGGAAGATAGTGATGTACTTCTAAAAATCCAAACCCTGAGTGATTTAATATTTAAAATTTGGGATATTTTTGTTGCACAGGTGGATGGGAAAGCCATTAACAATTCTGCATATACCTTATTAGAAAGGCTACCCACATCCCAGCTCAGACAGAGCATAGACTGATAAAAAGGCTTAATACATAAATGCTTGTTTGTGTTTGGAAAGTTCCTGGAGCTTAGCCAAACATTCAGTGTGCTGAGGAAATACAGAGAGACAAGGGCCTGCTTTTAGAGCAATGCTTGTCTGCAGCTCTGTATTATCCTGAGTGACATTTAGTCCAAGTACAGTAATAACACACATCCCTGCCTGCTGCTGAAAGCAAAAGCCAGATTTTAATACCCCATGGAAACATTCTTGCTTTTGGGAGCATCCAGAACTGGGGAAAAAAACCCCAACATTCAGCTTATAAAAATATTGAATTCTTCACACAAAAATGAGCCAGTTTTCAGCAACAAAAGCCTCTCAGATGGTGGGTGTAACCTCCAAGCTGCTGCCATGGCAGTCTTTTAGTAACACTTGTGAGTTATACAGAGATGCTTCAGCACAGATTGCAAGGATGCAGAGCACTCACTGTTCCTTTGGAATCCTTTGATATCCAGGGTCCTGGAAGCACAGAGCAGGCACTGATTTTACCCCAGCTTGCCCAGCAGGTCAGGATCAGGAGGACCAGGGTTATAGCTGAGCCACAGCAAGGAGATCACTCTCATCCTGATCCAGAGAGAAGCCAGAAGCACATGGTTTATGTGTGTTTGGCTCTACTGAAGTCACTGAGATGCCAGCACAGGAGGAGGGTTTGACTGACCTGCTGAGCTAAGTTCACACTCACATCTAAATGATGGACCAGGCAATCTCACTGAAATACAGCATCTGTTCTTCATCCTGCTCCCTTTCCTCCTCTGGTCAAAGGATGCTGAGGTTTAAGGATAGGTCAAGAGAAGACCTAGCAAGAGACTAGTCTTAGGAGAAACCCAGAGTTGGGATTAGTTATCAATCACAGCCCTGCTGTCAATTAACTCCCAGTTGTAATCATTTTTCCTCTAGGATAATACGTAGGTGTTTCTGGCAAGTGACAACAAACTCTGGTTCCAGCTACAAAAGAGTTTTACTCTAAAAGCCATGTAAAGCCTCCTGGAGAGCTGTGGGGATATGTCCTCTCAGTGCCATGGGGATGCTGCACACACTGACAGAGTGCAGCCTTCGAGGGCCAGAGCTCTGCTGGCAGACTGACCCTGAGGAGCAGCTCCAGTCTGACCTCTCCCATTTAACAGGTCTGAATTCCTTAAGGACTCTCTCTAGAGCATGGAAGGAGAGTGATGCAAGGCCTGCAAAATCCAGAGCAGAAAGGTAATGAGAGGGCACCTACTACCAACTTAATAAATGGGAGTGAGGGGTGGAATCTGATGAAATGATCAGGCAGCATGTCTAACACAAATTAAATAAAGTGCTTTTTTACACAGTTAATTTATGGAACTCCTTGACACAAGTTATTGCACGAGACAAAGAATCTTAAAGGGATTCAGTAAAGGACTAGACAAAGTCATGAAGACTTAGTACCTAAAGGCATGGCTTGAACTCCCCTAAGCCAGCAATTGCCAAAAACTGGAAGGCTTTGTCTGAGACAGGTTCAATGCCTGTTATTTCTCCTGCCTTTTTCTACACATCTGCCTCTAGAGAGGCTTTGGCTGGCCAGGTGATGGCTACTTCCTGACTGTCCTTGGCACTGAGCAGGGGCAGGGGACAGTGTGGAATAAGCCACTGCAGCAGTGACCCTTCATGCACATTTTCTCCTGGGTCACTACTGAGGAGCTTTCTCTGCTTTTCAGAGGGATGGGCTTCAATCCTGCCAGCCCATGGAGTCACTTTCTCACACACACGAGCCCAAAGGCCAGTCCCATCATGGCTTGCAACGTGACTAGCACAGGTCAGAGCTGTCCTCCTGTGGTTTTCTACCACTGCTCAGATTATCCTTATTAAGGGAAAGGAGATATTTTAAGGGCTTTTTCTCTTCTCATTAAAGCCTCTGTCACAGGAATTACTTGTTGCCACAGGTTAATCTTGTGCAGAGTCCAGTTTCCACGTGTTTGCATTCATGAGATGAGGGACAGAGTGCGAGGAGGAAATTGGACCAAATTAACCTGCTCCCATGACAATCCACAATAATAACAAAAGTGGAAAATGGCAGAGAATTAAACTGTTCTTGACAAAAACTGTAATGACCTCCAAGAATGCCTCTAAAGTAACTGTCCAAGTAATAGTTTCCAAGTGTAATTTCAAGGATATGCTATGCAAACTGCCCGGCAGTATTTCGAACTACTGGCTAAGAAGCCAAAAAAAATTTTAAAAAATGAATGAGAGGAGGAGGTAATCAATACTACAATTAACAACACAGTAATCTGAAACAGGGTGATTGGGTTAAATAAGTACAGGTAGATTGGATCAGAGAAAACTCTGAAGTAAAGAGAAGACTTTAAATCTGATTAGGTTTTAACACTGGGAAACAAAACACTCTAAAAGAAGTTGTACAACAGGGTGCCCTACTCCATTTCAAACTCAAAGTAGTTGAGTGGAAAAAAAACCCACTAAAACAAAAAGCCAGCAAGCAAAGCAAACTGGTTTTAGATAGCACGGCCTTAATTAGTCAATCCCCAAATAGAGAGATAGCATCAATCAAAGTCAGGGCAGAATTGGATCGAAAGGCCATCTGAGATTGGGCCAATCTGCTGAATAAAAAGGATGTCCAAAATAAAAGTATTTCCACTGAGTGAAGACCAAGAGTCTGCATGCTGCATTTTCCTCTTTAAAGCTGGCTGAGGCAGCCAGGGCTATGTTTTCCAGGGATTAACAAAGGAGAGAGAAAGTAAAACCTTGTTATTCCCCTCATAACAATGGCTGTGGCACTACCTAAATGCTCCTGCTCAGAATCAATATTTCTGAAAATGGTGTCAGTTGCCATCATGTCAAAGAAGAAATTCAAGAGTTTGTCCCTGAATCATAAAAAGAGACTGAAACATCATCTTCAGGATAATTCTGTGCTCTGACACACCACGCACAGGCCATATCTAGGTACCTTGAAAGGACCATGGCCTTATCAATGCACAGCTGACAGTGAATGGTTCAGGGACAGCAGAAATTAAAGTTACTCCTTCAGAGACAGCCCAGTAGTGACACAGCACTGTCATAATACACCTCCTTAATCTAGTCAAACTCTACGAGAAGAAAGAAAATAATCCTTGGAGGATTTCCACTAAGTATAAACAATAATATATTACCTAAGGGCTTAATACTGCTCTACTGGCAGAAACCTCTGAAATTTCATGCAGCTGAGACTCCCAGATTCCAGCTCAGTACAGGGAGCACTTCATTTGGGATTCATCTGTCCAACTTCAAATGCATGCAACATTAATATTTGCATATGAAAATTCATTTAGACTCCATATGTGAAGAGCTAGGCATTTCTGGAGTCCATTACTGATGAACAGACCCAAGAAGCATTGCAGATAAGTAATGTGAAAAATGAATACTATTTCTTTAGTCAAATATATCTGAAAACTCTCTTGGCTCTGTGGCCAAATGAAGTTTTCTTCCATTTTGAATAAAACAAAAAAAAAACTAAGAAAGCCTGGGTACCAATTTAAAATTTAAAAAAAAAAAAAAAAAAGGAGGAAAACCAGCAACTAAAATCCCAGCATTGTGTTACTCACAAAGTCACTCTTATCACACACTGTGAACCAAATCCTTCTTCCAGGCAATACCATCCAACATCATAAGAAGTGAGACCAAGGGCATTGGCCAAACTTCAGTTTCTTTCCTTAGCTACATCTCAGTCCCCCACATGGACAATTAATCTCTGCTTTAGCAGTCAGTCTATGGAGCACAGTTGCAGTCAAAGCTATCATTGCCAAATGAAAGCAGCAGGTAAATGACTTTGTGCTATCTCTGGTTTTATAAGCTTCCTTTGATAAAAGCTGGCTTTGAGGCAAACAAACAACTTGGTATGAAGACACATGAGCCAGAAAAGGTCTGGAAGTCTTTCAGATCTTGGTATTATCATCCCAAGATGAGCCCTTGGACAAAAATCATCTCAGACCATACCATAAAATACAGGAAAGGGAGAGGTACAAATCCAGGAAGAACTTAAAAATTGTTTAACTTGTCATGTTCAGTATCTGTTTCTATACTCTTCCCAATTTATTGAAGCAGATTTTGGTAAGAGTGCAAGAGAGAGAAGCCCTGCAATTTAAATAGACCTTTCTGACTGTCAGTTAGATTGATTACAGTTTTCTGCAAACAATACATTTTTAAATATTTCTTTATGGAGTTTATTTTACTCCCAACATTTTCCCTATTATACAAACCCCATAACGAATGCAATCACACTTCTATTCACTGCCTTTCCAAAGTCTTCCTCCCTCCCTTTTCTCTAGCCTCCTGTTAGCTCTTTCTTTTCTAAATTTAACTCCCTTAGCTTTGTTTGGTAACCTTTTCCTCATGCCCTCATTATCTAAATTCTGCTCCTGCTGTGGTAAAGCTGGTGGGGAGCTGGATCTGGGTTGTTATTTTGGAAATGGGTGGGGGAGGAGGTAATGAATCAGTCCATCAGTAGAGGTTTATTTATGGCTGTTTTTCCTTAATAAATACATTTTTAAAACTAAACCAAGTTCTCTACCACCTTGTACAAAAAATTGACAGCATACGCACTGGAATTTATTTAGAATATCTCAAAATGTCTTATTTCTGGTTATTACATTGGCAGGGTAGTAAAAAGGCACTGCATAGTCCTTTAGAGCTGT
Organism: Acridotheres tristis; assembly: GCA_037013685.1. Lineage (NCBI taxonomy): Eukaryota > Metazoa > Chordata > Aves > Passeriformes > Sturnidae > Acridotheres > Acridotheres tristis. The sequence continues at coordinate 5,363,942 of CM072900.1, forward strand.
AAAAGGTAAATATAAGCTGGAATTCTCACTCATTTGTTCACTGCTCAGAGTTAGCACAGGTGACCCTGGAGAAACTGTGATCAGCACAGAGGGACAGACTCCACAGGGAGGGACATGAGTCCTGCCCTCAGCAGCTGCTGCTCATCCCCAGCTCCCTCTCAGTGCAGGAGGCACATCCAGCAGCAGTTCCCACATGCCAGGATGTGGCACTGAGGAAGCTGAGGCTGCAGGTAACTGCCCTCTGTCATCCCACCCACCATAAAGGTTCCTCACCCAGCCTTGCACAGACCTAAATGCATATTTAAGAGTCTCTCATGAAGTGGTGGTGAGACCCAGCCACCCACTGACAGGCTCAAATATGGAAAGAGATTGTTCAGAAAACAAAACAAAACAAAAGACTTGCAGCATGAAAAGAGAGAAGCAAGGACAAGGCAGAGCTAAGGTCATCAGTCACTTTCCAAAGAGAGAGGGTTTACAGAGTAAACCCACATCACTGAACAATGAATACATTGCTTTAATTATTACAGTGTGTCTTGCACTTCATTTGCAGCAGTTTTGCCCAAACTTTAATGCATAAATTGCTGCTCTCTTTGGAATTTCCCATTGACTCATCAGACACAAAACACCTACAGCCCTTTGGAGATGAAGAGAAGCTCCAGGCAGAGGGTGGTTCGTCCATCCTGACTATCAGGGATGAAGGAAAAACCTGTAGGGAGCACAGTCTTGGTGGAGGGAATAACTGCAGCCTTTCCCAATATCATGTTCCATGTATCCTGTCCAACACACCCTTCTATAAACTCCTTGACTGCTCCAATAAATCTAACCTTGAGTTAGTACACTTTAAATACTCTATGGAAACAGGCTGATGCACATAAAAACCACACAGCTAATGCACAGTGAGGTTACTAAATGAATGAATTTGGATGCAAGTAGAAAAATAAAAGCTATATTTCACCTACAGAGAGAGCCTGGAAACTCCTGTTCCCACAAAGCACATACTGATTTTGAAAATATAGTGAGCTTGTGTTGGGACACAGAGGGGAGATATTTTTAAAATGCCAAAGTCACTGGCATGGCACCAGGCGTTGGTTTAATTTCATTCTCATGCTTACTCAGAGCCAAAATGAGTCATCTTCCCCATGAAATAGGAATCTGTACACAAAGCTGGCTGTTAATTACCTTTCCTGTCTCCATTAAAGAGGGAAGTGACAGCTTCAACCTCTCCCTGGGCGAGCATTGTGTTCTCTCGCTGCCTCCACCGCTCGCCAACAAATCTGCTGCTACAACTCAAGTGGCACTTGAGATATTCAGCCTAGCGTTTCAACAATAGTATAATAACTGATAATTTGACAACAAGAAGCCATCCTCAGGAAACCCAAGCCACTTATAGTCCCAGGAGAAACAAGGAGAGTTGTTTCTTCACCCGGCCTGCCCACAGAGCAGCTCGTTTTGGCCCTGGCCAGCATCAAACCCTCCAAAACTGGGAGCAGACATCTCCAAAAATATTGCTGGTTTAGCACATTGACTCCATGAAGTGAGGGGGTCCCTCCCTCATTCATTTGTGAGGCTACACATGAAGTTTTGAGAGCAGCAGAACTCAAAGGAGGTGGTGCCTGGCTCAGAGTGGTTGCTCTGAGCATCCCCAGCCCACTCTGCAGCTCTGGGCAAGTCACTTCTGCAGCTGCATTGTCACCCCAGGGAGCAGGGTACAAGTGGCAAAAGGTGTCTCCCAGCTCTGCTGGCATCTGGTGGGCCACCAAAATATCTATCACAAGTTCCTGAGGTGCCTTTTTACCTTTGCACAGGGCACTAAGTGGAAGGAATGCAAAGTGTTACAACAGTTGCCACCAATTAACTGTCAAAAAACCTGAATCTGCCATATTCCAAAAATTACAGTGGCAAGACATGACAAGAAATAATTTAGTTCTGTTTGTTCCCTGGGCTTTCACTTCTATGGGAGACTCTCTGATTGAAGGGCAGAAACAAAATTTTTCAATGCAAAGTTTGCTCTTTTTAAAGACCTTTTTGAAGAGCTTTATTTATAAGCGAAATAGCATAAGATTTAAAATATAATAATAAATAAATAGGGGAAAAACTAAAACGGCAACACTGAAATTGCTACTCATTTATTGTTGTAACAAAAGTTCACTCCTATTCAAAGGTGAATCAAGATCCATACAATGCTTCCCTCAGCAAGCCCTTGGGATTCAAATAGATTAATGTACTTGTGCTGAGCTTCCCAGAAGGATAAAACTCACCTTTGTGTGCATTGCAACAGTTAAAGAAACAAAAATTTTCCAGAAATGAAAACACTGAAAACCTTTAAATGCAACAGGGGGAAAAAAAGTCATAGTCACTTCCATTTCTGTTCATAAGCTCAATGTTTTACCCAGAAATAAAACAACCTCCAAATAAAAGCTCAAAGGAACTTGCTAACCCTCCTGAGGTCTCGCTGGACACCTCTAAATTAGATAACACCACTGATGAGTCTTTAATCCTTTGTGTCACTACAGGGGAAGATTGATGTGCTCACAGCAAGGTGCTGGATCATTTGCCTGGACCATGGCACAGGTCATTCTCCTAGCTCAGCCCAAAGGCCACTATAATTTATTTCTTTTCTTACACCAGTTGCATCTGATTTATTTACTTATTCACTTGAAGAAGTAAATACAAACACCAGGGTTGATATCTTTATAACATCCTTCCCCCTGAAGAACCAGGTTCTCACTATATCAGGATACCCACTACTATGATAAACCCTTTTTGTGGTGAATTTATTACTTTGTCACAGCATGTTCTGTATTGAGTAGAGCAGCTCCAAGTGAAACCAGTTCATTAGTCATCTGCTCTGTGGCTTATGGGGGAAAGCTCTGGAATTACTAAAAATAAATACACACAAGGAATTGCATTATTTCTCAGAGGCAGAGAAATTCCTGTTACTACATGTCTTATCTGAGAAGATAAAGAACACAGGGAAATAAGAAAGGAAATTCTTGATCATTAGAGTAATTTCATGGGGGTATCTAAAAATCAAAGAACAAGACTGAATTTCAGCCTTGCAAGGTTAATCATAGAGAACTCATGTACATGAAACTGCCTGGTTTACTGCTGCCTTTTTTTTTTTTCATAAGATAGTTTAAAGCTAGTTTTTCATTTCACTGAACTTTTCATGGGGCTGTTCATCACATTTTTACCATCGTGGCAAGTGACTAATGACCTTGAAAAAAAAAAAGTAGCCATATGAACATTAGCAGAATAATATATACTCCAGATAAAGGAGGGAATGTTCAGTTTTTGCTCAGTGAGGTATGCAGCTTGTTCGACAAAAAATGATTTATAGGGAAAGCAACAGGAAACCTCATGATGGTTTTGAGATACACAGCAGGCATAAGCAAAGCTGTGACTCAATGCAAGCAGAATCCCACCATGGAAATAGAGGTAATTAATATGAGCTCATCTAACCTGTACCCCTCTTATTTAATTCCTTGAACTCAGGGCCATTATGAATAACAGACTCTGCTGTGTCTTCTTCCCAGAGACTGGGAAGAAACGGGAACAGAGTCACAACTACACAGAACAGAACTAGAGTCTGCTATTTTGCTTCAAATGAAGGAGGAATTATTCCACAGGATGTAGCTGAAGGTGCAAGTTTCCATGCTGCATGGACACTGGCACAGAACTCTCACTATTTAGCAATTTTTCCCCGTGAAAAAAAATATCCCAGTGTGTGAGGGAGTCATCTCCCAATCTCTTTAAAAGATTCAATGCTTCTAATGCTGGTTATTTCGTTCCAGGTATTCTTATTCACAAAAAGAAGAACTTTCCCTTCTTTAAATCTTTGTGGTTTGCAAAGGGGGTTCTAGTAATGGGTTCCTACAAATATATGAGAGCTGTGTGCAGAAAAGTGAAAAAAAAGGGGGGGGAAAACACAAAAACTCCACCAAAAGCAATGGCAGAATGGCCCTGTTTTCATTCTGTCAAGCTTCATGTCAACCACTCTTTAAAGCAATTTAAGTGTTGCCCAGTTTGATTCCCTGTGCTGCCCCAGCAGATGACAACAGGAACACCTGAGACACCACATGCAGCTGAAAGTGCCCTGGCACTGCTCAGACTGGTCAGGAGAACCCAATGGCTGGATTCAGGAAGGGGGAAACAGACTGAAACAGAAAGAAATAGAATTTTTTTGGATGTCTCTTTTAATTTTGTTTCTATTCACTTCAATATAGGAGCAAGAACAACTTTCTCTTTTAATTTTACAAGATTTCATAGGCAGATTAAAGTTTCTCTGTAGTTATTTCCTCTGCATTTGATCTGGCTTATTTCTTTTAATATCAATGGAGTTAAAAGAGGATGCATGTCATCTATTTCATTGGGTTTAGTTTTTCCCAGTGCAACTTTTTACATGAGCAATCAGCTCAAAGATAAAAGGCAACACTACAGTTCTGACCTGGGAGAATTTCACATTTACTTAGCAATCCTAGAGGTTATTTCAGTCACAGACTTCAGCTTCAGGCAAACTCTTTTTGGTTGCAATCACGAAAAGGCCACATGCAAAAGGAGTATTTTGATGGACACACGTGTAACCACTGCACCCTGAAACGCCTTTGGAAATACAGGACACCATGCAGAGAGGTTGGGCACATATAGATTACTGAGCTGGAAAATTATTTTGGACCCAAAGTCTCTGTACTTCAATTTTATGGGTAATTAAACCTAATGTGTTGTCATTCAGAAAGCAATTAAGTCCAATATCTAGCATGCAGTGTCCCCTTCCAGTGAGTGATGGGGAGGAAGTGACAGGATTCACTGTGCTGATGGATCGTTTCTGGGAACCCCCCTGATGACCTTCGGGTCCTCTCCTGAAAGGGAAACTGAGCAAAACAGGCAGGTGGGGCAGGAGGATGTACCTGGGGCTACACCTTGCACTCATCATCAACTGCACACCCCGGGAAGTGCCTTGGCTGACTCAGGGAGAGCTTGGAAAGGAGATTCCCCAGGCAATTAGACAGCTTTATCTGGATATCATTCTACTAAAGAGACAGAAATGGCCAGAGATAAGAGAGATCAGGGATGCAGCAATGATTTCTGTTCTTTGGGAATTTCACATCAAACACACTGGGCACACTAGAGGCCTTTTCACTTTTTCTGTTGGCAGAAGACACCAATTCAATTCACCAAAACCATCAACAGGGGTAACCCAGTCACTGCAAAATCCCCTTGGCTGAGAGCCATGCTCAGCACAAGGCTCTGAATTGTTACCCACCAGCAATGCCCAACCCTGGGCAGCAGCACAGCCCTCCTGGTGTGACTGGGAGCAGGTCCCAGGCCATGCCCACAGCCCCAGATGGGTGTGAACCAAAGCAGCACACAAAGGGTGCCCCTGGACCCCCCAGCTGCAGGAGCTGTGCTGTCTTCTCCAAGCAGGGGCACTGCCCTGGGCTCCCTGAACCCCATAAATTACACATGGCCTGCAGTCCTTGGCCATACAAAAGGTCAGCTGTCCCCAAGCTCAGTGAAAGCCCTGAGCTGAGATCTCCAGGGAAAAAAAAAAGGCAGGCTTATGTCAGAGAACCCATTAATATCACAACATTTGTTTTAAATTCTATGTTTAAGTATCATTAGGTTTAATAACAATGGTGTGCTGAGACATAATTATGATCAAAAGGTTTACCCAAGGTTAGAAAGAAAGTTGGTTGCAAAGTCACAAAACCAATCTAATCTCCTGCTGTGCAGACCTGTACTTTGGGAGGAAGATAATTGTTACTAAAGCTCACCAGTGGATAGTTGCCATAAAGAAAAACTTAATAATTTAGAGTGTGTATAATGCCTATTTTTTCAGTGTAACTGTGGAATGGGGAATGAGATTGGTAGGGAAAAGCTAAAATAAATTTAGCAAGCAATACCTTAACAAATATTGCATCAAATCACATCTCAGAGATGCTGTTACAGTCATGCTGACCCAGCCAAAACACTGGATTTTTACAGGAAAAGCTAACACCACAGTGGGACTTCTTAAAACATTTTCCTCTTCCTCTGTTATTTTTTACACTATTATTTGAATGCACCAGCTTTCTGCTTCTTTCATGACTGGGCAGCTTAGTGATAAGCCAGAGTATTACAGATGTTTTCTCCATCTTTGAGAGCAGTGTGTAATATCATTAGATTTACACGGTTTGCTTTGGCACTGACATGTTCAGTGGACAGGCTGGTCCCCCTCCACAGAGACAGGGTCAACCCTGAGTAAGCAAGATAGAAGAGCAGCATTAGCAGAAACCTATTATCTCTGTTCAATTTTCCCAAAGAGTAACCAAGGCCTCTTCTGCAACAGAGAATAAATGAAAATATTTATTGTCTGATAAAAATTAGTAGGCTGCTCTAACACATGCCTGTTCTGGCAGGTTTTGTCACTGATGACAGCACAAGGTAGTGAGCAGAGAAGGGCTGGTGACAGTGTCAGCAGCACACTCACAACACACAACGACTTGGCTTCAAGAACAAGAGGGCAAGGCTACAAACCCCAGCTCCACTACTGAAGGATTCAATATTTAGTGTGCAACTCACATTTCCACAAAGAAAACAGAAAAACACCAGTCCTGTTCCTCTGCCTGCCTACAAGCTCACCTCCCCCTTTCGAGCTGGCAATGCCACATTGTCCCTATCCCAATTGTTTCTGAAACAGAAAGGCAAAACATTCAAAGCAACATCACTCCATCCTGGGCACTTCTGGAAGGTGAACTTTCCTGAAATGCCAGGCTTGCAGTATGTTGTGCTGCCTGGCTAATTTTATACCCTGGCCCATCCATGAGGATATGGACAACATATGAAGTCTGTTAATGGCTCATATTTCTGCATCAGATCCTTCTGAGCTGCTCCACAGGCTGGCAGTGATGTGTGACACATCAGGAATTTCCCCATTTGTTGACTGTCACAGGTTTGCTTTCACCTCCCTAGAAAATCAGTCCCAGGAGTCGAAAGCCAGATTTTCCCTCTCTACTTCAATGCCTCTGTTCAGCATGTGCAGGTTAATGACAGGGTGTAATAATCAATAAACAGCTCCTGGCTTTCAGCTGATGGTGCATTACTGCCAGGTCGGAACAGGAAGGTGAGCCGTGCAATTGCTGCTCGCTGGGGAAGGCTCTCTCGGGGCAAACAAACGCCTCAGAGCTCCCTTGCTTGTCCTGCTGATGTCATTACCACTCTCCTCAGTCTTTGCTGTCAGCATATTGCTGTGCTCTGGAATTAGAAGGCTGACAGTGATGGTTTTAATGACATGCGAACAGGCAGCGTTTCGGTGATTTCCAATAACTACGTGCCAGCATAAAAGCTGCAACTCTAAGTGAAGGAGGCAGATCCCAGAAAGCTTTATGCTTACAAAACCCAGTGTCCACGTGAATTTGAGTCAGGACCAAGCTGGAGCCTGTGGCAGGAGAGCACTGCTTCACCCAGCACAGGTCTGTGGTGCTCATGCTGCAGGGTTCAGAGGTTGCTTTCTGCTTGTGGCCTGCCAAGCTCATTTGACCTACTAATACCAAGGGCTAAGAATGAAGGAGAAATGCTTTTTGGTAAAAGAAGGAACCTCACATCAAAATAAAGCATCCCCCCAGCTTCAGAAGACAGCAAAGGAAATTACTTAAGATTTCATCATGTTTTTCTCGGCCATTTCATATCTGCACCTGATAACAAGTGACATCTATCCACACTGTCAGACTTCTTTCCATCATGCAGAAGGACAGAAGAAATCACTCTCTGACACCTTAAGATTGTAAGGACAGAAAGCAAAAGGACTTCAAGGGGTTTAGCATTGAATAAGCCAAGCATCTGAATCCATTTAACTCACAACTTCCAAATGACTTCCACTTGACTCAAGCAAGGAAGCAGGGGCACATTGGATAGCAAAACAAACAAAAAAAACTTTCAGGCTTTAGCTCCTCAAGATAGATCACCACTCAGTACCTACATAATCCATCTCATCTAGTTTATTTTCACCAGCTGTGCTCCAGAGGTGGCATGAGCACCCAGCAGAGAAACCATCTGAAAAGAGCTCCCTACAAGGACAGGCAGGCAGAGCCTGAGCCTCCTTTGCATGACTCAGAAATCCACCCAGAAACAATGCAGGCACACCATGCTCCAAGGGGTAGGTTAACCTCTGCCACAGGCAGGATCCTGCAACCCCTCTCCATGAAGGCAGCCAGCAATAGCCCCCTCCAGGTGGGAAAGCAGCTCCCAAATCCTGCAGCACTGGTCAGGGAGCAGCAGACCCCAAATCCAGCTCAGTGGGCTGTTCAGTGCCCAGTACTGATGGTCAATTGTCCACGAGCTGGTTTGTGCTGAGGGGGCTCCTCTGCCTCTGCTGTGGCTGTCACTGGCTGTGATGGCACCAGCTGGGTGACAAACCTGACTGCAGCTGTCACATCTGCTTTGAGCACCTGCCACACTTGGAGCCTGGTCCAAGACAGACTGAGGCATTTGCTTCTGGAAATTGTAAAACTTTGTACCTCAGTGGGAAAAGAGCCCAAGGAAAAGGAGATAAGCAGCTGGGGCAGTAGAGTCTGGTTTTATTTTACACTCTCACCACTGAGAAGGGGTCCAGGCACCACAAAGACTGTCCAAGCATCTCAGTAAGAGCCAGGTAGAGCAGCAGGGTCTGCAAACAACTCTGGATGAAACAACAGCACAAGGTCTGGGCCTGAGGATGCAGCTCCAAGAGAGGCAGAGGAAATAGCAGCCCAAATCTGCTACTTATTTGCTTTGGACTCCAGATGTTTTTACTCCTACTGAGATGCTTGGTCTTACTTGAAGAGCAGCACCATGCTTGAAATCAGCCCTCTGTTATAAGTTAAATTGTCAATATTCAGTGTCAGTGGGCTGAGCATTTTTCCCTTTTTCCTTCCTTTTAATGGAAACAAATACAAACAAACAAACCAAATACAAACAAACCCCACACCACTCTGAATCTGAAATCCCTGTACAAGTTTACAGCTTCTGCCAGGCTTTGTAGAGCAGATGATGTGATGCAACCAGAGGAGGTGAGGGAACACAGAGGATTCCCACACTGTTTCCTCTCACACAATAAGGAACAATCACAGAAACTCAGTAGCTTAGATAAAATGAATTTCACACCTCAGGTTAGCATGGAGTGAATGGCTGCTCCCAGGTCTCTCATGCCAGTGCAATGAACCTGGGATGAAGAAGCATTGCTGAGATACACTGAGACAAGGAGAATTTTTGTTGCAGCTTCTGCTAAAAAAATTAGCAGAAATCACCTGTGAATGCTACAGAATAAGGCCAACACTTCCTGCATTTATTTTGCCCTCAGAAAAAAATAAAAACACAAAAAGTAAACAAAACAACAACCCAACTGCAATACATCTCAACATTTCCTCTCTTACTAGGAGGACTTACTCTTCTTCTCCAAACTAGATTCAGCAAGTGGCATTAAGGCCATTGCAGAGCAGATAACTGCACTACAAACCATTACCCTGGAGGTGAGAAAAGCCATAGTCCATTCCAGTGGGCTGTTAGGGGCCCTATGCTGAACAGTCCCACAGCCATTAAAGTGTCATGTTATGGAACACTCAATATTCTCCTACAAGAGTTATACCATGTCCTGTTTCTTTGAAATACCACAGGAAGACACACACACACACACACACACACACACACACACAAAAAAAGGCAGACTCCATCCTTGGAGGGGAATACAGCCAGACTGACTCCAGGGGGAAAGCAGAGAAAGCAGCAAGACACCTTCCTGATCTCTAATTCTTGATTAAACCTCTGTCTGTCATTTGTGGATGTGGCTCTCCAGTCCATCCATCCTCCACCACCACCACCAGTTGCTTTTAGACAAAGTGAAGAATTCAGGGGAAATGTTAATTAAAAAAAGAATAATCATAGCAAGAGCTGAACTGCTCTCAGTTCAGGGAGCAGCCACAGGGATCAGTTAGGTCCCTGTACCTGCCAGGTGAGAGGGGGACCTGGTGACTTCACTAACTCAGCAACCAGGATCCTTTCAGCCTGTGCAATGTCCCAAGCCTTTGCTGCAGCCAGAATGGTCTTCCTCAGAACCCCAGGATATGGGATTACTCAATTTTAGGGTTCATGATTCCAGACTCAGCTCAGGAGATCCACCACAAGGTCCGTGTGCAGAGGGATCATGTACTGATGTGCTGGTTAGGGTGGATTTGAATGTGATAGGACAAATGCAAGCCCTGACCTATTAATGGGGCTAAAGTGATCAAAACAGGGCTCTGCAACTCACATTCCACAGAAAGACAACTCTCCAAAGACCTTGTTCCATCCTGTGTTTCCTCCTTCAGCAGAAATCCCTCCTAGCAAAGCTTCCATCTGAGGAAGACTTCTGAAAATGGAAATGGGTCATCTTCCCTCCCAAACACTCACATCTTTCCTGCCCTGGGGAACCACTTAAAAGCATTAGGTGACAAATGTTTTATTGCCAAGCACTGCAGAGGCCCCATGGAACTTGTGTTCTGACACCTCTGCTGGTAAACGAGTGAGTGGTATAACAACATGACAAGGGATTTAAAAAATTAAGTCTCCCCAGACACTCCCCGGGGGTGCTTTTGCTACAACATGCAGACTGGCAGCACTGCTGCTTGTGAGATGCCACGTTCCTACATTTCCTTGTTTTACAAGAAATGGTTTTCTCCTCTTAGTGAAACTTTAATGTGACAAAAGGAAGGGGCACTGCAGTAGTGCTGGGATGCTTTTTCTTGGATGCCACCATGCCTGTGCTAGGGCATTCACCTTGCTCCTGGACTTGCCTCTGCATGACCAATCATTCAGATCAGGAATAAAATCCCTTTCACAAGGAACAGACAGAGTGTGAAGGTTTTTGGCTGAGAACTTTTCAGACTGGAAAGTGCTAGGAGGGGAAGCAAAGTTAGAGGGGGTGGCAAGACAGGCCATGGGAGCAGAATGGGACAGGCCACGTTTCAAACACCTGGTCTCTTCCCTCCAGGGCTTTGAGATAATGGGAATGCTGCTCAGGACATGTAGGAGCCCTTCAGTGACAGCCCACAGCTCGTCCCAGCCTCCCCCAGCCAAAGCTGTTATCAATGGCTGTCTCCTCACTTCCAGTACCTGCTGCTGTAAATCATAGCCCAGAGCAAGGCTTAAGAGAAAGCATCTAAATCACAAAATAAAACAGGTCAGAGCTGCAATTATGATCAGTGAAGCAGGCATCAGTATGTTGTGCATAATTAAAATGACTGTAGGACTTCTCTATAAATATCAGCCAGAAAAGTGTCTCTTTGTGTGTGGGCATAAAAATGAGATGCAGGAAACAGCCTGCTCTGATGTGACAACACGACCTTGGAACAACTTTGTTGCCTCCACAGCAGAGTAATTACACTGTTGAAATGTCTGATTGTGTCCCTCTTGCCATCAGCAGCAACCAAGCCTTTGCAGCAATAAAGTGGAGCAAGTAACAGTTCAATAAAGATCCACAGATAGACTCGTTTTGCAGGGGCTGCTGCTCCTTGAAGTTCTCTAAAGCTGCAGTTCCAAGAGCAGAGGCTCTCGTTTTCTCCTTTAAAAGTCTGAACTCAGCTTGGAGATGAAATCTACTCAAGATGATAAATGGATACCATGCAAAGCTTGTCTTACACACGTCTTTAAATATTTTACTTACTGCTCATCAATCTTCCCCATCTATGCAGCATTCTTAACTACTTTGCAGTAAGAAATCCGATCCCTCCGGGGAATTTGGGAAGCAAAATATATTCCCAATCTTCTCAATGCTCTGATGACAGGAAACATAGAAATGTTAAATGGAGAGTGGTACTAAAGCAGGGAGCTGCTCCAGACAACTTTGTTGTTGCCAGACTGAGCCGTGGGGCAAGGGCTGGCCCCGGCTGGCCCCACGGGTCAGGGGCAAATCCACACGGTGCATTTTGGACTTTGTGAGTCCCAATATTCACAGCTTCACTGTCAACAACTCAGAACCACAAATCGAGTCTGAAACACTGCACAGGGCAGGCTCCACGACTGAGCAGGAGAATAGCATCACTGTTAATGAGCAGCACAGAAGGACTCTTTCCATTAGCACAGAGAAAAACCAGAAGTTTGGCAAGTGACAACACGAGAGGTATGTTTTTATTCAGAGCTATTTCAAAACACAGATACTTCAATCAATAATCACTCACCTCCCATTCAATACCCCAGTAATCCCCTTTTGTCCAGCATAATGCCTAGACACAATTTTATTGACCCAGCAGTATTCTCCTAGGACGCACCATTCTTTGACTGCTAATGACCAGGTGGGTACATTTCTCCCTGCAGCCAAGTATTTATCAGGCAGAAGGCAAATATGGGATTCATTGATGCATAAAACATTGCAGATAAATAATAATGAAAGACCTATGCATCATTCTTGTCAATGTGCTGAGAAGATTTGCTGAATGCACAAAGGTTGGGGGGAAGAAAAAATAATAATCAAAAGTGTTTATCTATGGAAACAAATACTGAGGCAAAAGCTCATTCAGAGGCTGAAGTGACTGTTCCACCAAGACCAGACTACTAGCACTGGAAAATATACAGCCTGAGCTTGTGTCCAAAAATGCAACATCACCACATGCTCCAAAAGAAACGCTCTAAACCATCTCACAACCCAAGGAATGGTTATAAAATGTATATTGAGTTGGGGGGAAAATTATGGGATTTAATAAATTAAAGGATTTTTTTTGGTGAATATTTCACAAGCTGAATGAGAAAAAGAGTACTGGATAAATTAGTTCATATAAACTATTTTCCATATGAAATATTAATATACTGGACAACAATCAAAAGTCATGAATTAAACAAAATAAAAGCCTGCAACAAAATTAACTGGAACACTGTGAAAACCAGGAAAAATAAGCAAGGAGGAAACAGTTGTCATTCTGAAATCCCTCGAATATAGATCTTCTTTATAAAGAATAATGGTGCATCCAAAATGGTCATTTCCTTAAAATAACCGATATAAACTACTAAAGGAGAGGCACATAATACATGGCACTGTTGCAGCTCTGTCAGGTCACCATTTTCTTTTTAAGGTGTTATACTGCTTGAGCTTCTGCAGGGAATTCTCCCTAATAAATTTCCTTTATATGTCACTGTTCAAGACTGACATTTGAGGGATGCTATGAAAAGACTTGGAGATCTTCTGGAATAGCTACGTGGAGCTGGTAACCCCGAGCAGCAGGAGCAGAGCAGCTCCCTGGGAGACCCCCAGGTACAGATCAGTGGTTTTGGGGCAGGACAGGAGTCAGGGAGTCTCATGAGCCATTGGGACACGAATGAACTCCAGGTTCAGATCCTCTTGTGCTCTGGGAAACCACACACGGAGCAGGCAGCCAGGTCCAGCCCAACCTGAGAGCAGCATCTCCACCCCACAGACATGGAACAGCAGAGGGGAAAAACCACCTTGCAAAGCACCTGTAACCCAGTGCTGTGCTAAATAACATGGAAGAAGGGCTCTGAAATCCCAGCCTGGGCACAGCCCACACAACAGCCTGGTCCATCCTGGCAGCACTTTCTGCATTTTACCAGGTCACCCATCTCCTGTTGCTCCAACTCAGAGAAGACTGACACCTGTCTGTTCATACATTCCCCTGTCAGAGCCTGTTAAGTGCTCATCTGCCCTTCTTATCCCTCACCCTTGCAGGAGACAAACTCCATTCAAGGCAAGCAACATAAAGAAAGCTCATTTCCTTTGAACTTATTTACAAGTTTTACCATTAAACTTGCCCACATTATGCAAGCAGCTTGCAATCTTCTCTAATTCTCTGACTTTAATTATATAATTGAACAACCTAAAAACTCATTTTTTCCAGGAAACATTAAACATTACCATCTTAATGAAATTCTTAATGAAACCATCCTCCCTGCATGCAAATGACTGGCACTGGATTTGCTTATCACAGTGATAGACAAAAGGACAAATGCCCTTCCTTTTGTCAATCTTCAAGAGTGACAGCCCTGCCTAAGGACACTCCCTCTCGATGGATGGATAAGGCTGACACAACCACAGACAGGAGGGAGGCATCACAGGGAAGGGTGAGCAAGTAGCCAGGAAAGGTCAGTAAGTGGGGATAAACCAACAACACAAACAGTCAAGGCAAACTTTTTTCCTTAAGCTCAGCTGAGTTCTGAGGGGCTCTGCATCAGCTGAGTTATAACACACAGGGTGGGAAGAGCTGGAGAGGTGAGTCAGGGGTCTCAGCAGGGCCCTGTTGCAGCCGTGTACTGTCCATGAGGAAAAAACTGTGGGGCATTTTAGGCACTTGGCTGTTATGATCTGTTTCAACACACTTGGCTCAGCCTTCCCAACATCAAACGCTCTCCTTGTGTTGCCTTTGTCTCAGGGAGACTCCTGGCTCCAGCTCCACTGCTGCACACAGGGTACACTCACCAAAAAACCACGAAACCACCAGGGAAGGAGCCCTGCCAGTGGCATGGGAGTGCTGGGAGCACTGTCCTTCCCCGGGCAGCTGGGCATGCCCATCATGGCACAGCACACAGGGATGCTGCTGGATCAAGCAGCAGCTGTACTGCTGGGACACAGCCTATCTGCAGGGCTAAACCTCCAGGAAAAGCTGCAGGAGAGCAGGGGAAAATAGAAACCAGCGCTGAACTCCCACTGCCCCTCTCACCTCACCCACCAGCTTGCCAGTCCTTTACACTAAACCAGAGGAGAGGAGCATCTATGCCCTGCCAAGGCTGTGGAGGTGCCTTTTTGGACCCAGGTCGTCTTTTGGTGCCTGGCTGCTGCTGCTCTCCACAGAAGACTTTTGAGGCACTGGCCCAGCCATCACTCCCAACAATTTGATTTACAAGCTACAGCACTGTTTTCCTAAAGCAGACCCATTCTGCTCCCTCCCAGCCTTTTCTTGCAGGGTATTTTTATGCAGCCAAGTTCTTCTGCAGTGCCAAGCTCTACCCAGCTGAAGAAATTTTGTCACGAATATTTCGGGTGCATCCTGTCCTTCACTGTCACTTTGCGACCTCCAGTTCTTGTTTTTGATACCAGTTCAAAGACACCACAAATGTCTTTCATTTTTATTCCCATCAAAAACATGTGTAGTTCAAAGACACGACCTTGGTGTCTGCTTCTGCAAACAACTCTGGCCTCAGTGCTACACCAAAATCCATGTCACTGAATCAGCTTGCTCGAGCCTCTTCTAAATCTAATTCTTTCTAAATCTAATTCCCACAGATAAAGAGCAGAATAGTTTTATTCAATAAGCATTAATTAGTCCTTTTTTTCTCTCCACTCTCCTGCTTCACTGCACTTACAGCGTCCTACCCCTTTGGCCCACAGGTACACCTCGTCCTGCTGCAGCTCCCACATTGTCCTGATGATTTATTGACAATAAAACTCAAGCCCCAGGTGCCTTTCCCGATTTACACTCAAATATGTAATTATGTGGTAGGTGGTCATAGCAAACTTTCAGATGAACAGAGATAGCTGCAATTAGTAATTTAGAGGGAAAGAAGGAAAAAGCAAAGAGGTGCCAGTGTCCTGGCACTACCCAAACCAGAAGGTCTGGGAGAGAATATTGCAAGAGTTCAAGATCCAGCAGAGCTTTGGAGATGGGGATCTGAACCTGACCCCTGGATGGCCTCCACTAAAGGCATTCTGCTCCTCAGATTCCTTCTGCTGTCAGCTGAATGTCTGGCAGTTTTCAAGACATTAGGACAAAATGGTCTTTTCCATTTCAAGTCTAAAAATTATAAATATTTTTGAGTCAGTTACAAATACCTGACAAGCTAATTGCTTGGTATCATTAGGAGATTAAAGAATTAATTTTACTTAGGTCATGCATCTAATCCAGGTGAATTTCTTGTGCTGGTTTGAAGAAAATAGTTAGACAGCCTTGATTTGAAAAGCTCCCACCACCAGTCTTGATTTCTCAGCTAAAAAAAAATCTGCCATGTTCTCCCCACAGATGCAGGTAAGTTCTATTTTCTAGCTCTCTATCTTTCCTTAAAGTACTACAGCCCTGCCAGCACCAGAACATTATCTGTGTTCAGAGCAGAAATGCATTTTAAAGCTCTGGTAGGCAAAGAGGTTCTCAATCCCATGACAGCTCATGATGGTAAACCACAACAGGAATAACCTAAATCACAATTAACAACCTTGGTGCTCGAACAGTCCAGCTGAAACCAACTCATTTATTTGTCCAGCAGAGTAAGAGAACATCCACAAAGCACAGGGGATCAAAACATGGCCATTGATGCCCAAATCAACTCATTAAAAAAAATAAATGGGAGCAATTCCATTGGCCTCAGTGGGAATTCAGCCTGGTGTACAGCTTATAAAGCACTTTCACCAAGAGCCTTTCATTCAAGGCTCTCTACAGCAGAGGTGCATCATTATTTGCTATAACCCCAGAACTTTCCCCTGGTCTGGTTTGTTTTTTCACTCTATGATTCATTCCAGTCTCTCAGAGGATTCCCTAGCTGTGCATTTTTGTCCCTGCCATTGTTTTCTGTCCTTGCATCCCTAGTGCTGTATTCCTCAGCAATTATTTATAGGGGCACTCTTCCAGCCCCAGATCCATGTCCCCAGTCAGTGCAGCTCCAGCTCCCAGGAATTCAATCACCTTTCTGCTCCCAGGCTGCAGCTCAACATTCCTGACAGCTCATCCTCTCTGCAGGAGCACAGCCCCATCCTCACACGTGGAAGCATGGAAGATTTCCATTTAGCCTCTACAACGGCCATCTGCACATGGAAGCATGAATTCTAAAACTGAGGTCCCCAAAAATCTACTTTTTCAGGGTATCAAATCTAGAAGAACATTGAAATCCTATTTTTGCTCTGATATAAAATTTGGCTCTTAATTAATCCCAATAGAAAGCCATCTTATTTTTTTATTACCTATATCATGGTACCATTTGTGATGACAAAAAGCAACTCAAAGTGCTCAAATCACACATGCTTGGACATACGAGCCCCAAACCAAAACTCTGTCCCATTTGCTACACACACTTCTGTCTGACTTGGTTTCCTCTCACCTTTTCTCCTTTTGTAAAAGAAGAAATAATTTTTGCCTTTTTAAGTGGGAAATCTGCAATGACAGGGGGGGAAGGGACCCTTCAGCAGTGGGAAGAGAAGACAGCCAAGTGCCTTGGAGATGCACCAGAAGTGCTGACTCTGCTCCTGAAAATCAGGAGCAGCCTCCTGGTCACACTTCCTCAGACCAGGAAGGATGCCCTTTCCAAAGGAGGGATATTGATTGCAAGGAACCATCCCACCACCACCCCCTGGCAAGAGGTCACTGCAAAACTTCTCCTCCTCTCACTCACATCCATCTTGTTGACTCTGTGGAGATTCTGCAGATTAGAGCAGAGCAACTGAATTATTCCAGCTAATGAGAACGTAATGTTTCATCACCGACTTCCACAGTCACTTAAATCTATCCTTATCTAATTAATTTTGCAAAACAAAAAGTGACTAGGCAAATAAACTCCACAATGTGACAGCTGTAGTATTACAAGTTACTGTTCAGTCAGCAAACAGACCAAGAGAGTGTAAGGGGGCCAAAGAGAAAAGGATGAAGAAATTACTGAATGATTTAAACCAGTGCAAAATTTGAGGAGAGAAAAAAACCCCACAACTGATCCACTTTAGATCTGTAAAAGTGTCACCACTGCCATCCTGCTATTGAAAGACACAGAGGCTTATGAGTGGCAAAATAACCGAGCTAAGGCAGCCACAGCCCGTCTCAGCAAAGCAAAATTAAACATTAGCAATGACCCATTTCCTCACTCAGCAGGGGCCAGCCCAGCTAATCTGGCACTGGAGGAAGCACGCTGAGGGTTTTCCCACACAGGGATTGCTCTCTGCCAATACTTCCACTAATCCACCTTGCCCCAAAATGGTTGACCGTTTCTGTTTAAAGAAATAAGTGGGGATTAAGAGGAGGAAGCCTGAAATCCAAGTGTATTGAAATTAAACTGGCAGGGGAGGTAAACTGCTGAGAAAGGGGGATTTGCTCTGGAGAGAGATACAGAGCTGCTGTGGGATGGGGGGTAGTACAGAGGGTGTAGCTGTCACACCCCAGTGACATCCTCAATAGCACGAGGGGGATGTTCATTTGTGGAGGCTTATACTTGTTTTTTTCTTTTTTAAGTACAAAAAGGAATTCCCTGCCTGTTCACCTCCAAGGGAACAAGCTCAAACATGAGTTTAGCCACACACACAGACCTTTCACTTGTGCTGCAGGTAAATGTTTTCACTTAAGTAATCTAAACTGCAGTGACAGCAAGGTTGGACTCGATGATCTTAAAGGTCTTTTCCAACCTAAACGATTTTATGATTCTCTGACAGCTATTTCAAGTGTTTGCTCCCATCTTCTCCCCCTCACTCCCCCGCCACACTTTTACTTACTTTGCAGATATCTACAGATATTTGTATTCTCTTTGCTACCAGTTCCATTTGCCCACTTTTTCCCTTAAAAACAAAGAAGGCAGTGCTGATGCCTCCTGGCAGAGATCTTTGACTGCAATCAGAGCAATCCTCATTTATTCCAGCTGAGGATCTGACCCCAGGACTTCCAGTGCTTGAGCTGTAATGGAAGCAGAATCAGACCAGGCCATTTCATGTTTGGGAGAAGTCCAAGACGTTTTAAGGTGCTGCAGAAAGCAGTGCCAGCAATTCTGCAATTTGTAAGGATTTTTTTTCCCATCTGAATCAAATAAGGATGATCATAGGATAGGCAGGGCTCACAGAGATCTCACCTAGGCACTCTTTTGTTATCAAACATGCCAAGATCTGCCACAAGGTTTAGTTGCAGTTTGAGGAGTCCAGAGACATGCACCAACCCATTTTACAATTCAAGGCTTACTTACATTCATGTGTTTTTGTTTTCAGGCTAAAAAGCAAGAGAAAACCCATTAGTCAGACAGTCTGGTGTGGTATTGCTGCAAGGGCCATGACCCTCAATATGTGCCACTTCTGGCAAATAGAGCCATCTTCACATCCAAATTGGGACAATTTAGTTACATTTGAAAGGAAGTTCAAAATACACAAAAAATCCAATCAAAGCAAACAACTGACACAAGAGACTGGTCACATTTTATACCCAAGCATCCAAAGAGAAGTGGATTTTCATTCTCCCTTTTTTCCTTCAGACTGAACAATTTTATCACGGTTTTTCCTACTTCTCCACAGGAAACATAACCCAAGATGAGACAAAGGACAGACACCAGACACTACCAGGTCATATCTTGGACCACCACATTTTCAAGAAGAAAATGTAATAGTTACAGTAGTTACCCTAAGGGACTGCCTTCCCCAGTACTCATGGTCCAGTCCACAGGAGACTATTGTACAAATCTTTGGGGATAATAATGATAATCTTTCCCAAATTTTCCCCAGTTATGCGTGGCTAAGGAACAGGGCACATTCTGCTTAACCTGGAACACTAAAACAGAACTACCAGTTCCTCTGTACCTGACCACTCTCACTAGAACAAGTCACTACTGTTTGCTTAATAAAGTGTTTTGCAAGACAAGCCAAGAGCATCACGGGGTGGCAGTGACACAAAAACCACCCTCAGCCCAAGAGCTGTATCAATATGTCACTACACACAGGGACCAGCAAAGAGCCTGACCCTGCACACACCAACAGCACTTCTTCCCTGCAGGAGGAGAGCTCAGCCAAAGCCTGACAAATGCAATTAACAGGTGAGGAGAGAAACATCCAAGAACAAACATGTTTATTTGTACAGTTATTTTTACACTAGGGGTGATGCATTCTGGCATAACTCGCTGTGCTCCCCATTTCTGTCCCTCTAGCACTCTGCCAGTTTCCCAGGAAGGCCAGGAATAGGAATATGGCCTTTTTTCCTAAGCAATCTCATTTCTTTCTTGGTTTGTCTTTCTCTACTAATGTCTTGGGTTAACTAATTTAATTCAAGTCACTTAATTGAAACATCTTGGGTTAACTAATTTAATTCAAGTCGAGACATATTAAGTGCAGTTCCTGTTTCTGATGCAGCAGGAAGGAGAAAAACCCCAAACAGTGAGTGTCAGAGCCCTCTGCATTTTTGGCAGCTTTTTTTTTTTTTTACTTTGACATGGATTAGGATCATCAGAACAATATTATGGAGACTATTCGAATTTCCAGCCAAGAACGAGGGAGAAGATATTCCTTTTGTACAACAACATTTCTGTAAATTTTGTTTAGCTTGCGTGGGATACAGTTAATTACAGTAATCTATCAAACTGGCACAAGGTAGTACTCACACACAAAGTTTTTCCTGCAGTCAGAATCCTTAGTTTTATATGAGACTGGTTTGTGCTAATTGAATTTTCACTTGGGTAGATAAAATCTTTAACAACTCTGGAATAACTAAGTGCTCTTTGTTCAATGATGTGGATCAGAATGATTTACAGCACCTTTCACATAATCATGCTAATTTTGCTTTCATATGATTAATTAAAACAATATGTTCTTTCTTTGTAAAATAGAATTAGTGCACCCAAGGAGACAGGTTTCATTGCAAACTTCTTTTTCTGGTAATAAAAGCTATTTTCACACACCACCTTTTTGGCAAAGCTAAATAAACACGCTTAAGTGGGCAAGGAAACTGCAGCTGGGGTCAGATCCCTCCGTGGAGTGCCACCAGCAGGATTTGCAGATGGCACCGGGGTGGTTCAGCCCCAGGGCTGGGAAGCAGAGCTTGGCCAGCAGGAAGATTTTGGGATCTCCAGGACAAAGCCCCTTCCCTCTGCCAGCTTCCTGTAGACCATCTCTCTCTCATCACATCTGGAGCCAAACTGAAGGGCACTCCTGGAACAGCACAGAAACTCGAATGCTGGAATGGATGGTGCTGGTGGTCCCAGCTCTGGATCCAGCACATCCCTCTGGAACAGGATGCCTGACTGTGATGGTCACACTGAGCCTGACCCCTGGGAAGGGTGAGAGGGAACTTGACAGGGCTTTGCTGTGCATGGTGGGTGCCAACTTCACACTGCCCCTTCCAGATTTTGTTACTGTGCCTTGGCAGGATTATTTAGATCTTCTCCTTGAGGTAAATACTGATGAAATACCCCAGATAATGAGAGCTGCTGGAGGAGAATGGTGAAGTGGATCCCAAGGGGGACTCTAGAGGGGAGGCAGGTGCTCTGGCTGATGGCAAAAAGTGAAGAGGGAACCTCAAGAGATGCTCTAAGGGCACCAAAGGGGTAATTGTGTAACCTGATTCATGAGAATGTAGAATCACAACCATCATTGCAGTTAATAGCAACCATGTGGATGACAAAACTCCCCACATGGAGCACTCAGGATTGTGGACACACACATTTAGAGAGCTAGGGAATTACAGCTTGGAAATTCTTTTCAGGCCTGGATTTCTCCTGACTCTCAGCTCCATTCCCAGGCTGACAAGCTGACTGCAGCTTCAGTTAGGGAGGAAATCTCCCAGGGTGATAACATGGTGACAAACAGAGTGGAATTCATAATAAAGATTAACACCTGGTGTCTTTCCCGTGGGATACATCCTGATGTACTGTCCCAAGGATGTTTTTCCCAATTGTCCAATGAACTACTGTCCTGTCCTGGCTGCACGTAACACACTTTAAATACAAACTGTCTGTACAATAAAGTTGGCCTTTTTTCCCCAAAGAGGTCCGTGTGTGTTGCTGTCCCTTCTCTCTCTTTTTAGTGCAGTAACCACACAGGATTTACCTCCAAGGGCTCCCTCCTGCCTTATTTCAAGTCTGGATCAAAGCTGGACAAGAAAGGTACCCAACCCAAAGTTTCAAACACACTAAGCTCTCACAACTTTGATTGCATGCCTGGGTCTAAGCGTTCTTTACTGCATGAAGTAGTGAAGGAAATCACATAGTGCTGGGTTTCATAAACCAATTGAAAAAATTCACAATAAGAAGTTTATTTTTTCGTCTGTCAATCCAAGATTTCAAGTCACTTTGCCTGAAGCATCCATGTATACCAGCAAAAAGAAACCCTTCAACTGTCAAATGTCACATTTCAAGTAGTTAACCCACCAACCAAACCATACAGAGAAACCTGCATAGAGGCATAAATACAAGGAGAGTGAAGATCAGTCAAGGTAATAAATTGTGTGGCAAAAAAAAAAATCAACATTGTACAGATAAAAATTGAATATAACCAGTACTTGAATCTAATCCCAATGATAAAATGTGCTGGGCAGAAAGCAAAATACCTTTAGGAAAGCAACTGTGAAAAATTTAGGTACTAAACAGAGACAGCCCATAAAGGTAAAGAGTTACAGAAGGTAGAGGAACTCTAGAAATCAATCAAGTTTAGGACAAGCTGAATATAGATGGAACAAGCACATCCACTGGTGCAAGGAAAGATGAGCACTCCCAAAGAGCCTAGAAAAGGCACCCACTCAGGAGAGCAGTGCAGTTGATATGGACACTGAAAAGGAGATACTTAAACCCAGCCCTGACTCCTAGAAAAGACTGATGCAGAACAAGCCAGGAAAAAGAAATCAAAGGAAAAGTGTAAAGGTGGTATTTGCACTACTTAACTACAAACAAGCCATTAATTTTATTTTTTCTTTATTCAGAGTTAGGATTAAAAGCACGAAGGAGACGATTTTTTTTGTGTTTGGGCTTGGTTGTTTATTAAATTTTATCTAAAGTACAGAGAGTTTTGCAACACTCTTAGCTACCAGCTAAAAGTGAGCAAAATGGAGCTGAATCTAGCTAGTTACAAGGTTTCTTAAAGCCAAACAGTTTAATAGAGAATTAACACGTATATTATTTATGCTTTTGACCCAATAACCAAACTCCTGGGACCTGCAGTGCACTAACTGCACTAACTGTCCAACCAGAAACTACTACCTGAAACCATGAAGAAAAAGGAAGAACACAGAAGGAAACAATACTCAAAATTCTTTATCTTGTTCCGTACCTATTACTACATTATAAAACCCTTAAATTAAAAACCCTTCACTATGTGAAATCGCACACTTATATTTTAACTACGTACTTGTGACTTTAACTCCATTACTCAAATTTGGAGGCCTTTTCCAAGGCTCCAGGTCAAAAGCAGTGTTCTCCAGGGGGTCAGTGCCAGAAAGCACAGAAAGCTCAAAAATCCCAGGTTTCTAGGCTCTAACAGAGAGGTTTTGGCATCCATGTTTTTCTGTCCCTATCAAAGAGTTTCCAGGGGCTGTCTGAGTAAAAGACCTTCACTACATCCTCTGCTGTAACTATCTCCACATCTCAGCTTGCTTTTTCCAGCAGGCAGGAAGGTATATGGTTATTGGGAAAATTCCTGCTGCTGCAAATAATTCCTTGTGCACACTTTGTCTCCAGGGCAGGGGATGAGCAAACCAGCAAACTGCATGTGACAGGCCACTTACTGCACTTCATGGCAATGCTCAGGATGTGGTTTGACTACAGCCCTACCAGGCTCTAATTTGGGTGTCATGACTCCTTCCCTTCAGTGCCTGATGCACGAAGAGGAGCCCTGGCTTGCTCCTGGTTTAACCTCTCTGTGATCCCTGCAGCTTATGGGATACAGCAGCTGTGGCAGCCAAGAAACTGCCCTTTGGTCATGTATCTTCAGTGCTGTTGTATAAAGTAAAAATTCCATCTAGAAAAGCAAGGAGAGAACAGACTGATGGGCTGCTCCTGGCTCAGGGTGGTCTGGACACCACCAGTGGTCAGTCAGTCTGTCCATCCTCTCCCTGCATCCATCAGTCCTGCTGGAGCCTGAGCAGGTGGGAGCCACACTCTGCTGCCTCCTCCTCCAGTGATTGGCATTTCCCTCTTCTGTAAAATTAATTTGACGACTGAATTAAACTAATAATTGTTTCATTTACAAATATGGTCTCTGAGTGCTTTTGACTTAGAGCATGATTCTCTTGGGAGGTACCAGGGAGATCCAGCTGTATTACTTATGGAATCTGGGCTAATTTAATTACTTTTTGATGGAAAGTGCATGATTTTGCAGACGGTAGCTGTCTGCAGGGCCACACAGAGTTGCTGATATCTTTTCACTTTCCTCTGTGATGCAAGAGATGATAAAGGGCCCAATTAATAAAGTCACCTTGAGAAGGAGACCTTCTGTTAATGGGAGAACCAGAAGTGATTCACCATTTGGGAAAATTCTGGTTTCCTTATTTCCATCCTATCAAACACTCACCCACTCACAATATGCCTCTTGAAAACAACTGAATGCTAAGGGAGTCCATCTGTCCACACTTTCACAAAGTCTTTCAAAGCAAGGTAACAATTAGAAGCATATTTATCAATGACATCCTGAATTTGTGCCCTTTCCCTCTATCACCTCCAGCTCCATGTGCTCCCACGGAATCTCACCAGCCTCACACAAGGGTTCTCATCCTATGTCAAAAGTTTAGGGACTTGAGTGCTGACAGTGCAGAAATAGCACCAAAGTGAATGACAATAAACAGTTGTTTCAAAAGTAACCTGTGCTGTTCAGACAATTAAATCCCATTTCCCACTCATCCCCAAGCACGGGAAGATTGACAGACTTCCACATGTTTCTTTTGCTGCCACCAACATCCAGAGCAGCCTCAAAGTCGTTGCTAGGGCTTCTAGAAAGCTCCTCTCCACTCTCTGCCTTAAATTCCCCACAGAAAAGGGAAAATATTTTTGTTTCTTGCCCTTCATCTTGGCTGCCCAGATCACTTCTTCCTACAGGTCCAACCATTGCTCACTGTAAGTACACAGAGAATCCAGTCCTGCAAAAGGAACAGGGTCTCTGGTTTCACAAGGATTGAGATGCCAACATGACACAAGCAAAATGAAATGGAGCCAGTCAGCATTTCATGTAAGTGCCCTGTCAGCAGGCAGAAGAGAGGTGGAAAGTATCAACTCATCCCCACAGCTCCCAGGAAATCCTGACAGGCACCTCAGTCTGCAGAGCATGAAACACAGTGGTAAAGATGCACCTTGGAATTTGAGATCTACTCTCAAGGACAAAGTGTTTGAGTTCTGCTGAGCCATGCCCAGCTTTAAACAGGAGAATAAGGAGCATCAGCTGAGTGCTTTCCCCAGAAAACATGCACAAGACCTAGGTCATTGTCTGTCAGCAGTGAGAAGGAAACTTCCCCGGAGAAAATTAGCCAGGGGAGGAGGAGAAAGTCTGGAAGTGAAGGTAGAATAATTTTGGAAAAAATCAGGAGGTAAGAAAAAGCTTTCCAGAGCTCTGAATCATCCTATAGATGAAGAAAATGGTGGATTTTAGTGGCACTGTGAGATGCTGAGTAGTCTTAACCCCACTCCTAAATGTGGATCATTTTCTATCATAACTTACAAAACTATTATTTCCATTTAAATATCTAATCTACAGGGGCCAAACCACAAATTGTAAGGTTTTATCCCTCAAACTCTCTCAAAGCACTGAAGGAAGGAGCAGGCAGACAGCAAATGGCACACACAGAACCATGCCTTGGAAACTCAGGTATCCTGTCCTGAGGCACTGTGATCTGCCAAGGACTGCACACACATCAGCAGAGGGAATTGAGGATCTCTCCGTGGGGTTTGGTGCCTTCACAGCAGAGGCTCTCACCATGAAACCCTGGCAGTGACAGATTATTTTTACACACAGTTCTTTCCTATTTATTACAGAGTCACAGAATGGTTTGGGTGGAAAGGGACCTTTAAAATCATCCAGTTCAACCCCTCCCCACACTCAGATTCTCGAGATGCGCTTTCACTCTGGGGATTCATTTCCATTAATGAGGCTCAGAGACTGAAAAACCCAAAGCCAGGAGAGTGAGCACACACCCCCAGCAGCATCCCACTCTGGCAGCAGCCAGCCTGGTGTCTCGTGGCTGCCCTTGGGACACAGGAGGGCTCCAAAGAGAAACCCTCGATCCGGCAGCGCTGACGTTACGAGGCCTCCAGTACAATATTAAATTAGAGCCTTGGCAGTCCCTCTAGGACCACATACTTTTATTTGCAATACAGCTGAGCTACACTTAAAATGAGGACTTGTAAAAGGAATAGACTACTGTAAAAAGAATTAATTTTCTGTACTCGAGATCAGAGCAGTAGCACTGAAGTGAGGCCTTTGGAAATAAATGACCAAAAAGCAATAAACCTATTAAAAATAAACTTTTGCTACACAAAAAAGGGTGAAATAGGGACCTGTCAAAGAAATGGTACAGATAAATTAATACATTTTCTGTTTTGCAAATCAAAGCAAATTTCCCTGAGAAATTGATCTTTTTTGAACAAACATTTCTTTTAGGCTTGGGCATGTTGAAGCTGCAGCTTCACTTTACAACATGGCCGTGCATTAAGCAGACTTTTACTGAAGAAAAGAAGTTATGGACGTAGTTAGTCAGGAAGAAATTAAAATATGATTATCAGAACAGTTAGGCACTAAGGACCTTGAGAGAGTATGGAAAATGCTGTGGAGCTGCAGCTTTCAGTGCACAGTGATGACCATGGCCAGTGCCTCAAGACACTGACCCTGCTCAAAGGGGAGTGTCCCTTTTCCCAGTGACTCTGGCTCCAGTCTGTTCTTTGCAGTGACAGCTGTGGTTTGCACCTCTGGCAGGTTGCAGCAAGGGCACATCCAACCTCTGGCCCCGTTCCCTGGATTTCATAACACAGACCAACTGTTTTATCTCCATCAGGTTACATAGGTCCTGTGCATCACCTATTCTCAGCCCTATTGCTCCAAAAATATGTGTACTTTGATAAAAAATCCTAGGGTTTGATAATAAAAAAAGTTTGGCTTTTCTCCCAGCCTGATGCAGACAAGTCAGATACACCTATGCAGATGATGGTAAGAGTTTTGTACCTTTGAAAACAAACAAATCAGATATTTCTAGGAGCTGCAGTTCTTCAGAAGAACATCAGGCAAGGACTTAAAATTAAAATGGCAGAACCAGCAATGGTTATGTGTACCCAAAACACATCCATAATGGTGAGAGGGAAGCTGCCTCACCCTCAGACCTTGGAAAAATTCACCCAGTCCCTGCAGTTTTCCAAAGTGACAAAGTTTTATTTCCCTAAAAGAGATGTATCCAGACTTTGATGAGCTCTTGCTGCTTTTTAATCTATCACTCAGGAAGTTGCTCTTGCAGGGAGCATTTGACACTGAGTGAGAGGCAGCAGTGCCTGGCAAAACCTGACTTGCCTGTTTTTACAGAGGCTGTGTTTGAGCATCCATCAGGTGTGCTGTGCACACAGCCCAGCCAGACTCTGCTCTCTGGCAAGTTTGGCAGACATCACAGCACTGTCTCTCACTCAGAGAGTGTTTTTTTCTTCTCTCACTACACAGATGAAGGAGAAACTCGAGGAGACAGTCATCCTTCCTCCTCACACTGCTTTTGCACTTCACAATAACACAGTTGCTGAGCTCTACAAAGTCTCCATCTTTTTCTTGCTCTGAATGTGGTAAGAGGCAGCAATTTTATTCCACCTTTAATAAGAGAGAAACTGGCATTTAATTTTTAATGCTAGCTTAAAACCCAGGAGTTTGCTGGGCTTTACAGGCGAACTCAATCTCCTCTTGGGTCATTTAGAGAGTTCAAGAGTCCAACACCACTGCTGGCAACTAATCCTTTCTTCCTCCTCTTCCTCCCTCTCTCAAACACCCTTTGAGTTTTGCTGCACTAAAGGGAGGGGTAAGGTCAGATGACTGGCCAGGCTCCTGGGGTACTGCAAGGGCCATAAACCAACAGGAATTAAAGCAGAATATACATGCCAGGTTATTGAGTCCATTTCCTGGCCAGTGCAGTTTAGTGGCCCACAACGCATTCCCTTGTGCCTTATACAGTTCTTGAACAGAGCTTGCTGCTGTCCCTCTCTGGTCACTTGGATTTTGCAGCTCTCAGGGTGACCTGCAGGCTGGTTTGATCCTACCTGCAAAGGCTGTCATGTCTAAGGAGAAAAAAAAAATCCAACGTATAAAGGAATAGATAAGAACATATTCCTGCAGAGTCCCTGAGGTTTTAGGGTTTCATGCACTACGAGTTCACCAGACTTGTGACATGGGTCCATACAACCAGTGTTTTAAAACCTACTTTAGAGAACAGACTGCTTTTTCTACTCTCTGGATTTTCTAAAGGGAAAGATCAAGAGACTAGAATGGAAGAGGGGAGGGGGAAAAAGCCACAAATAGGATCAGTTCCAAGAATATCAGCTACTTGTCAGTTCTGCAAAATAGCTGTTAATTTATAGAGGAGAAGTGTGCAGGTTCTTCCAGAGCCATACGTCAAAGCTTTCTCACTATGATCCCTGGCTTTATTTGGCCTTCATATCATGGACCAAAATGGATTTCTCTGGTTCTGGACAAACTGCACAAGGGTGATGTACATTGTGATTTATTGGTGCAAGTGCTTAAAACGCCTCCCATGAAATTTGTAGTGACCTTATCACACTATTAAAACCTGAAGTAAATAAGTGCACCAAGTAAAGGTTAACAACACCTCAAATAAAACAAACAGGAAACAGGGGGGATAGGAGATTCTCAATCCCATCACTGTCACAATCCAGGGAATGAAATTGCTGGATGTCCTGGCAGCAGCAGGGAAGAGGCCAGAGGATGCAGAGCCATGCAGAGATAAGGAATGTGGTTTAACACCTCAGCCCAGCGAGCATGACACCTCTGCTGTGACATGTTTTCACCTGGAGAAGCCCCTGGATGAGGATCCATAATGAGCCCAGGCTGGGCAAACACAGCAGCACAGAGACTCACAGGGCTCGACCATCAAAGCCCAGAAACCACTGGGGAGGACAGAGCAGGAAGCAATGGCTCTGCAGCCATAAGAAGGTCCTTATTTAAAAAAAAAAAGGCTTCACACTGTGGTCTGAAGAGAGAATCATCACCAAATCTACCTCAGAGCTGTATCAAGAGCTGAGTATTTTCCCTGTAGTAATTGGTTCAGGTTTCTTTTCTAAAAGACTGTGCCCAGGTCATACCTTCTATAGTTTCTGACAAAGATTTATAATTAGCAAATACCTGAATAAAATTAGTATCAGGAAGTAGAGGAACACTTGGAGAAACATGAACAAGGTAAACAAATGCAGACACTGATCCAGAGAAGGAAACTTTTAAGCCACTGATTTGAAAAGATTCCTTACTGGTTTGTAGAGGGAGATATTCTCATCTCCAGGTGCTCATTGTTACAGCCAGATAACAATGAAGTTTTCTGCAACTCAGAGTATCAGAACACACCTTACCTACATCAGAACTCTAATAAAAAGCAGAATGTATGGAGGGAAAAGCATTTTTCATTAATGATCTCCCTTAAAATTAAGTCCTCAAGACAAAAGAAAAAAACATGAACCAATTTCTTAATGAAAGCTGAAGCAAGTTTTATCCATTTGGTCTCTGCAGTTGGAAATGATATTTTAATTCCAAAATAAATATTCGTTTCCCATTTCATGTAAGTGTGAAGTTCTGAAAGTTTCTCTCCAAACATCAAACTGCTTGAATATAACATTTAGTACTTCCAGTCTCATTTTCTCTCTGATATATCAGCAAAGGTGAGTCAGGTCATTAGAATCTCCTTCCTTTTTATTCCAACAGCATTTGTGATCATAAATTCATTATTTTCATAATTGCTCCATTATAATTTAGTAATAGATACACATTAATTTCAAAAGTCCTACTATGAGGCATTATCCAAACAAAATAAGAAACAATTAAAATTATATTTATCTAAAATCCTATTTAGAAGACATTATCCAAACAAAATAAGAAATGCATAGCATGAAATTTATCTAACATTCCATTAAAAATGATAACTTTGAGGCCAAAGAAAATATCTTACATAAAAGCACACAAGATAATTGACTTTTTCTGCTGTGCTCTTGAAGCAAGAGCTGATAGCCAGTACCAGTGCTAAACCAAACAAAAATGCTGAGCAGCCACAGGGGCTTCACACCCCCAGGGCTGACCCCAGCAGCCCACCCAAGACCCCTCCCCAGTAATTTCCCTCTAGGAATTAAAAATTTATAACACCAGTAAGAAACTCACTTTTGCCAGGACAATTTGGAAGCTTCTTCGTGCTTCCTTCAATTCTCCACGTTAAAGAATTCCTCCTCTGGAGCTGCAGGGAAGCTCCATGGGTGGTGTTTCCTCCTGCCAGCCCCAGCAGGTAACCACAGCCTCACCTGGGCAGCTCCACTCCCCCAGAGCCCCCACCAAGAGCTGAGCACTTCACCACAAACCCTTCTCACCTGCTTCCACCTGGGGCACTCACTCAGGAGCACAGGATTTCAAGGAGGAAAGGATTTTAAACCCAAGGCAGCTGTTGCTCCTGCCTGCTTTGTCCAGTGTTCCTGCACTCTCCTTGCAGAAAGCACAGCAGATTATTGTTTGTTCCCTAAAGCTCCCAGATCTTTGTCTCACCATCTACTATCTTGAATCATAAACTGCTTTATTGTTTGCCACTTCAGGGAGCAGCATGTAGCTCAGCCCTGCCTTGGGCTGCTCTTTTCAATGTCCCTCCATTGGGTTGTAGCCACTTTTAATTTAAAAACCTCATATTTTTTTCGTTTTAAGCATGTGTTGAACTGTTCTTGCTGGAGAGAGGTGTTTTCTCAGCAGTAATGGAGCTTGTATTGATGTAAAGCAGCCTTCTGTGTAACAAATAGGTGATAACCTTAACATGTTTCTCCATGTCTCAATAACTAGGTCATGTTCAGCATTAAGAAAAAACGCTGCAGATCAGATTGCTGTCTGCCATGCCCCACAAGAGGAACTCACAGCATCATTTTATATGATTAACTTGATCTCAGTGTCCAGTTTTACATTTGAGAATGTATGTCCATGGTCAGAAACACATTAAAGCAAACACTTAACTCCACCCATCAGTTATCTCCTGTCTCAGCCTTCCTGAAATGAGTCATTAGCTGCATTTCATCTCTTCAGTTCCAAAATCCTCAAATTCAGCTGCAAAAATGGAACCCCTTTGATCTTAGATTGCCACTAATTCATAATTGATAACCCAGACTGGAAGGAAAAGAAAAAAACTCGTCCCCATTAGTTGTTCCACTTAATATGTTCTGGTGCTTCAATTATGCAAAAACCCAACTCTCAGGGCCTGACTGCTTTCCAAAATGTGAGTCAATGGGGGGAAGAGAAAAACCCAGATCGAATTATTCCAGCTGTAAATCTTTGTAATAGCATAGATGTCACGGGAGCAATACTCAACACTGAACAATCCTGTTTGTTTTCCAAGCTGTTCCTTTGTAGAATTCCCAAGGCATCCATAAAAATGACTCCAGAGAGCTCAGCGAAGGACTCAGGACTTGTTCTCCCTCACTTATATTTTTTTGGCCAGGCCATTAGGCTGTGAGTTGTAATGACCCTTTTTGGCCCTAGGCACTAAAAGCCTTGGAGTAATATACGACCTGGTAAGTGAATAAGCGAGGAGGAATAATTAACACAAGTCATTATGCTCTTTATTTTGTAGAAAAGAAACTGTCACTTCTTGCTGAAGACCTTTGAATTATAAATGTTCAGAATATGAGCACCGTGAAGAAAACAGCAATGCAGACATCACTGGGCCAAAGAGTGTTTTTCTACTGGAGACTGACAGAAGCAGGGCTGCACAGCAGGGGACTCAGCTGAAAAGGCACAGATGCCTGCAGCACCTCATGAATAACCAGCAATCAAAGATCTGGATATGAATGTACCTGTGTTCTGTCACCCAGCAGGTTGTTGGGCTTAAAGAAGAATCTTTGGACTTGCATTTCTCTCAGACAAAACTGTACAACCATGCAGCAAACTCCCAGGAATCAGGAGAAATTAAAGCACAGGTGCTGGTCAGGACCAGGAGCACCACCTGCTCAGGACATTTTGGTTCCATAGTTCTCCAGAATTCTCCCACATTAGCAAAAAAAAAAAAATAAAAGTTTGATTTTCTACTGGCTTATGTCAAGAGACTGATGGACTTGATGCTTTAGGAAAGTGGGAACTCCAGGTGGGAGTTTTCCTGCAGTAGGGCCAGGATAAGGTCTCTTTCCTGCAAGGCATCACAGCTTTTCTTTTCTTGGTCCTTATAGGATCTCCCCTCTTCCTGTCACTGATTTTCTATAAACTTCAATCTCTTCCACACTTGTCCTCAAACCTGGTCAACAGCTCCTGACACTGCTGGGAAGCCTGGGAGATAGCGAGTATGAAGGCAAGAGCTTCCTTCTTGTAAACTGTGCTAAAGAAAAACACAGTTATTTTGCAACAGAAATTCACATCTGCTCTTTTCTTATGTACAGTGAGTTTCCTACAGTGGCAGAGTAAAGTCAAAGGCTTAAGGCAAGTGGATGGAACATCTTCACATTGCATTTATTGCCAGAATGTGTCAAAGTCATCACATAAACCTCCTTGCATTTTCTGGTACATTTTAAGGGCTAAGCCATTAACCTCTTACAAGAATAAATCTATCGAGTTCTCCAGGCTTCCCTTGCTCTGTTATTACTTCCAAGTCTAAATCCTTTTGCCACTTGGAAATGGAGGGGTGCACTGTGCCTTTTACAAACAGACAGATGCCACTTGTCCTCTCAGACCACCCCCTTCTCCTCCTTTCTTTGTCATGTGCTGCAACACACCTACTGTTACCTTTGCACTCCTGATATTCTCATTCCTGCCCAAGTTTCCTCTTATTTCTCAAGAGAAATATGTGCCTCAGCCTTACCTATGAGAGCAGGAAACTCTCAGCTGGCTTCCTTGGGCAGTGCAGACCCTTCCCCACCCCTGTCCTGCAGGTGACAGAGCCCTGGCTTTGCTGGCAGACTTTGGGGATCCTGTCTTTTGTCCAGCAGGACTGGGACCATTGATCCAGGGCCAGCTCTTGCCTTACATTTTGCCTCTCCTGTTGCATGTTTTCCTGTTGTTTTTATTTTTCCCAGGCACCTGGCAAAAGAAAAACAACCCTGCACCTCACAGACATTTTAATAATTCATATTCAACTTCAGTCACTGGAAGTTTAATAAACAAGTACTTATTAGAATACAATCACTTCTTCTTAAAGCGGGCAGTTTTTAGGAATGAAATCACAATAATTACCTGTAAGAATATGTATGAATAACAAACATTCAGTCCTCCTGTTTTCATTGTTTCGTTCATTTGCATGAAAGACTTCCCCACTGTTCCCCTTGCCTCTTTTTTAGCAAAGACTTTGCTTTTAATTGGACTGAATATTCAGCTGGGTTCAAACCCAAATTTGTATGTAAAAAAGCTACGCATAGCAACCAGCTCATCCTGGAATCCATTAAAAATAACAAGAGGGATTGGAATGAGATTATTTCAAGAGCTCTCTTGCATTCATAGGAAAACAGATTTATTGCACTTGCAGACAAGCTCTCCCAGGCAAAGGAGATGCAGGTGATAACACTGAGACCTCCTGGTTTTTCCTCTTGCCCACAAAGCAAAACCATGAGGATTCCCGAGCTAATTTCATCACTGAAAACCAGCTTGCCATGCACTGAGAGCCTGTTATCAACACTGCCCGTTTCTGCAGCCTCCTTCCTTCAGCCCTCCTTCGGGATGCAGCGCAGGTCCCTGTGAAATTCAACCTGGCACTAAAAGGAAGCAATGGAGAATACTGTACAAAACTAAAATAAAGCAGATGCTGCTAAGTGGCAACTGCAATAAAAACACCTGCAAGAGCCAGGAAAGCAGGTTGAACAGATGACTGACACCCGGGTAAGCCCAGCAGCCTCAGCATCGTGCTGCAACAGGGGGGTGAGCTCATCCTGACCACCCACCCTTGAGCCAGTCGCCCTCTCACAGGGCTCCAGGGAGATTTGGGCTCACCAAATAAAAAGTAAATGTTGCCCTAAGAGCAGAGCACTGTGCCAAATCGCAGCCTGCCACCTCAGCTGCCACCCCTCTGGGAGGACGCAGGCTGTGTTTTCATTCCAGGGGAGGTTTTTTATTTCTCTCACTTAAAAAATAGCTATTTTCATAAAAAGCATCTATCCCACACTCCCACTCACAGCAAGAAAATGGAAAGTGATCCAGAGACTTTAGGTTTCTCCTTCTAGCTCCTGACAGGGGAAATTTTCAGGAAGAAAAAGCAGCCCTGTTTTAACAAGGTAATTGTTTTGGGGGACATGTGTTGTGGAACTCTTGAATGGAAGAGAAATGGGGGTAGGAAAATTTTGACTTTCTCAATAGGGAAAAATAATACCTTTGTAAATCAGAGGCACACACCCCCTGAGGCTGTAGCTGAATTTTTGAAGGGCAAGTCCTGTACTAAGACTTTCCTCACTGGCTGCCCTGCAGTGACCCCATGCAGCTGCGCCTGTAGAAGCCTTGAAGTCACCATCTCCAAAGGCACAGGCTGGGATGTGCCTCCCGAGGAGGATGCACATTTAACTCCAGGGCTACAAACACAGGCCAGGTGAAGGAGCAGCATGTTCTCCTGTGCCAGGTGACACATGGCCTTTCAAGCTGCTCTTCAAAGCAGAACATCTTCCTTTGGACCACAGAGCCACAGGCAGCTCCAGCTTAGGGTTCTGGGGAAAGGTTTGTGATAGAAGAGCCCTGATTAGAAGCCAAGTGAAACAGGGTAAATTTATAGAGGTTTTAAGAATGAGTTTTACTGAGTGCTGTACACCCTTAAGTGCTGAAAGTCTGCTGATCCCAAAGGTCTGGGCTGCAAAAACAAAAGTCACAGGAGCCAAGGAGGTTTTCTTTGGAGTCTTGCTTCTAGCTGCTTACAACTTGCAGTTCTCAAACTAAATGAGCTGCAGTTTGGCTCTCTGTAGATAAAGGTATATATTTATATTATATATAAAGCTATATTTGCACAATATCCAAAGAGCTCTGAGAGCTCAGCCATTGCTCTGAACCTGCACAGTGCAGGTTCCTGTAGGAGTTCATCACCCTAAGGCACAGTGGGGTCTTCTGGTAAAAGGTACTAAATCCCACATTTTCCTGCAGATCCCACATCTCAAGTTTGTTGTTTTGTTTTGCTTTTTTCTAAGAGCAAACTAAAATAAACTGAACATTAGTGTGGCTCAGTTCTGTAGCAGATCTTTACTGATATCAATTAACTCTGACTCAGATTCCTAGTTCACACTTCTTGCCAACCCAGGAATGGGGAGTGAAACACAACCAGGAGGAATACAGTTAAAAATAAGAGCCTTGGCTTCAACAAGGTCAATCTTTCACCTTCATTTTGACAACCTCATTCCAAAACCAGAAGAGGAAAGAGGAATTTATTTCGTTGTCCTGGAGTTCATTCACTCTGTGTTTTATAAGAGCCTGTAACTTTGTGTTTTCTGCCAACTGATTTTCCCTGGCAGAGAAGCATGCAGGGCAAACACAAACATCCCAACAAAAGTACTGACCATGTTTGGATCTAACCTACTTTGAGAATCTCTAGGATGCACAGGAGGCTGAACTGGCTGCCCAGTTTCAGCTGTGTAAGAGTGCCCTGGCTTCTTTTTAAGCTTATTTATGTACAGATCAAACAAACATACTTCCAAGCGCTTTCATTTAACTTTGATGCCAAACTTTGATGTCTTCACCATTTACAGTAATAATTTTTATGTGCATTTAATATTATTTTTTAGTCCAAAATGCTATACATAAAAAGACCAACTTCATTTAAAATATGCAGCAGTTTTGCTATTTGAAAACTCTGCATTTTTAATTTGTTTCTTATCAGCAGAGTACTTCTGGGGCAAGGAGTACATCAAGTTTTTAATGCCTTTCAGTTGATTTAAATTAATATTTTATGTTTTTATTCAAAAGAGCTGGCTGATAGAAGGGTGCTGACTTTTTTTCACACTCTTTCTCTGGCATGTGTTATATGCAAAGCAATGGTTATTTCTTAAATGCTTGGTGCTTTATTCCACGATGAGTACCCAGAAGATGACATTTCCACACAGTTTAATTCACTTGGATCACTGCTAAATGCTCAGGCTGGGTAGGACAGGGTCCCCAGTCTCTCAAGGTTAAGGTTTGTGTCTTGATATATCAAACATTTGTTTTAGAGGCAAACACTACCTTTATGTGCTTGAAAGCTCCATCCCCTCAAAACAACAAAGCAGGGAAGTGTTTCCCTCCCTGGCTCTGTGTCTCTGCTGAGCTCTTTTCGAAAAACTTAGAAAGCCAGAGAGATAAGAGTGAAACTTTTAATCAAAGGGGCCTGAATGATTTCTATTGCATTTAATAACCACTTCATCACTGTCTCTAGACAAAAGTGCTGTGTTGGATTCCACAGCTGACAGGAGTGGTGAGGCAGAGGACAGTCTTCAATTGAGAAGCCGCACCCCTCTCCTTTTAAAATCCATGGAGGAGGAGTATCTGAAGTTGTCTTTTCACTGCTGAATGCTGCCCTTCTTTTACCTCAGGTAGCTCCGAGCTGGGAGAAATCTGGTAGCAGCAGGATGGAGCTCAGAGCGAGGAGGAACTGAGGATACAAACTCAGACCATCCCTGCTACAGCTACCACAGTCACAGACAGGATCTAGAAATGTCTGGAAAATGGGAGGAACTTTGAGGAGGACTGTAATGACAGAGCCAAGTCCCACACAGCACAAACTACTGCAGTATTAGCACCACATTTTTACAGAAAGAAAATATTATTGCCATTATCTGTGAGGGCAAAGTACAGGGGAGAAAGTTTTTCTCTCTAGGGCAGATGGAGAAGGAGGAGAGCAGTGAGAAGAAATCATTTGTAAAATAATTAGCTGCCTGCTTTGCACAGTTGCCACAAAATGTTTATGCTGTCAGTGCCATGAGGGTGTTGACTTGCCAAAGTTACAGTTGTGCCAAGGAACTGTCGACCACAGGGGCTGCTGTTGCTTTTCACCTTGTGGTCTATGAAGCACTGCTGGGTCATCACCCTCAGTGCCCTGCTTTCCCAGGAACCATATCAGAAGCATTTATTATCAGGCTCCTTCTGAAACCAAGGATTTTGGCCCCCATGATTGCTATCAGGAACAAACATAACATCTGAAAATATCTCTGAAAAATAAGGACAGGATGCTGTGTGATAAAGGATCTGAATTAAGTTTGTGGAGGGTTTTTTTTTAAGTGAGTAATAAGTTGGAAGCTTCTGTGTCAGAGAACAAAAGACCTGTTGTTTTTCCCTGCTGTAGAAAGAAATGTTAATATCTTACATTGAGGCAAAATGATACCGAGTTTATTCCAGGACTGTGGTGGAGTGGGGCAGAAACGTCACTATTTTAAAGCAATTTTGTTTGCTTTTCCACCTCATTTTCCAACTAACTTTAACAAAACACAGCTTGAAGAAGGAAGGATGCCTCTGTTTTGTATCAGAGCAGACGGATGTAAAAAAGAACTCCTAAGATACCCAAACGTGGTTAACTGAGCACAGGCAGTCACAGCAAAAATTCCATCAAGAAGCCTCACTTATCAGCAAGAAATCATATTAAAGAAAGGCATGGTGTGGGAAGGAAAGACATGCACCACACAGTAACTTATTAATATATTACATGTGTAAAGAAAGCTTCTAAGAGCACAATCCTGAGAGCAGCCACAGCTCCCTGCAAGTCCCTGCTGCTCTGGGGTGGTGAGAACACTCAGCACACAACAGGATTTACCTCTCATGGCTATCTCAGCCCAAAGCCAAACTGTTAAATGAATAAAATCCCTGCATACTAGATCAGGACATGAGAAGATTGCCTGTGTTGCTGAGAGATTATCAAGTGAATAAATCTAGCATGTGATAGATAAAACAAATACCCATTAAAAATACAAATCTCTCAACACTAGGAAGAGAAATGCATTCCCAGCACAGACTCTGAAAGCCTTCAAAAAGACAGGCATATCCAGCATCAGAACAGATGGAGAAGATGAACAATAATCACTTTCCAAGCATCCATCCCCACAAAAGCAGTGAGTACAGGCCCCCTAAAGAGACAGATAATAAGAGCAAAAGAAAAATGAAGAGTATCTTTGAAACACCTCGGACTTGATGAGAACAGCTGGGAATTTCTGCTTTGAAATGTGACATACTAGAGACAAACACAGACACTTCTGGTTACTTAGCCAATAGTTCAGCTGGTATTGCCTTGATCTTAGAAATTTTCACTGACTTTTGGAGGTAAGAGAGGTGCAACTGCACCAGACTTCTGATTCTTGCTCTTGACTCCAGTCAGCCCAAAGTAAATCCAAGTTTCAAGTAATTTTGCCCCTTCCCTGACTTTGGAACCCACCTTCCCCTCCTAAGGGCACCTCAGTTCTGCTGTTTCACACTCAAATTTCTCTAGGTACACCTTGATCTAGAAGATGAAAATTGTCTTGCCTCATTCACCTGTCAAGAGAGAGGGTAGCAGCACGAGGCTTATTATTAATTATTTAATCAGCCATTTGTGGGGATTTCTGGGCTCGTGCCAGCTCTACCTTCAGAGTTTTTGGACAAACACAGTGTGAGGGGAAGGACTCCTGTGCACTCTCCCAAGCTGTTCCATTACACCTGATTTATAGCATGACACTACTTGTTCTAGCCCATAACCTTGAGCTTGTAAACTACACAGGGGAAAATTTACTAACTACTGAGTTCATCTTAATGCACTGTTGGGAATCTTAAGTGGGGAAAAAGAGGACAAGGAATTGGGCATCTAGAGGAGCTGGGTTTGGACAGCAGTCCTGTACTGGCCCAGTGCAGTGCATCTCACTCTGTTTTCATTTAAATAAAGTTTTAATTTACATAGCCAGCATACAGTAAGGACCCATGTTTGTCTTGCTCTGAAGGTGATAACTAATAGGAGAGTTGTAGACACAGATCCCAGCTTATTAGCTGCACACATGGATGGTGTTTCCCACAACAGCATGTACAGATGCCTTTACTCCACTCTTAGCTGGCATCAGAGTTGGATTAATAACAGAAGACAGAAAACCGGTTTGCAACTTTTCTATTAGGATAGAAAATTGTCACCCACATAGCAGACAAATTCCAAGCAGTAAAGGAGTCCTCATCAGTGTAAACAGAAAAGCACTGAGAGCTGGAACATGGGTGCAACAGGTCCTTTACCACACAAAGCTTGACGGCTGCACTGCTGTGCAATACTCACAAGCACCACCCACAGATCCAGCAGTTACTCAGGTGCTTTGCCCCACATTTTGTCATTGTTTTCAGACTTTAAGGTTAATTTCCTCAGCTAATACTCTTGAGGTGAATGTCTAATTTGCCCAAGGTAGAGTTAAGCTCTCCTTGGCTCGTTCCCTTCAATGGCAGCCTGCCCTCCGTACTAATGTACAACTTCCTTGAAACAAGCAGAGTGTTGATGTTACAGAGTAAATAGAAAATGAGCTCTGTATTTACTGACTATTCCCCAGAGATACCTTGTTGCTCACTTCAGCCTAAGTACTTAAAAGTCAGTCCCTGAAACTTTCACCTCAAGTTATTTTTGCCATGTAAGGCTCCAGCAAACAGCAACTTGTGTGATTATTTCTGCCATTACAGTCACTTACTTTGTTCAGCTTTTAATTATTTTAAATTACATGGCTGAAGTGCTGCTGGATAATGTCATTCAGCAATAAAGGCTTGTTCTTTGAAGAGCCTGAACTAGGGGCCTTTTCAGCAGGACTGTAGCTCATATGCTGGGGAATGTCACACTCTGTTTCTGTGGTTCACTGGAGACATTAGGAGTAACCTTATTTCTATTCAAAGCAGAATTGTGTTTGCAAATTACTTTCCAGCATCCCAGCAGTGGATTTCCATAGGGACTGGCAGGAAGCAGTGATTCCTATTGTTCCTTCACTCCAGTCACTGAAGGATTTCCCAAGCGACAGCACAGTGCAGAGGAGACAGGAATGTCACACAGCTCGTGTTTGTGCCAACAGGGAATCACAGGATTTGCACTGCACGACCTTAGTCGAGCCAAGTTCACCCCAGGTACAGCAACACAGCTGAAGCACCGGGCAGAACACACCTGGCAGTGCCCAGGGACCAGCTGAGCCCGAATGGAACTCACCTCACCACAGCAGTTCCCAGTACAGACCTGGCCAGGACCAGCAGTACCCAACTGCCCAGTCACTGTCTCCCACACTCTCATTTATCTTCCATGCTTAAAAATGGATGATGATCATTTTATAACTACAATCATAAGCCTTTCTTACTCTGGGGTGAGAAAGAACCACCACTCTGAGGTGGTTCTTTGATTAACCACCTCATTAATAACTGCCTAGAAGTCCTAAAAAGGAAAAAACAACCAACCAACTACACATATCCTTAAAGATACCAGGCTGCCTGACTCAAGTACTTCTACTTTCTCACTGGATACTCCAAAATGTTTATGAACAAGCCCGAAGCAGGTTTGCAAGTTTCTCCTCAGTTAAATCTCACATTGCTGAGCAGAGCTTACAGTTCTGCTTTCTTCAGATTTCCCTGAAGCCTCACTACACCTTCACATGTACTTGCTCTTTCTCCTGGTTCTGTACCACCAGCACAAACACACACCAGTGGTGAGTTTACAGTGCCCCCAGATGTTACTCATGAAATCAGCACCAAGTAGAGGCCTGACTGCCTCTCCATCCCTTCTCGTGACAGCTCATTTTAAAGCATTCTTTTCTAATAAATGATCTGCTGAAGGCTTATTGCAGTTACATGGAAATTTGTGTCTGAATCTGTACCAAGCACCTAACTGAGGCACAGAAGCCCTAATTACCACGAAAGCACAGTAGAATAAAACCTCTGAAATTTATAAATATACAATTATATATAGAACTTGCCAGTTTAAAGCTGTGTCACGAGATCTTACTGAACTGGAAAAGGTTCAGGTTCCCAGTATTCTGATGGACCTACCACAGAAACCATTCCAGACATTCTTACCATCCTAGCAGGGAAAGGCAGGGACCAAGGCAGTTCCTCACCTCACCCCATCTCCCATCACTCCTGTCATAGACACAGTTGTGGAGCTTCCTCTGCCAGCACCATAAAGATCAGCTCTGGGTTATAAACGTTTAAGACAGCAGAAAATGCTACCAAGAAACACAAGAATACTAAAAACATGCTAAAAATTCGTTTTCCCACTTACTGTCTTGAGGAAAAAAATAAGAACAAGCAACAACCTTGCTTTTTAACTGAAACATTTTTAAAGCCCAGGTCTGTTTGTTTAAAGGACTTTCAGGGCCACCTGCAAATCATAAAGAAGCTGGAAAATACATCAGTCACATTCTCACTTCTCTGTCTGTGGATTCATAACCAGAATAATGATATCTCTAAGGATACAGCCTTCTCTGGAGGTCCAGAAAGGATCTGAAGCAAAATCTACAACATGCAGGAGAAACAGGTACTGGAATAAAATTCCTAGAGGCCAGGTTTCAGATATTTAGATGTCTCTAAGCATAATATTTGTGAGTGCTTCCTAAACTTGGATTATTTTGCAATTCTTTAGTCTTCTCCCAGATCAGTGATCCCCAAGAAAGTTATAAACAATTCAAGTTTGCTACAAATTGTAAGAGATTCTCTCTGGCAGAGTTTAAGGGCAGCTGGCAGAGCCCAGCACAGCTGTTTATCACAGTACAACAGCAACAGTTCTTCAAACACACATCAGGGACTGCAGAGATAGAGAGGTTTATCAGAACACACCTTTCAGGCAAGTTACTAAATCGTGGCTTTACAGCAAGAAATGTGTTTGAAAGTACACTGCAGAAAACCAGAGTGCAAATAGGTCCCCATTAATGGTACTGAGCTCTCAATGTGCTTCTTGTGTAACTTCACCATCCCCTAATACTCTTTAACATCATGAGACCCTTTCTTTGGTAGCCAGAAGAAATCACTCTATACTAACCTTTTTTAATAAAAGTAATTTGTTTCCTTATAGGAACTGTCCTTTTGCCATCATCCAACTACTGACAGAAGTAAACACATGTAAGAAAAGCTACCAAAAAGACCCAAATGAGATAAGCAACCTATCTCCCACTCTAATGTTCCCAGAATGGAAAAGAAAGGTCTAAATATCAGATATTTGCATGTACAAGCAGGTGCTCATTCTGTTTTTATGCTGATGTTCATCAACTGTGGCCATCTTGATTTGAAAATCTGACTGAGTGAAATGAGATTCTCCCTATCAATCTTAAGTCTTTTTCTCTTCAAAGAAGTAATGATAAAAATGGGATTGTTTTCAGAGAACTGAAAGCCTGATTTGTATACGCAACAAGCTATTTCATATTAAATCTATGGAGTGTTTCATTTTCCTCAATGTTAGAAAAGCAATTTGTTTCCAGACAATGCAGAATTAGTACACTCTTCACAAAAAAAAATAAAGCTTTTCTCCACATTTTGCCTGTTACCCACAATGAATTTCCAAAGAACAGCCTGAACTCCATGCTGTATCAGATTAATAATGTCATGGGCAAAATCCAAAATAGTTTGACCATTTTGGAAGTTTTCACTGCCACTTCTTCTCTGACAAACTAAATATTGCCACCTACTGCCAAAGCCTGAACTTCCAAGCATTTCTTTATTTCCCAGTCCCAGACACAATGCCCAAGACACACAACAAAGGCTGTTACAGCCCAGAAAAACCAAAAATTGATATCTGATATTCTGAAATACTATTGTTACTTGGTTTTGTCCACTGCTACTTGTGTTTTTCCAATGTTGTAACTACTTTAAGATACCAAATTTTAGTTTGAGACTTGATCTTACAACATGACTGTCAAGCACAGTTTTACAACAAAAGGCCCACCATACTTAACAGAGACACCAAGCTTTATAGCAGCACCATATGTTTTAGATTTGACAGTCCAGGGTTGAGCTTGAATGCTGTGGTCCAAGTAACTCAGAAAAAGTAACATCTGCTGCTCCAAGATTTTTCCACACCTGTGACTTGACAAATAAGAAAAAAACCCATGATTTGTCTCACATCACCCAGCTCCAGCAGCACCAAAGATATAACTAAACCATGACTTTTATTATTCCTTTACATAATTACATTGCCCAACAGGAGATACTGTACAGCCACTAAACTGTGTCACAGTGTGTGAACAAGGGTTCTGTTTCGCAGCTGCTGCACATATTCCTTTGCTTGGTCAAAGCCAGTCTTTGGTGGCTCTGGGGGAGGAGGAGGACCTTCCACCAGCTTCACAAAGTAGTGGCACCTGCTGATTTTCATCATGCCAAACATGCCCTTGCCGTGGCACCGCACCCGCTTCACGTAGCGGCCCCTGCCCGTCTGTGACTCCGCTGAAGGAAAAAGGAGAAGGGAGAGATTATTCAATCAAGAACAAACTGCTACAGCTGCAATAAAACACCTCTCTTGCCAGGGTATTTTTCATGGCTGCTTCTAGAAAGTTAATTCTACTCGGGATTCTCCCCTCCATCTTTCTTCTGTTACATTCAGCAGATCACTGCTGCACAGGAACCCGTGAGCTGCATTAACGCTCTTCAGGAGCACCAAAAAGGTGAATTTACAAAGCAGGCACACGAAGATAAGTATATGGTGGAGGACAAATAACACTGAGCACTTACTAGATTATACAGCTCTTCAGAAGGTGGCATTTGTTTCAGTGCATTTCAGTAGTTTGTCTCATGAATTCCTGTAAAGTCTCACAGACTTCGTTTTCCCTCCTTTTCCCTTTATTGCATTCATCACAGGAATTTCATTATCTGCACATCCAGTCCTGCACTACAGATGAGCTTTCTTGTGGCAGAGGCCTGGAAGGCTCCAAAGAATTCTAATCAAATCTCTCTACAGTCCAGGGGACTTTAAGCTTATGAGGTCAATTCAGTAAAACTTATTCCCTATTAGACAAAATGGGAATATTTTTCTTTGGGCCTCAAAATACCCACGAGTAAACATTTCTCTAACATCTTTCCAGGCTAAAAAGCACTTTAGTCATTACAAGCTTATCCTGGAAATCATCTAAAGACAAATCTTTATATCAAGATGTTTACTGTCATTACCCATTTACTTTTATACTGTGTCTGATGGAAGTTTAACTTGGATCCTGCAAATCAAGCTGTACCAGCCACAGACAAAGCTTCCAGCATCTCTGACTGGCAACATTAAAAACTAGAAATCGTTTGCTTCTTGTTGTCCAGTCTTTCATATTTGTGTCAAATATCTTCCTCCTCAGAACCTTCTGTTCAGGAGAGAGCAGAAATTCCACTCTCAGATGGATACATCCATCTTAAAAA
Organism: Acridotheres tristis; assembly: GCA_037013685.1. Lineage (NCBI taxonomy): Eukaryota > Metazoa > Chordata > Aves > Passeriformes > Sturnidae > Acridotheres > Acridotheres tristis. Next base: position 5,408,001 of record CM072900.1, read on the forward strand.
CGCTGCAAACATGTGCCTTTCATGTTTTGGTAAAGTTAAGTTTAGCAGAAACTGTCCTCTATTCACTTCTGGTGATATCGAGCCTCAAAATCTTATTAAATACAAGACATTCTCATAGGGTAGGATAGAGTAGGATGGCATTTTTTTAATGCACTAAATTTAAAAAATGTACCTATGTGTAAATTTGATTTGAATTCCACATTGTGCTTTCTTACAGCCATTTCCTGTGCTTCTAACAGAACCTGTAACAAAAGGAAAAGAAATGGAAATACTGAGGGGGAATTAAAGCAATGCTATTTCTTATCTCTAGATAACATGAAAGAAGTTGCAAGTTTAAGTCAGTTATGGAAAAAGTATTTTACAGAGATAAGAACTGCTAAAAGACAAGCATCTCTTACATAAGGATGTTCCTTGAATAGAATGAAAAAGCCTCAGGACAATTTTATTAAATTTTTGGGGAGGGAGTGGAAAACTTGGTTTCCACCAGTATTTGTCAGCCTTCAATTCACAGACCTTTGTGGAATTAGACATCTGACTAGCAAGAAATTCCAAGGTGGGCAAAATTAACTTGGTCCATTCAATATTTTCAGCTAATACAGGACATTTCTTTGCCATAATTATACCAGAAATCAACACTTCAGCCAAGAAAATGAGTAATTTGAGAATCGAAACTACTACAGTGTATTCAAAGCTTTTATGCCTTTAGAGAACTCAGTCCTCTCCTTAATAATATCCTTCATCTCTTACAGTTTGAGAATCAAAGCAGACAGCCATTAGTGACCAGAATTCTGCACCTTTTACCACTAACTTAGCACCAAGCACTGCTAGAGAGGACACCCACGTGGAATTTATGACCATGAAAAATCAGAACAAGTGATCCCAACATATTTGTAAGTCACAGCATTACATGAGTGCAACAAAAATAAGTTGTTAGAATGTCCTCCCAGCATGCTTACTTTAAACACAAAAACCAACAGAAGTAGAAACACCTCCAAACTTCTGGTGACAGGTATTGACTTTAAAGTTTTCTGGAAACCAGGAATGTTAAACAATATTGCTATTACCTCTTTAATCACCTTTGCTCCCTTTTTGTCACTAAATTCCAGCTGAGCAAGAGCCTGATCAATGGACATTCCTTTTATCTGCAATCAGAGTGTTAAAATTAACTTCTGCATTTACAAATATTTCCTTTCTCTTATTCAGAATACATAAATTATACTGCTATTATAAAAATAGTGTCATTTCCTTAATTACCATTTCTTCAGTGTAATACCTTACAGCTAAACCAAACTACAAACAGCCATTTCCTGTCCAGATCCATACTCATCCCCAGGACTCTGCTATAAAGATGCTGATTAAATTGTGATTGAATGAGGCTGTTAAGACAAATACAGCAATTAAATTTTGCATTCTCTCAAGCACAGTACAAAGCACTCTTTGCTTACCAGTTTTGCCAGATACCACATCTTATCTTTGCTGTATTTTATTTCCCTCCGACAGTGATATATTTCCTAGTGGCAAAACAAAGAAGGATGAGAAATTTTGCTGTGAATGGAACATCCATGTGTGCTCCACAATCTATGTTCTTACTAGGAATAAAATAAGAATGGTTCTGCCTACTATGAGAACAGTACATCAGGCATAGCTTTGACATTTGAAACTAAAAGCACTAAAAAAAGGTGCTGGAACACAGGAAACTTTAATACAATCTTATGACACTTAGTTTATCAGCATAAGTCCCTGGAAAGGATAATCAGAAGCACCATCTTTTCCTCTCATTCTCCCCACTTTAGAAGCAAAGACTGACATGCCCATTCAGCTTTAAAAATATTACTTTGCTGTCAACTCAACTTACTGGGAGAGCAAATAAACAATATTACCAGAATGAACTTAATTAGCTCTTCAGAAGTGAAGAGGGTTCCAAATTTGATTGGAACAAAGAACTGCCTCCACAGACCCATTTAACATTATTGCTAACAGGGACCAGCACCAGTCAGTAGAATTTAACATCAATACAAATTTTAAAGAGATGGCACTCTTGATAAACAGGCAAAACACTGATTTAATAAACGAGTCTGTCAATAGCTGCATTTTCACACACACTGCATCAGTCAGCACAGTCCACAGCAGGAATTTCTATGTCCTAGGCCACAATGTTCACAAGAGCAATCAATGCTCATGGCCCACAGAATACATTCCTAAAAAAAACCCATTTCTTTTGAAATGTAAATACTTTTACTGTACAGAGCAATGTGTCTAACAGAAGCCACAACACATCAATTCCTAATGAAGAAAAATGGTAACAATGGAATTCCAGAATATCAGCTCTTGACAGTGCAATTTCTACCTCGTTGTAATTCAGAGACTTCTACAAGCAGAGGACGGGCCCCCTACAGCTTGAACCACACACTGAGTAAGTGATCAGCTGCAAGCAATTACAGGATCCAATATAATTTAGAGATGGAAAGCATTCCAAGTGATATTAACTTGTACCATGCAGCCAAACTGAATAAAATCCTAAATAATGAGCAAATAAGCTTTCAAACTACTGTCTTGTGCAGTCACCCTGTGCAGACAGTGACAATCTATTCAATAATTGCTAAACATTCTCAGGTAAGGACATTGACAGGTGCATCCTTACAGCTGGTCTGCGAGGCTCTCCAGGCAGCTGGGGAGGGTAAACAATCCTGTTCTTCTTCTCCCACTTCCCAATTTTCTGCAGAGATGTGCTTGTGTGGATGCATGACAGAGGAAAAATGGTACCAGGTGCCAGCCACCTGCAAGACAAGACCACAGCCTCAGCTGCTGAATACAGCTTTATCCCTGCCCAGTTTATTTGGAAAATTGTGGACTTGCAGTCTTGAAAAAGAGAACTGGCACATTTGTGTACTCAAAAAACCAAACTGTTAAAAGTCCTTTATAGTTTATGCAGAAAGGGCTTTTTAATTCAGCAAGAAGACTCAAGCCTCTTAAAGCAAACCAAGAATACTGGTATGGGATTCCACATTAAGTGTCCTCAGATTGTCACACAAAGTCACAGTCACCTCTGTTCTGATGTTCTCGTGGGGTTCAGGACTCACACAAACCATTTGTACCTTTCCCAAGGTACATTCCATACTTATTTAACTTTTACCAACGACATATTTAGCAGTGAAAATTTCTAGTTTTTCAAAGGGCTGAGTATCTCGGAGCATTAGAGGTTTATAAACATAATGAAATTTGAAGAGTGTTTTAAACTGCTTCCAAAGCATAATCAAGTCAATATAAAAACCAGACTGCTGATAGCAATAAATTTAAGTTTTCAGGCAGTTTGCAACCTCGGATTCTGAAAAACCAAGCTACATTTTGCCCCCTGCTGCCTGGATAAAGCAGCAGTAGGCAGCCACTTGTGACTACAAGAAACAGATGAATTCAAGACCAAATACTGTGAGTTTTACTGAGCCTTGAATGTCTGTGTGTGTGTGGCCAACCCATGCAAAGCATCTTAAAAATGACAGGCAAACAGAGCATGCTGATTAGTTTCCAAAGGGCATTGTACACCACTGTTCACATCCCATAAACAGAGATCAGTATAATATATGTATTTCAATGTCATGGAATATTTTTTTCAGATATTTGCAGGGATACAGGTGGCAGTTCCAGTGGTCCTGCAGCAGAACTATGGGATTCCTGCAGAATGAGGGGGAACTTCAGCAACTAAAGAAAGCAGTGACTGGGGACAGCACAGATACCACATTGCTGTGACCTGAACTATGAAGTCAGAGAAAATATGGATGTCCAACAGAAACAAATGAGGAGAGAAACACCTCCATCCATGATGGCACAAGTTCTGAATACACAGAAAGACACCAGAGGGGCAGAGAGTGAGCTGTTCCCCACAGCTCCAGGGCTGGGTGAGATGGCCATGCCAGGCGACCCCAGACCCCAGCCCCAATTACCCCAGCAGGGCAATGCCTGTCCCAGTGCCCAGAGCACCGGGGGATGGGTGACAGAGCCAGACTCACCTCCCTGGCCGAGCCCAGCTGAGGAGACCCCGCGCCCAGGCAGCACCTGAAGGGAAGGGAAAGTGACCAAGGCATGAATCATAAAATCACACAAAGCTTTGGGTTGGAAGGGACCTTGAAGACCATCCAGTCCCACCCCCTCGCCATGGCTGGGACATCTTCCACTACCCCAGGCTGCTCTGAGTCCCACCCAGCCTGGCCTTGAACACTTCCAGAGATGGGGCAACCACAGCTTCTCTGGGCAACCTGTGCCAGGGCCTTACCACCCTCACAGGAAAGAATTTTGTCTTAATATCTAATCTAAACCTACTCGCTGCCAGTTTGAAGCCACCCCCTTATCCTCTCACTCCATCACCCCTTCAGACTCTGGAAGGCTGCAACTTGGTCACCCCGAAGCCTCACTTCTCCAGGCTGAGCAATCCCAATTCTCCCAGCCTTTCCTCATACGAGAGCTGCTCCATCCCTCCGATCATCCCTCCTCTTAAGCGAGACTCTCCCAAACCAGCACCGCATCCTCTCAGCCTCACCCGCGCTCAGCGCCGAGCGCGCCGCCATCTTCTCGGCCTCGCTTTGCGGCAGCGCCCCGGGCGGGCGCACGGGCAAGGGCGCCGTTTGCGACAGTTTGCGGCGGCGTGCGCGGCGCTTGGCGGCAGCGCCCGGGGCACGTGGGTGGGCGCGGGGGGACCCGGGGCGATGGCGGCGGGGACGGGGATGGGGATGGAGACAGAGACGGGAACGAGAACGGGAATGGGGGTGCGGGCGCTGCCCGCCTCCCCCAACTGGTACAGCAGCCGCTGCAGCGACGCCAGCAGCGACGGCCGCCTCTTCGGCTTCGCAGCAAGGCATCGCATCTGCCTGCTGGATGTCTCCGCCGCGCCCGCGTTTTACGGTACCGTCACAACCTTCCCCGGCCCCTCACACTGTACGGGAGGGCTGCGGGGCCTCCCCTTCGCCGGGAGGCGGGGATTTAGGGGTGCGGGAGGTTTGGGAAGGCTGCGAGTGTCCTGTGACGATTTCTCGTTGTCGCGGCAGGGGAGCTCATCGGGCACACGGACAGGATCTCCGGATTCGCCTTTTGCCACTGCCCCGGGCAGAGCAGCCTCTGCGCCAGCAGCTCGGACGACGGGAGCGTCAAAATCTGGGACAGCGGGACTCTGTCGCCGGTGCTGGAGTACAGCCTGCACCAGGTAGGACACGGGCAGGGGGACTCGCGGGATGGGCTGCGGGGTTCTGGGGCTCGCACACAAAGCACGGTGAGGCTGCTTGGCCCAAAAGTGAACTTCAGACCCGGTGGAATTAAGTGCGTTGGGCGCTCCTGGCCGGCTCTTTGTTCTTAGCCTGCAGCGCTGTTCCATCACCGTAATTAGCTGCTGGTTGTCATCAGAGCCGCAGTGAAGCAGCGTGCTCGTGGTTTTGACTCACTGCCGCTTAACCCAGCTCGCCTAAAATGATCTCAGCGAGTTGCTGTGGCCCATAGGACAGACTAAATGTATATTTAGGGAGTTACTCTTGCCCATCAGCATCTCCATCCATCCTCTAAAACCTGAAAGAACTGAAACACTCTGGGACAAACTAAACTGATGCTGGGCAGTGCTCACAGATTATTTGCTGCCTATTATTCTGTGTTGGATGCCAGTAAAACAGCTTTAAACGTTTCCAATGCTCTTCCCTCAGAACGCGATCTCGGCATTGCACTGGTCACCTCTTGTGAAAGATCTGATTGTGTCTGGTGATGAGAAAGGTGTCATTGTTTGTTACTGGCACAACAGAAGTGACAGCCAGCAGTTCTTCCCAGAGCCCCGGACAGTTTTCTGCCTTACCTGTTCTCCTCATCATGAAAACCTGGTGGCCATTGGGTAAATGCTCATTAGTTAATATTCTTTATGTTTTGTTTTTCACTCTTCTTCTGCAAGAATTTAATTGTGAGGTTTTGCTACATGGTTAAAAGTTAAAATTGAAGAGGTCTTGGTGCTGTTCTTTTAGTTTTGGAGTAAAACAAATTAGAAATAATGTTTCAATTTGGTAAACCTGCAAAGCTAAAGAAATCTGTAAAAGTGTAGTGGTCCAGGCTGGCTTCTGTGTAACAGAAAGAGCCTGTAAATCACCTTGGATATTATTCCACATGCACCCAAGAATCTCTTGATTAATTTAAATTTCTGCTTTCAGCTACAAGGATGGCATGGTGGTGATAATTGATATCAGCAGGAAGAGAGAAGTTGTGCACCGGCTGAGAGGCCATGAGGATGAAATCCATTGTCTGGCCTGGTGCCCTGTGCCTGGGGAGGAAAGGTTACCTGCTTGGCAGGATGAGCTCCAGGGTATGTAAACATGATTAATAGTTTGTGGAGTAATTTTTAGTTCATGTAAATGTCCTTCTTGAGGAGTGAATTTTTTACAGAAGGTTAATAACTAGCTAAGCAACTGATAAGTTCAATAAAATATGTTCTGATACAAATGAATATAATTTTCAGCTTGTTTCTATGAAGCTTTGAATTTTAAAGCATAATAATGACTTCAATGATACTCAGCAGCTCCTTCAGAAGAAGGCAAGGTTCCAAATGGAGATCTGACACAGGACACAGCCACGAAGAAAGGTTGTTACCTGGCCTCTGGAAGCAAGGATCAAACCATACGAATCTGGAGCTGTACCAGAGGCAGGAGTAAGTAAGATATAAACAGTAACAAGGTGTGGAATAGCTCCTGAACTGCAGCCTTTTTGTGCTAAAACCATGGCGAATGTCATTAGAGCTGCAGATTCACAGGACTCCTGTATCTGTTTGAGAACGTGTGAGGTGCAGTGATGCCTCCTGGTCGTGCAGGTGTGGTGACTCTGAAGCTGCCCCCCACCAAGAGAAGAGGTGGAGCCGTGGATCCGGCGGTCAAGGAGCGCATCTGGCTGACTGTGCACTGGCCTGCTGGCCGGCCCTCTGACATCGTGTCCAGTGGCTTTGGGTGAGTGGGGCACTCAGCAGCAGCTGCAGGTTCCTTTGTTCCTACTGAAGGAAGTGCTGAGTAGAAAAAGTAGAAAAGACAACCTCCTTCTTCCTTTCCAGTGTAACAGGAGAAAACAGACCAAGAGTTAGAGTTCAGACATTGAGAGAATTACTATTTGTCCCATAATCTAACTGAATATTGACTGCTAATAGCACTAATTCTGGTTTTGCACATCTACTGGGGAAAAAAATGTCAGTTTTCAGGTGGAGTTTCTGTGTGTAGCTTTGTACAGGCACTGGATGTCTGCAGAGCTCTGGTACTCCTGACTTGCAGTATATTTGTCATGTAGTCTGTTTAGGGCCTGTGTTTTTCTTCTGAAGTGAAAAATTGAAATAAATTTCAATTTTGCAGAGGAGAACTGCTCCTTTGGAATTTGACTCTGCCTGTCAAACGAAAGTGGACTCTTCTGGGATCTTCAGAAGGACAAAACCACTCCCGAATTGTGTTCAATCTCAGTTCTGTGAAGCACCAAGACAGAGAGCTCCTTTTTTCCATTTCAATGGACAGAGATGTAAGAACTGTTTAAAGATTAACATAGGAATGCCTCTACAATGCCATTTGACTGAGTAAGATTTACCCTTTCAGGACCACAGTTTTCCTCTTGAAGTGGGTTTATTTTAGCATTTTATAACATTTGTTCTGAGCACAGGTTGTGTATGTTTCTGTTAGTTTATAAGCTCAACCTCTTAGCATGGTGGAGTGAATGCTTATGACACTCTGGATTTGAATAGTAAGCATTTAATGAAAGGTGTTTTCCATTTCTTTTCCTCTGTGTTTCACTTTTTAAAGGCCTAGTTTTCATTCTTAAAATAATTTAATTGTATAAACTAATGCATCGATCTTTTTAGTCGGGTTTTCTTTCCAATCTTTGGTCTTTTACAGGCAGCAGAGTATTTCCTGTTTTGAAATTGGAGGAGAAACTTAGTAAAATATATTCATTATGCCCATTTCACTCTTGCAGCTGCTGCATTCCTGTCTGTGGCATGGAATATTCTGGATGCAGATCACATCCTGTCAAGCCTTGCATTTTGACCCTTTGATTATTCATTTCACTTCTGCTTTGTTTTTTCTTGTCCTATCAGTCACTCTGTATTTAACCATTCCTTGTTCCTTTAAACATTCTTCAGGTGAAATGCTGGGATCTCTCAACTCTGGAGTGCAGCTGGACCATGCCCTCCCTTGGGGGATTTGTCTACAGCCTTGCCTTCTCCCCTGTGGACACAGGCTGCCTTGCCATCGGGGTTGGGGACAGCATGATCCGAGTGTGGAACACTTTGTCTGTGAACAACATTTATGATGTTAAAACCTTCTGGCAAAGCATAAAGTCCAAGGTTACAGCAGTAAGTGTGCTTTGGATTCCTTTTTTCCCCCCTTGTCTCTTAATTTCACTCAAAATTTTTCAAGTATGGTTTTTTCACTATTTCACTCTGAAGGTTTGTCCCAACTAAAATGAGATAAAGCCAAGTTGTTCATTTATTACTCAATTCTTTCTGTATACAATACATTTTAGAATCTGGCAATAAGTTTTTAGACCTATTTACAATCCTAGAAGCTTGCATTTACATCTAGTAGAAATAAGCTGAAGTCCAGCTAGCTGTTACGTTACTCTTTCACTTTTATCCTCTCTCATGATTCTTCCTTCCTTCATCCATGGTTGCCTTTGTCTCTGCTAGGAAGTTTCACAGATACCAAAAACCAATACAGCCAACACAGGTGTCTTCAGTTGGGGTTTAACCACTAGTTTGTCAAAAGCTGCCTGGTAAAATAACTGGCAGCTATTTCTGTTTTGTAATGTAGCTGTCAAATAGCATAGTTTTAGTCCCTTGAATCTTATCCCATCATAACTGGAAGGGGGAAGGCCTTTGATGCTCAGAGCATAGTGATCAAATCAAGTGACTGTGGTTGGAAGGGTGGTTAAAAGGTCCTTGCTCATCAGTTTCAGCATTTTCCTTTTGTTTATTATGTAGCAATAAAGTGTTTGTAGCTTAGGTCATTTTGTATCTCTACATTTTTCTTGCAGTTATCCTGGCATCCAACTAAGGAAGGCTCCTTGGCTTTTGGAACAGATGATGGAAAAGTTGGCATATTTGATACCTTGTCCAGCAGGTAAAAAAGCAGCTTTCAAATTCATCAGTGTCAGATCCTGCTGGTGTGTTACCACTCGGGGCTGGTGTGGTCTTTCCTGAGGCATACCTCTGCTGTTAGATGAGTGAGATTAAATTAAAACGAGTCAAACAGTGGATTTTCAGTGCATTTTTTCATTTGCATTATGCCTGTGAGCTTCTGAGGTGAACTTGCTTTAGGGTAAACTTAAGATTGTATGGCTAGAGATCACCTGTGGGAGGACATCAGTTCAGGAAGACTTTACCCAGAAAGACATTTTCAGAGAAGGAGGGGAAGGTCACCAGGACAATTATGTTACCATTTTAGTAGTGTCCTACAGCAGATGTTAAAGAAAGCTTGGTTGAGTCATGGCTTTAGAATGTTAGAGCACCTGGTGTCTCAAGTATGTTGGTTTGATTTTATCTTTTTTTCATTTCCATTTGCTGAAATCTGACTGCCCCTGCTTCCTTATCTTCCTGCCCAGTGCTAAGAATAAGCCACCTCAGATCTCCAGCACTTACCACAAGAAGACAGTGTACACATTAGCCTGGGGTCCTCCAACTCCTCCTCTGATTTCTGGTGAGTCTTCCAACACCTTGTGAGGAAGTAGAATGTCCATGCAGAGCACACAGATGCTATGAAGCTGCTATTCCCTCCCTTGATTCCCTCCCCATTTGCTTGGTGGCAGTCCTTTGGAGCAACTAAGAATGTGTTCTGCTTGAAGAACTGTTAACAGTTTTGCAAGGCTGCAGACTCTTGTAGTTTGTGAATTCTGGTACCTTCAGGACAGAATTCGAGTAGTGCCCCACACTCTGGGCTTGCTTCAGGTGTTAGAGACCAGGAGCTTCACAGGCTTCCTGCAGCAATTGCATCAAATCAAATACAGGTTCCAGAGTTTCTGCCATTTGAGCTTTAGCCCTTCTTACACGACTTGGATTTTTTTCTTTTAAGGACCAAAATTTAAAGGGAATTTTACTGCTTGCAGTGATTGTGCTATGAGGGATCTGTGAAGTTGGTAGAAATGAGAGCTCCTTTTAGATGGTTGTACTGTGAGAATTTCCTGCTGCTGGACCACAGGCAATTGAAGAGTGTGTATTGCTTTTTGAAATAATGATTTATAGTGGGAGAGATTAGTTTTGTGAAGACTGATGAAGAACAGAGTGTAATTAGCTCTTTTTCTCTGTTGGTAGGAGAAGAAAGTGAGCAGCCCTCTGTAACTTTATATAGTTGTGCTGGAGAAGGAATTGTTTTTCAACACAATCCCTGGAAGCTTAATGGAGAAGCAAATGACATCAACAAAGTCATCAGAGACACCAATTCAATCAAAGTGAGTATGAATTTGAGGGGCTTTTATGGATTCATAGTAACCACACCAGAGTTTCCACTGTTTTCCATTGGCCTTGTTGTTAAGTTTCTGATTTTGCCTTTTTTATGTATCTATAACAAAAAACTTGAACTCCTCAGTCTCCATAGATGAACTTCAGTGACACTAGCTGACTCAGACTATTTAAAGAGTTTATATATTTGTGTCTGAAGAGGGTGGTTGATATTTTTTTTCTTCCTGGTGTCAACATGACACGTGTTTTTTAGTTGCTTTATTTTCTACACTGTGATTTACTTGGGAAAGGTAAATGGGGGTAGAGTTTGGGTTTAAAACTGTGTGTGGCTTTTTAAAATAGTAGGAGATTTCCAGTTTCAAAGCACTTGAAGTGATATCCTGAATCATACCTTGACTTAGACCACATGATGGGCATGCATGAGTTACTTACCTCAATTCCTTTAGTTCTCTTGCTTCAACCATGAACTTTTTAAAACAAATTTTTCATTAAAAACAATAATGATTTTGCAGGAGGCTGTTTCCATTTATCCTGCAGGCAGTGCAGAGTGGTTGGTGATCACTGAATATCTTCTCAAGTGTGATCATTCATTTCTTGGTTGAAAGTATAAGTGAAGTGGGTTGGATCTTCAGATTATTTTAAGTCAGCTGGAGTCAGTCCAAGGGTACTGATTTGTATCAGCTGGGTTTTAGCATGTTCCTTAAGACTGAGGGTTAAAAGTAATGTCAGAGGCATTGAAGTGATCATATTTATGCATCTAAATTGTAAGTAGCTTTTGTCTGAATTCAAATGAATAGGGATAATTAAAAATAAACTTTGATTTCTTTTGAAGTGTGAAAGAATTTTCTTGCAATGTCTGTTGCTTTCCAAGGAATGTGAGGTTGTGAAACATCAAGGTCCTACTGGAATCCAGACAAAACTTTGAAATATTTCTCAGAATGAAACAATGATAAAGAGCAGTCATTGGTTCTTGCATCAGTTATTTCAGTCTTAATTGCTCAGGTTTATGTCACTGCTACAAAAGCAATGGACACTTTTATGAGTTTTCATTTTGCAGACTAATTGCAGCTCTGTCCAGTTGCCAGCCTTGCTGTGTTGAGTGTATGTGAGAGAGGTTTGGGGGGTTTTAGCAATAATTGTGTCTTCTTTCTGCAGCACAAGCTGCCTGCACGTACAGAGATCAGCTGGAAACCAGATGGCAAACTCCTGGCTCTTGGCAATGAGGATGGGTATGTCCCCCTTGTGAGTTAAGGTGGTGTCTGTGCTGATCTTCACTGCAGTCACTGTGCTGAAGCAAAAGTACTTTTTGTTGCCCTGGTTTGTCTCACTGGTGATGTATTGGAATCATGATAGTACAGCATTCCCTGCTGTTATTTATGGAGGATCCTCATTATCACATCAAATTCTATTTCAAGGATCCACTCATGGTTGAAATGCACTTCTGCTGACCAGTGAAACCAGGGTTTGAGGTGAACCCAGAAAGCACAAACTCAGTTACTCTAATTCACATGCTCCAATTTTGCTCAGGCAAGATAACAACAAAGTTCCCATTTTCACCGACTACTGAAATTTTTACACTGTTGTTCTTACATTTCAGCTCAATTGAAATATTTCAGGCACCAAACTTGAAGTTGCTCTGCACTATCCAGCAGCATCACAAACTGATCAATGCCATTCGTTGGCACCATGAGCACGGGACCCAGCCAGAGCTGAGTTACTTGATAGCTTCAGGCTCCATCAATGCCACCATTTATGTGCATAATTTGAAGAATGTTGTAGGTAACAGTTTGCAGATTATATTCCAAATCTTGGTATCTTTTTTTTTTGTTTGTTTGTTTGTTTATTTCTGTTTTGTCTTTCTGGCCATACTTAATAATTTTTCCTTTTTCTTTCAGAGAACTCTTCAGAAAATCCTTTGACAATAACAGAGCCTTTTCGAACTCTGGCTGGGCACACAGCTAAAATCACAAGCCTTTCTTGGAGCCCCCACCACGAGGGGAGATTGGTGTCTGCTTGCTATGATGGCACTGCCCAGGTATTGTCCAAAGCATTTCAGAATTTTTATTTCAAATCATCCATTCCACAGTTGATCAAAGAGCAAAACCTGTTTTTGTGAGATAAACTATTAAAGTACTGCACGTACGTATCTGCTGCTTCTGGATACCTGATGTGCAGATTATGTTGTGATTTGTGAATTGATTTCGAAGTTCAGTCATTAAGGTTTTCATATTAGCACTTTTGGATCCTTAGAAAAGGAAGATGTTGTGCAGCTTTATCAATGCAAACAAAGGAAGCCCTGCATTTTTTGCATTTGCATGTTGGTGTTTGAAATACCCCTGCAAAATCCCAAAAGAGAAGTTCCTACCTGTGCACATCATGAGAAAATGAAGAGTATTAGGTGAAAAAGTGACTTTCTGAGTAATTTGATTTCTTTTTGCCAAGGTGTGGGATGTGATGAAGGAAGAGCCACTCTGCAACTACCGAGGGCACCAGGGCCGCCTGCTGAGTGTCCAGTGGTCACCAGTGGATTCAGATTGTGTTTATACAGGAGCAGATGATTTTTCTGTTCACAAATGGCACATCTCCAAGCAGGAACACACACGGCCTCCTCAGGGTGAGTGTATTCAAACAGAAAATCTTTCCTGAAGGTGATGTTGGAGCTGAGAAATGGAAAGTTGCCATGTTGAAATGATGCAAGTTCTTGTGCTGAATTCCAAATCTGCCTCTTCAGGAATAAACTGTGTCTAGGTTTAAATCGAGTGTCCTTATTTGGGAACTAAATGTTGATCCTGAGATACCAGCAGTTAATACACTAAAATTTGCACTTTTACAGGCAAAAAGAGCATAGAATTAGAGAAGAAAAGAAGTATACAGCCAAAAGTCAAAGCCAAGAAGAAGAAAAAGCCTGTAGGCAAGAGTCCAGGCAAGCAGGATGCAAATGATGCCATGAATGGAGATGACAGCATGAAGGAAATGCTGGAGGAAAATGGAGTGTCAGACCACGAAGGAGAAAAAGAAGCTCAAGAGGCAGAGTTGGCTGATAAAGTCTCTGTGACTGGTAATAATCAAATCATCTTAGTTCAATGTTTCCCAGACTGTTCAGCCGTCAGAGCATGTCCAAGTTTAATTTTCATGCAGATTTTCTCATTGTATTTGTAATTGTCCACTTGAAGGAAAAAGGTTCTGGAATGCCTTTTATAATTTTCTAAACTAGTTTGAGACTAATTATCTTTAGATAACAAGATTTTTGATCAGCATTGATAAATCTTGTAATATGGTGGATCTTCATTAGTGTATCTTGACATCTCGTTTAGCCTTCTGACAGTTTTCTGTTTTCTTGATATTTCCTTTCCCTAAAAAGCTGTTAAGTTCTATGGCAAAGCAAAGCTTGGTTTCTGTCTGTTTCAAAATTAATGTAACAGAATATGAATATGTGAATTATTTTGTCTACATTTCCATTCATTGCTTTTGCCTTTTTTAAACACTTGACTCCACAGTGTCCAGGGATACATCTTCATCTGAGTGTGATTATTCTTCATTCAGCTTGCCAAAGCCTTCTGTGACCCAGAAAGCTGCTCCTGTGAAAAAGGATCCACCTAAAGAGAAACCAAGTTAGTATGTTTCAGGGATTTTTAACAGTCCTATATCAAGGCAGAGTTCCCCATTCTAGACTTGTTTGACTGCAGCTTCCTTTCCTAATGTGACACTAAATAAGTGCCAGAGAAAGAAAAGAGTGCTTTTGAAATAAATTGAGGGGTTCTGCTGTAACTGCAGCAGCAGTGACTGTGTCTGATTTTTCAGCTCCTGATGCCTCTCTGAAGAAGAAGAAGCCTCGTTCTATTCTGCCCTTGAGCACAATAATGCATCATAGATCAAAAGAAGACTTGCATCAGGACTGCTTGAAGCTGGCTGCATGTCTGAAAACTAAAGGTATCAGTATAAAATTTAAAATACTTAGAGGGTAGGTGCTCTCAAGTACTCAAAATCAAGTGTCCAGGGACTTGACTTAAACCACAGGACATTATTTTTTTAAATCTTACCTTTATCAAAGAGTGTGACTTGGTGTGGTATCAAACTTAGATCTGAGTGTTGAGCAGCAAATTATTAAATCTGCTGTACAGAAAAGAAAGTAGAAGACAGAAGTATTTGCCATCACTTGAGTGGTGTACAGTGGTACAGTGACTTGGCACGTTCCAGTTCCCAGTTTTGTGTTAAATCCTAAATATTAATTCTTCTTACCTGTTTTAGATAATAATGAAGATGGGTCCTCTGACCTCAAGGATTGCATCCACTTGGGGCTGTTCACAGACAGGGATTCTCTGCACAAGATGATTGATATGGAAGGTAAGTGGCATAAAGAATATGTCCACTGTAACTGTTACATTCAAGTAGAAAAGAAATTGGGAGAAATGCTTGAGTTTTCTTTACTGTGGATTACAGTCTAGGATTGAGAATGCAACACTTTGTGAGAAGAATATACATCTTTTTCCCAGATAGTTTTTACATCTTTCAGATGCAAACCTGCCTTGTGTTAAGCTTGAACGATTTCCCTTTTGCCAAGCTATTTTACTGTGACAAATGATGCCGTTGCACTCATGCTGATGGGAAGTGTGTTTGCTTCCAACAGGAAAACACCACTTGGAGAATGGGCATGCAGAGCTCTTCCAGCAGCTCATGCTGTGGAAAGGAGACATGAAGGGTGTCCTCCAGGCAGCTGCTGAGAGGGGAGAGCTGACAGACCAGCTTGTAGCCATGTCACCCATGGGTATGTTTGTTCTAGCACCACAAACTGGTGAAATTGGCTGCTAAGGGGCCCCTCATTCTGGTGGTTCTGGACAGAACCTCAGGAATCAGTTCTCTGTGATGTGATTAGCAGTTCTTACAGCTTGCTGCTGGTTTAAATATGCTTTTAAGTTATTTTACTGGCAGTGAAGTCCTGCAGTCATGTTCAAGCCTTAGTTTTGTCCTGTTTCACTGACTTGTATTCGGATAGTTAAGAAATAGAAACTAACCTGAGGCAGGGAAGAGGCACATATTGAAGAAACCAGTGATGGTATCTTACAGGAATTCTTCCAGTTATAAAACTGCCTCCAATGGTGTTGCCTTCTCTTTTGCAGTTGGCTACCAGGCCTGGGTTTGGACAGTGGAAGCCTTTGCCAAGCAGCTGTGTTTTCAGGAACAATATGTGAAAGCTGCCTCCCATCTCCTGTCCATCCATAAAGTCTACGAGGCCATCGAGCTCCTGAAAGTGAACAATTTTTACAGGTTCCTGTATATTTATGTTTAGCATTTCACCCTGGTTTTTTTGTGGGGTAGACTGAGCATTTTGGTTCACTCTTTGCACACAAATTAACTTTTCTGTCTGGTTTCCCTTATGTGCATTAGGGAAGCAATTGTAATGGCCAAGGCCAGGCTGCGCCCAGAAGATCCAGTTCTGAAGGATCTCTACACCAGCTGGGCAGCTCTGCTGGAGAAGGATGGTCACTATTCCATGGCTGCCAAATGGTCAGTGTTACTGGGGAGAAAACACAATTGGTTCCATAAAAGAAAGTTCTTGGTTTTGTATTAGTTGAAATCTATTAACTGGTTTGGTCATTGGTTGTCTAAAGTGCTTTCTGAGCCTGATCTCACTAAATTTCCTCCAATATAGGTGGGAAGTGAAGCTCCAGAGAGCAGTTCAGAGCAGAAAGTCCAAATGCCATTTACAGTAGAGCCATCTCTTTCTGCAGACATTCCTGGAAGTTTTTGAAAACTAGTCTAGCAAGACTTAAGATTAGGTTGTCTACAAAAAGACTATGTGAGATTTCCAACCTCTCCACTGGAAACATGCAGTGCAGCAGTTCATCTTGAGTTGCTTGAAGCCTTAGCTTATTAGCTGAGGATATTTTCTGGTCATTGGGTTATCCTCCTCCAACTGGAGTTTTTTAACTTCCTGACTACCAAAATTACTAATACCCCTTGAAATATTTTGGCTGGGGTAGCGCCCTCTGCTTGATACTGATTTCAGTTCTGGCATTTTTGTGGATGTCACACTTGTGAAAGGGTTTGCATGAAACCCAGAGAAATGCAGTAGGGACAAACAGCTGCATATAAGGTTTGTCTCCTGAATCTGTTTGGTTTTATTGCTCATCCAAGCCATTTGTGGTGTGCAGACCACCAGAGATTTCAGTCCTGACTTTAAGGCTGTGTGACTTCCCCTTTGTGGCTCTGCATCAGATTGTTCACCATAAACTTTGATAAGAAAAAGTGATGAGAGCTCTGAGAACCTGTGGAAAATGCAGGGTCATCTTCATTTGCATATTTCTGCTACTGTGTTGCAATGTAATTTAAAAACTATTTTAGTACCAATCAACTTGTTTTGCTTTTATCTTTTTCAGTTATTTGGGGGCCTCCTCACCTTATGATGCGGTTAAAGTGTTGTCAAAAAAGGGAGATGTGACATCTCTTAAAACTGCTGCTGAGCTTGCTCTTATATCTGGGGAGGAGGAGTTGTCAGCAACTTTGTCTTTGAGATGTGCCCAAGACCTGCTGTTATCCAGGAACTGGGTGGGAGCTCAGGAGGTTCTTCAGCAGCATAAAACTTTATTTGTGAGTCTGGCCCTTTCCATCTTCTTCAGTGTTGTCTCTCTCCAGATTGACATAACTTGGCATCATTTCCCATATGTTAATAGTCCATAAGTGATCCTTTGAGCTGGTTTTGCCTCAAAATATTTTTCTGGGAGTATATTGGAATGACTCTATGGAATGGTCATGGTGGGGAGGCATGTAGACTCTGTGCTTGTTATATGAGAGGTTGTAGAGAAAAGTGGGATTCTTTTTTGAGGTGTAATACTGATCATGAGAAGAAAGAAGTGAAGTATTTGCTGTTTACATTAAAGGAACAAATGAGCCAACTGGAAGTGCAGCTACTGGAGGCTTAAATTTGAAATCTTTTTGTGGACTGAAAAGCAGGTGGCTACTTTGACTTGCTCTGAGGTTTCCTCTGATTTCTCTTAGGCTCTGTCACCAAGAAGCTGCTACCAGGCATGATGTTCTTAAACCACTCTCCCTGCTGTGGTCAGCAAGGGATTGTTTTTCTTGTTGCAACAGCTCAGTGCCTTTTTTTTCCCCTCTTTGTTAAAGGGACAAAGACTTGTTTTCTGCCTGAACGAACTGCTCTGCAGGTGCCTCAGTGAAAGGAATCCCTGTGAGCGAAAGAGCCTCACGCCCCCCTGTTACCACAACTGGGAGCTGAACAAAGAGGCCTCATTTTTTGACATGGTGACAGAAGTGTGGCAGAATGTGCTGGGCATGGACACCACTGAACAAGCCACATGTGCACAGGAGCAGCTTCGCAGGATTGAGCATCCTCCTTCAACCAGCAACACGCACCCAAAGCTGGTAAATGGATTTTGATTTGTGCAGGCACAAATCCTTACTTGGGCACAGGCAGTAAACCCAGCCACTCTGTGGTGTGGCAGCAGCCATGCCCAGGGACCTTTTGTCCAGGGTTTTAGTCTGGGAGAGAGATGATCAGCAGCTGGAACAGCTTTGTGTAGCCACCAGTTTGTTTCTACATTTGTTTCTGTGCAGGGTAAGAACTGACATAGGCTGTTGGGGGTCAGCACTGAGGTCACTGAGATGTGCTGGCTGGGAGTGATTGACAGAGCTGAGTAGTCTCAGCACTGATTCAGGGATTTGTACTGGACTCTTAGGGCTGCTTGTCAAAATAGTTTGCAAGGTCTGTTCATAGACCAGTGCTCCTGCAGCTCTTCTCTGTGACCACAGTGAGTCACTGCTCCCACTTCTCATTCCATTCTCTTTCAGTAAAACACAGGCAAGCACAGTGGCTGACTTTACAGCTCCAAGTGATGTGGAAATGCTCTATCTCCTGCATGAAGGAGACTGTGTAAACTGCATTGTCACTTAAATTGCTTTTGGTCAAGTCGTGCTTCTGGGCTCTTGCACAGTTGTCATAAGCTCACACTTTGCAGTAAAACTATTACCTGTGCTCTCTGGTGCTTCCTGTAGGTGCTTTTCCATGTCTCCCATGACCTGGCCCTCGCAGCCCTGAGCTGTCACTTGGGTACGTGGGATGAGGCAGTGAAAAGTGTTCTTGGAGCTGTGACCCGCAGTTTTGATGCTGGAAATTTCATTCTGATGCAGGAGATTTGCAGTATCATCCTTCCTGAGGGTAAGTCTCTCCTTGTGTCTCTTCTGGCACTGACAGAGCTATGTACTGCCAGCACTGCTGTGTCCATTAATGTTCCTAGGCTAAAAAATGTTTGGAAGCAGCAAGACCACCATATCTGTGGAAACTTCTGGAGTTTGGCTAGTACAAAGGCCACTGGGTGATGAAAATTCCTGACTGTGGAAGGAAGCTCAGCTGTGTCACCTGGTGTGAGTGATGTAGGAAACTGAGTGAATTCTCTTCTGTGAGATAGATAGGGGACATTAGAATGCTGTGTTCATTTCATAGCAACACATACTCCAACTTGTCCTCCATTCTCTTTAGGGTATGCAGTGCATTTAGTCTGTGACTTGTGATTATGTGAGTCGTGTTTTGCAGCTTGAGACCAAGGAAATTTGCTGTAGATAATGAGAACATTTTAGCTAGAACAGAGTATTGTGTTCACAAAGATACCAAAGATGTTTTTGCTTTCATACTTCATGTACTGTTTTGCCAGCATCTGAGTAAATCCTTGATTTGGGTTTACAGGGTTTCCTGGTTCATTTAACCAGATCTGCTCATTGTCTTTGGAAAGTTCTATGAACTATTTCTAATCCTTTTCTCATTTTTAGGCTGTGATGACCTGAGACACAAACTGGACAGCACAAACTCTCAGAGCATGGATGCCTGCAGGAGTCTGGAGGGCTTTGTGGCTTACAGACTGCTCTATGACCTGTGGTGGAACCCACCCAAAGACTCCCTTGGCCTGCAGAAGGCTATGTTGGATCCTGTGCCATGTCCCAGTGAGCAGACAGCTCTTGAGAAGCTCTGTATTTCAGGTGACCCATCCCCTGAGGAAATGGTTCAAACTGCAGCTGAGGTGGGTGAAAACCTCTGCAGTACAACTGAAGTTCCCACGTGTGAGACACAGACTGACTCAAGAACTGACTCTGTTGATGTGGTAGACAGACAGTCAAAACTGAAGGGTTGCCGGGTGCTCCTTTCAGAAGAGATGGCTGCCTTGCAGAACACCCAGAGGGACATAGCTGAGGTCCAGGAGACTTTAGCAGAAATGATCCGCCAGCATCAGCAGCAGAGAAACAATCTCCAGGAAAACACAAATGGAAACACCCAGGGAAGCAACCTGGAACAGAGTTCAGAGACTGAATCAGACAAACCATGCTCTGACAGCAGCGAGATTAATTGGTAAGACTCAGCACATGAACGAGTGGCTTGAAAAGTGTTGTTTTTTTGTGTGTTTGTACAGCGAATTTCTTGTTTTGCCTAGACTGCCTCTAATCTCCAGCCCATCACCCAGGAACAGTTGAATATACAGCTCAGGAATCTTGCATTTCCTCTGGGCTGAACCACCACATGCATAAACTCAATGCAGCTGAATAGTTTTGTGATACATGAGGTGGTGTACAGTGAATAAACAGGGCAGCTTGAAAAAGGGAGGATAATGAGAAGGCTAAGCATGATCTGAGCGTTCTGTTTCTTTGTTGAACAATGGTTTGGGACTTTACCAAGAACAAGCTAGGGCATAAAACACTTGGCCAGTTCTCTCCTGTGCTCCTTGTCCAGGTGGAGGCTACACAGTCACCTAACAAAACAGTTACTCATGACACCTGCTCTTCTCTTGACAGCAAAGATGAAGCAAAGCAACCAGTTACACTCCCTGAGCTCACAAAGCAACTTCTGAAAGCGAAGCAGAAATTAGCTGAATTCCCAGACAATTTAAAGGTAAGTATTCTAAAGAGCCATTGCAGTTCTGAAGAATGTCATTCTGCAAGGGCAGCCTCATCACAGAATCCCTTTCATACAGAAAGGAACAGTGATGTTCCTTGTGATCCTCTGGCAGTTTTGAGAGAGCACTGACACATGGCATCACGATGGTATTTTTCTTTCAAGTATAATTTTCCCCATGCAGTTGGAAAGCACAGCTAAAGCTACTGTGTGGGAGAACTCAAATGAGATATCATTATGGATCATCCCATGCATTTTAAGAGTAATCTCTTGCTACTTGTATATGAAAAAAAATATATAAACAATGAAATAAAAAACTTAAGCTATAGAATGGTCTTTATGGATTAAGAACTGTAGAAAGTACATATCACACATTTGAAAACACGTAACCATGGTGACTGGGCAAGAGGGGCAAAACCTGCATAAATGTGAAGAGAAAATGCATCTGACTCCTGGCTGGCTGTTTTGAGAGTGTTACAAAGCAGTGTCTTTAGAGAGCTGCTTGATGATGTTGAACAACTGTAATATAAACTGATGTCACCTCGTATTCCTTTTTGTTGCAGGTGTTCCCGTTCCCTGACGTGCTGGAGTGCTGCCTTGTGCTCCTTCACCTTGGATCCCAGTGCCCTCCTGAGCTGCAGGAAGAGGCTCTGGCTCTCCTGAGGAAACACGGTGCTGGTGTTCACAAAAAGGCTGGCAGGAGCTTCTTGACGTGACATTTGGAGACCAAACTGTGTCCTGTGAGCTGCCTCCAGCTGCTTAACACTAAGGCTGCTCTTTCTTCAAGTGAAGGCTTCTTTTGATGGCTGTGGCTGTTACTGATACAAAATGTCAGGTTTATACACATCCACTTGTGCTCAACCACGGATACTTATTTAAGGAGACTGTTAGAAATCAAAAAGCAGTAGAGTGTGGGCTTGAATTGTTATAACAGATTTACGTATAGTTTTTTATTTGTTGGACACTCTGCTAATTAAAGATTTTGCTATTTACATGCAAGAGGAAGTTTTGAGCACTGTGTAGTCTTTCAGCAGAGGAGGAAGAGTGGCTGCCCTCAGGAAAATCAATGGTTTCTGTAAGCAAACTGACCCTTAGGCCAGTATTGTTCTTAAAAGCATTGTGAATTTATTTTCTCTCCTTTAAATAAAGTCTTCTACCACCACGAATAGGTATTTAATTTGATGTATAGAAATAAGTTCTGTAGAATGGTGCTGTTCTAGGAAGTGCCGAAAACAATCCAGGATTTTGCAGTCTTGAACATGCAGTATTTTGACCAGTCTTCCAGCTTACTTAAAAGCTTTTTCTGTCTTGTTAGAAAAAGTAGCTTCTGTGAAAAGCACAAGGGTGCATAAGCCTTAGTAAACACAGCATCCATCCTAGTCATTTTTAGAAGCCAGGTTTTAAACGTAGCAAAAAAAGTTGATGGGGGAAAGTGCATCATGAATTTAGAAAGATTAAGGTTAAGATTATTGTTTAATAATTAAAAGCAGGAGTGGTGGGTTTTTTAAATCAAAAGCTGTTCCAGATTCTTCCAGACAAAATGCAAACTTAATGCAAATATAATCCTGACAGATTTCCTGCTTCAAGCTGAGTAAAGCCTCAACAACTTCAGGTGAAAGGCAGGGCTTAGACAGAAACAAGATCTTGCTGTAGATGTGTTTAATCAGTGAAGTGTTGCCACCACCTTGAATTTGTTAAATTCTGTACAAAGCACCCAAAAACCAGGCGGGGGAGCCAGTGCTTAACCAAACTGCCTTCCTGCACTTACAGCCGGAACCACTGGAGTTTAGATGGAGCAGAAAACTTCACACACTGCTTTGTCCCTTTCAGTGGCCACTCTGCAGTGCAGGAATCCTGCACCAGACTGAGCTGCGCTGAGAGACCAGCAGGGAGACAACACAACTCCGCCAGAGCTCTTCAGCTCAGCTCTCCTCAGCTACTGTACAAAAAGCTCAAAAGACATTTACTAAGAGTTACCCCAGGAGCACATCATAAATGGTAAAGGAAACAAACTTGAGCATCTTTAGGCATGTATCTCCCAAATTCAGATTCCAAAGCCTCAAGTGTGGAAATTCTAGTGCTTGATGGAAAATCCAAAACAAAGCCTGGTTTAAAAAAATTTATTTTACAAAAAATAAAACTAGTCTTTACAAACATTTCAAATACCAGCTCTAAACCTCAGCTCTTTAATATTGGATTAAGCTTGTTGAAAATGCCAAAGTCCTAAAAATTTTTAAGTTTGACATGTCCAAAAGGATTATTTTAAGAAATGTCATTAAAGAGCTGTTGAAAAAAGAAATACTAGAGAATGTTTTTTTCGAAGTCAGAATCCCAGGTTCTTCATCCTCTTAACTACTTTTCAGGTGTTTATAATTAAAAAAAAACAGAAACTCATGAAAAAATATCAGAAACACTGTTTTACCTGTTAAGCATATTGTAAAATTAGGGGCTGGAGAAGCAGGGTAGAGAAGAGGAACAAATATTTGTCCATGCTGACCTAGTTGTGTTGCAGAAGAATAAAATTTGTAGGTTTTAAGTTGAAGAAAACTGAAATCAGAGTATTGGTCCAATCCCTTGTCAAAGGAGAACTTTTGGGCCTCTGAATGTATTTCCAGAACAGTTCCTTAATACCCGTAAGAACAAAGCTGAGGCTTAGTATGAGTCAAAGCAGTAACACAGAGAATTAGAAACTAAGGAGTGCTGATCAAATCAGCTCCATTAATCTCCATTCCCTCTGCTGTTAAAGCAAATCTCTGGATATTTTTAGCTGCAAGGATCATTTTAATTTCATCCGTTCCCAAACCTCTGCAGTGATCAAAGGGAGCAATTTCCACAGACAGAGATAAAATAAGCAACACATGAGGTGAAGCTGTCACCCTCACAACATGCAGAAGTTTTAAAACAAGCTTTATAAAACACAAACTGCGTATTCGCGTGCGTGTCTGTGTCCATTTTCACTGCATTTCCCAACCCTTAGTTCTACCCAGTATTTTCTACTGGTAAATCTTCCTTGCAGATTCTGTACAGTATAAAGAGGAAAAAAACAGAGGTATACACAGTAGATTCTGTCCTTTGCCCTTGGTATTAAAAATATGGCAAACCACAAATGCTGGCATTAGGAATTCAGTCAACTCTTCTGGGTTTCAAAGGAAAATGCAGCTCTTCAGCAAAACTGCAAGGCTTGGTGCAGCCTGTGTACTGGAGATGCTTTTTGTTTGAGATACTGTTCAGGGAAAAGGGTTGAGGACAGCAGCTGCCAATATGGTAAACGTGTTCTGAGGGGCACCGCTCATCACGGCTGCATGTTGTTGATAATGGCCAAAATGCTCATTTTCTCTTGGGCTGAGTCCACATCTTCATTTTGTTTCTGAGCCACTCCTGTGCCGAGGCCATACAGTCGTCCACAATACTTTGCATCATCAATTGTATCCTCAAAAAATAGCTGCAGATTAAAAAAAAAAAAAAAAAAGAGGAACAGATATTGTTAAATTGTGCCTCTAAACCAGAAAACATCCAATGTTAATTAACAGCTCAATTGAAATCAGCCACCTCCAAGATGGAGTGTACAAATTAAAATAAGCACAAGAAAGGCGAGTAAACAGAACAAGTCTGTGCCAGTATCAGCAATTTCTATTCTGACAGTTTCAAGTGTGATGGCCAAAAGACTCAAAAATCCCAAACCAAAACAAACAAGTACATGGTGACATTTATGGACAGGAAGCAGGGAAGGAAGAACACTGCAGTACCTCTTTCATTCTGAAAAATGCCATTCCTGTGAGAAGAGAGTCTGATCCTGCCTGGTGCTGTCGTCCAATTCGCTGCAAATCCAGCTGATCTGCCACTTCCTGAAGGCCACCCTGCAAAGAGAGCAGAAGAGATTTTATTTTGGAAGATCCATCTCTTGCCAAAATTGCCACATTTCTCCAAAACATGAGGGCAAACAGGGTATGATGAGCCAACGCAGATCCCAGCAGTATGCACACTCCAGCTGTGAGTGACACACAGTGGGAAATGCTGCTCAAGAGTCATAAATAACTTCTCAGATTTAGGTGCCTTCTTTTCCTGGTGCAGACACTTGAGATAATTGTGGGTACATTCATAGGTTACATATGCTAAGCCTTTCCCTCCCTTTACTCAAGGCTGTGATTCAATAGATAAATTACTTTAAACCCTCTTACCCGTTAATCAAGTCATGGAGTATTTCATGCAAAAGAAATACCCTTGCATAGGAAACATAAATATGCTGAATTATAATTAGCCTCTGATACACAAATCAGAAGGCTGTGGCGATGTCCCCTTTATAATAAACACATTGCTAAGTCTGAAACTGGGGAGGGCAGTATCCATTAGACACGAACTGTGTCTCAGGTGTTTCTGTGTCACTACTGACTTTTATACACATTCCAGTTTTAAGACAACATATGCAGCAGTTCTGCCACTTGTATTCCTGTACATGTTCAGAGTTGATGCCCATCACCTGCTTGCTGGGGAAATGAAAGTACCTTGAGGTTTTTGCAGCTCTTCATTAAGTACTTCACATCATAGATAGATGGGAAGAAAAGGTTTAAGATATGGAAAAATTCATGTTCCTCTTCTGGCAACCTGGAATCTGTCAACAACTTCACCATGTAGCCAAAGTCATAACCACTGAAAACAAAACCATAGAGAAACCAGGTAAGCAGGCAGTACCTATAACCCAAGGTACTAGTACCTCTTTTTTCAAATGAATTTTATTTGCTGTGCCTTTCAAGCCTTAACATTTTCTGACATTCACAAAACTCTAGATTTCAGCCAGAACTCATCCTGATTTTCTATGTCAATGTCGGACTTTGGGATGCTCCCCAAGTGCCTCCACTAGCCTTTTTAGGGAATACCTAAGCCATCGGGAAGAATACACGTTTCTTCCCAACTCTGTACATTTCTGTAGCTGAGGGGAATACAGAAAGCAGGAAACCCTGCAAGTATCTCTTGAGGGAGAAGGAGGTGGTGGCAAGTCTTTTCATTTGTGATACCATGTTGGACCAGAGGCTTCCAAATCAATTTCAAGTTGATTGAAATGCTACAAGAAAGACATCTTAACACACAGATGGAAGTTCAGAGCACCACCAACATTGTAAGGAAGAAGAAACAAAACCCTTACTTTACAATGCATTTACTAAGTGTAGGAATCACACTTCAACTTGTTAGTAGCTTCTTCAAGAGAGGGAGACTGCAACAGCAAAAGGATTCACAAGCAGTCAGAAAGTCAGACCATGAAGTTTCCTTACTTCTTAAACTTGGCTTTCAAATCTTGAAGCTTATTTTAACTGCAGGACTGCTAATTTTTCTCCTTAAAATCTGTCAATCTCCATGGAAAATGCGGAGAATTAAGAAGATATTTAACAGGGTCAGTGAGCATCCTGGACCTACCTGTGGAAGGACAGCCATTTCACACTGTCACTGAGGACAACCCCAGATGTCATCAGCAATTCAGCAAAATGCAGAGTATCAATCCCTTCTTCTTCATGCTTCTGGAACTGCAGTCCAGAGCTGGCAAGGAGGTCTATGGAATCCTGAGAGTACATGTCTTCCCTGGAGGAAAAAAAAAGCAAGTTTGCACTCAGGATGCTGCCAAGACAAGCTCATTTTAGAAAAATTCTCCCCACACTATGCTAAGAATTGGACTAACCAGTAGAATACTTCTGGATAGGGTTCCAA
Source organism: Acridotheres tristis (assembly GCA_037013685.1). Taxonomy (NCBI): domain Eukaryota; kingdom Metazoa; phylum Chordata; class Aves; order Passeriformes; family Sturnidae; genus Acridotheres; species Acridotheres tristis. Next base: position 5,434,031 of record CM072900.1, read on the forward strand.
TTTGTCTCTAGAAAATTCAAACTGACTCAGTTTCAATACCACTACTGCAGCGTCCTACATCCATAACAAGCTGTTCTGTGATCATAACTAGTTAACACTTCCATTGCTAGTGCAAATTCCAAAGATTCCACCTTCATAGGACTGAAGCTGACAGTTTTGAACTGTCCCTTCTGCAAGGGAAGCACCACAGATGAGGGCCCAGAGGAAAGGGGAGCTCTCCCAAACAGGAAAATTTAATCTTCTAAATTCTAAAGCACTGACCATCATTCCTGTCTACATTTTTCCTCTTCACAGCATGAACCACCTTATCAGCACCTCCACTTCCATCTCTGAGTAAACAGAATTGCATCATCCTTGACTCAGAAAGAATGATGTGCTTGGTGGAGAGCTGAGCAGGAACATGACTTCTCTACTGGTGTCATTTGAGGGGGAGGAAATACACAGAGCCAATATCATAACTCATTTAAATGAAGTGATCACACAGCAAAAAACACTCTAATTTCAATACCTCACAATAATAAGTGGCTCACAAAATTTGTGGAGTAAATAGTGCAACTTTTGGGGTCAAGAACTGGATGATCATAGTAGCTACAAATTTTTGTAATGCTTTCCAATGACAGTTTCATAAAAATAGATTGATTTCCTCTACATATGCGGTTTTGCCAGATAAACTCTTTCTTTATTTCCAGACAGCTCTAGTGATAATTATGCTGAGTTTATCTTTATAATTACAGGGGAAGGGATAATGAAACTTGTTTCAGCTGCAATCCAGGATATTACAGTATGGAAGAGACAAGAACTGCCACACTCCATTTAACAAGATTCATTCTCCTGAACAGATGTGATGATTATAGCAACATGTTTTCAGATCCCAGCTTATACTTAAGCATGGATCTGTAAAGAGGTCTTTTTCTTTTTTATGCGATCAGCACATCCATTTATTTTTAGCAGAAAGAGACAGAGTTTTACATACATATAAATATATATATATATATGAAGTTTCAAACACTGTTTCAGGAAAAAAAAACATACAAAATTATCAAGAGAAAAGGTAATAAGGATAGAATTTTAGCATGGCTTTGACTTCCAGATACACTGTTAACTCCTGGCAGATTCCCACATAGTCTTTACTAGAATCAGAATCCTTATTGCTCAGAACCAGCCAGCAACAATGAACACATGGACACTGGTATTTGCCAAAGGAAAGCATCACTCCAGCAGAAGGGACCAGGAAATTACTGCCAAGCCCAAAGACTCACGTAAGGTTGAATTTGAAGTTGAACTGCCAGGTGTTGATGCCAGAAGGATACTCCCCCTTCTCATTTGTGAAAGTCAGGCCCAGCTGGATAATTTTCAGCAGGTCAACGTTACAGCGGAGGAGCTGGTACTGATAATCTATGGAGCTGCGGAATTCACCGATCGGCCTGACAACAACTCCGGGGAACTCCGTGTCCTGGCACAGAAGGGAAAACGGAGTTTCACCATTCACGGGTTCTATTAGGAGTCATTATTACCCCTCTGCTAGGAGGGCAGTCCAGACAGTGAAAACCTTCACTGCTCTGAGGAACAGTCAATGCCTACACTAACAAAAACTACTGTCAGTCAAAACACACCTCAACAGCAGCAGCCATCTGCTAGAAGAAAAACTACCTGTAGGTGAAAAACCTCCTACTTAGCCAGTGACTAATTAGTGTGCTATCTTTGCTGAATACTGTTTTTACTCTCAGATTGGGTCACCAAGCTTCTACTGACTATGCACAAAACCTTTCACAACAAACCCAGTGCTGTGCACCTGACACAATCTCTCCCTTGTCCAAGAGGTTTATCTGTCTACTCTTACAGCACAGTCACTAAAACAGACCCTAAGAACACTTTCAGTGAGACTAAAAAGAACCAAAAAAGCTAATTTCCCATTGACAAATGTTAACCAAAAAAATCATATTGACTTCCACAGCTGAATTTGACACCAAAATCCCACACACTTGCAGAGGCACCTGTCTTTTGACACATTTCTAATGAGGACTTTTCATATCTTGAAGTTCAGTGTTCCTAAGCAAAGCTGGCAGAACTTAGAGCATCACAGCTAGAACCAGTACTTTATCTAACACACTGGGGTGCTGCCAAGCAGACACAGACTTGTAAGAGGAGGAGGAGATTCCCCCACATGGGGGAGATTACGCTCTACTTAAACAAAACTTTCTGAACATATTGTCTTATCTACCGCCAGAATATTTTTCTTCCCTAAGAATCAACATCTGCCCTCATTAGAAAGGAGGCAACCCAGCTGGCTAGCAGTCACTTGCAGGCCTTTTCACCTCCAGTCCCATGCCACCTTCTATAATCAAATGGGGAAAAACATTCAGAAGACAAACACACTAGTGGAAAAATAAGGATTTAAACTTATCTGTGGCTTGTTTCATTTTCCTGTTGCACAAACTAATATACTATGAATAGCTAAATATTAAATAAATTCATGTTTTTAAGTTGGTCTCCCTCTTCCCCTTCTTTCAATCAATCCATACTCAGCACTGCTTGTATTAAATTCTGTAAAGCTACTAAACAGCTTTTTATTTTTTCACCTCCTCTAGTTCAGTCTGACTGGGGGTAGGGAGAAATCATTTCTCACTCAAGAATCAACTTAGTCCACAACCCAAAAAAATCCCTTGACGAGGGCAATTAGGTCAAGTATAAAACACTTACCATGGCAATGTAGCTGTAACTCAGAACAATCTCCCGGATCTTCCTCATCTCTTCCTCCAGGTTGTTGGCCCATACTTCACAGATCACCTGGCTGTTCTCTGCAAGGGCTGCTGGCATCTTGCAAGGACCAGAAAAAGGCAGCTGATGCTGAACTCGAATGACAGAGTAGGATCACAAGCTGTGCAATCTTATCAGTGTGCTGCATTAAAGAGATAAATAAATAATGGTTTAAATGAAGGAAGAGTGACGTGAATAAATGCTCTGTAGGAGTAAGTCACACTCCCATTTTCACCTTCAAATAACCCATTTAAAATTTACACCAAGTTCTTTCTTGATTTATCACTTTCTGTAAGCATGCTGAATGAAATCTAGAGCATCTGTTCACAATGTAAGAGCAGATGCACAATCAACAGTCCAGTTATTTATGTAAAGAATCACTACTTCTGTCTTCCTTCTCCTGGCATAAGCTTTGACACTTTGGGGACAAGGCAGTGAATCCTTATCTTTAATCCTCAGCTATTTCCCCATCCCTGGAAGTGCTCAGGGCCAGGCTGGATGGAGCTCTGAGCAACCTGTTCTAGTGGAAGGCGTCCCTGCCCACAGCAGGGGGGTGGAATGAAATGATCGGGGGGGTAAAATGAAATGACCTTGAAGGTCCTCTCCAATCCAAACCCCTCTGTGATTCTATGATGAAGACAATTGTTTAAACACAGTAACACAATGCATTAGAGAGAACACTCATTAGCACGAGTTTCAATGGGTATGAGTATCACAAGGGGAGTGCCAAGAAGATGGAGCCAGGCTCATCCTGGTGATGCCAAGTGACAGGAAAAGAGACAACGGGCAGAAAGTGATGCTCAGGAAGTTTTCCCTGAGCATGAGGAAGAACATGAGCAAAAACTGCGCTGGGACAGGGCCTGGGAACGGATTGCCACGAGAGGTTTTGGAGTCTGCCTCAATGGAGATATTCCAGAACCGTCTGGACACAATCCTGTGCCGTATGCTCTGGGATGACCCTGCCTGGGGAAGGAGGTTGGACCAGTTGACCAGTTATCCCTTCTAACCTGACCCATTCTGAGATTCTGTCCTTCTCTGATGTAACTCGGGACACACTGCGAGGGGTGTTTCAGCTGGAACCATCGGCAGTGTCAGCAGTGCCACAGCTCGGGTGAGCAACCGGCGGCGCCCCTTTCCCACAATAACACCGGCGAACCGCTCCCAGGCGTTTGCAAGGGGGCTCCGCCTCAGCCCACGGCTGGGACCTGAGCCATCAGTTACCCGGAGGGTCCGAGCGCACCGCCACAGCCCGGCCCGGCCCGGGGTCACCTCAGGGCCCCCCTCACAGCTGGGGGGCGGCCGGACGCGGCTCATCGCGGCCGGAAAGCGGGAGGGCCGCTGTCCGCGCCGCCGCCCCCTCATCCTCAACCCCAGCCCTGCGTCCCCAGAGCCTGTCCCGCTGCCTGCCTACCCGTCCCGCTCCCCGGTACCTCCCGGCAGCCGCGGCCGGGACACGCCGCTCTCGCCCCGCGCAACCGCGATAGCTCCGAGTCCCCTCCAGCCGCGAGGGGCGGCGCTTCCGGGTCTCGCGCCGCTTTGCCTCTCGCGAGAGAGAGCGAGAGACGGCGGAGCCGGCGGCGCGCGCGACGGGGCGGGGGAGGGGGCGGGCACGTTACTGCGCGCGGCCGCGGTGCCCGCACTGCGCGTGCGTCCAGCCCTGGACGGCTCGTGTTTCTCCTCCTCCTGCCCCCCCGCAGCGTAGCTAATGGGCTCGCCCGGGCTCCCCCATGCTGCAAACGGCGGGCGAGTCCAAACTCCGCGGCCGGGGGGGGGAGGGATGAGGGATCTGGGTACCTCCGCTCCTTGAGGGAAGAGGCGCCATAACGCCCACCGGGGCTGGGGTTGGCTCCCAGCATGGGGAGCCCCCAGCACCCCAACCCGTTGGGACACGGGCTGCGCCAGGCCCTGGTGGAGCGTCCCCGAAAGAAGCAGCGGCCGCCCCTCCCTCACCAAGGGGAGGTGAGGGGGTCCCCAGGTCGGGGTTAGGCCCGAGCCCCCCCGGGCTCCCAGGCCACGGGCGCGCAGGGTGGGAGTGGGGTGAGGGTTTGTTTTCCAAGGGGGATTTCCTAAGGCCCAGAGAGCGAACCACTGCTGTCCTGGCACGCCTTGCTCCTACGGTGTAGTGCGGATCAAGCTCATTGACTGAGCAAGTTCTGCTTTTTCCTGAAAGAGCTTAGAAGTCATTTAAGTTCCTACTACACCTGCAGACTTTTAGTGTGGCTTCTCCTGTTCCAGGAATGGAATTTAAATTACGTTAGCAACAGCAGGTTGTAGCTGGTAAAGCAGCTCCTGCTTGTGTAACACGGCTGCCAACACTTGCTTTGCTGGCTGATGCTGATGGCAGATAGGCAGTTCATTTGGAAACTTGTCTACTAATTAAGCTTAGATAGTATTTGCTTTCTTGAGACTGCCTTCCTTCTGGACAGGGTTGCATCTGTTTTAGTATATGTATGTGCCTCTGTATATATATATGTTCTGGTACTGAATTATCTGCCCACCATATAGGAGTCTCTCCCTGAATCTCGGCTACTTGCCCAGGATTTTGATCAAAATATCTGAAAAGCAGATCTTGGTATCTTTCACATGTCAGACACTGTTCAGTGTCTCAGGTTTAATGCTCAAGCCTCAGCAGAAATGTTACCTTTAGAAAAGAAGAGGGTTTTTCAAGTGCTGCTGTGTCGAGTGTCTTTGCTGCTGTCAGCATCTTATTATATTCCCTTTATTGAGCGTTATTTTGATTCAGAGTTTATCTTCAGGGATGATAGAGAGTTACCCTTTTGCCTTAGCTCTGCAGTCTCTGGCGTTGCATAATTTATGCAATATGCAATGTGCTACACTGCCAGAAAGTAATCACCTTTCTTCCCGTGGTCAGTTGAGTCTGGGGTTTTGTACAAGGAAATCTGTGTTGTTAGCAGGTTGATTCAGCGGGCTGGATTACAGCACCCTGTAAATATTAGGTTAAAGTTTTATTTCCCGGAAGAGTTCAGAGAATTTTTCTTGCTCATAAACCCAGCGCTTGAAGGGATGTTGAGTCCAGGGGAAAAGAGGGGATGCATTTCCTCAGGCCCTTGTAAATATTTGTGCCTTGGTGCTGTAATAAAAATGTGTTGCAGGCAGTAATCACCTGTGATAAATTACATTTGTAGTGTGTAAAAATTTATGTGTAAAAAAAAAAGCTGTTCAAGGATGTTTGCAAGCCCTGGTGGGAAAAGCTGGAGGCACGTTTTGCTTGATGAGATCAGAATTTTTTTCAAACATGACATGGCTAATAAAGATTCAGAATAGCTGGGAAAGGCACCTTGCTCTTTAAAAAGTCCCATCATTTCTGTATTTGGAGGTTTCCAAGGTTGCCTCCAGCCCCAGCACTCCAGAGCAGGTCTTGAAGAGTCCTCACACCTACATATGAATGTAGAGCTGCATTATAAGGTGGAATAAAAGTCTTTAGCTCAACATTTTCACACTGGGCAGCTTGAGCTGCGTGTCCTATTATGCCTTTTCTTTAGAGTTTGGACACAGCACCACAAGAAAACTTACTGTGAGAATCCTGAAAGGTGAATTTACTTTTTCCTCACCCTTCTGTTGTTCCACGTGCTCCCAAAGCAACCACTGCAGTGCCACATGCCCTGGCAGAGGGTGAGAAATCTGGTTCAGAATGCAGGGAATTTGGCAGTGAGTGATGCATGCCAAGTTCAGATTCCTCTTCTGCCTTAGAGGAATTATCAGTATGGGCTTGTTCAGTCCCCTGAAAGATACTTCATGGATTTTTCCCTGATGTTCCTCTCAAACAGTGAAACAACCTATTACAAAAACCATGGGGAGTGAACAAAGTTGTATTATGAAGTGTCTGATCAAAAAGCTTTTCTTGCTGCGAAGAAGTCGGACTTCTTGCATGGCAGAGATTGCAGCAGCATTGGAGTGTCTGTGGTGGAGACATCAGCACAGGGCAGCCAGCAGGCAGGAGCAGCTGTTTGATTAGTGACAACCTGTGCTGGACACAGAACTGCAGCAGAGGATCAATGGCATTTACAACCCTATGACTAATGTGGTGAGCTGTCCCTATGGGTATGAATATTTCAGAGATCACCCATGTTGGAACTGAGTAGTGGTTCAAAAGGAACACAGGTCTGAAATTCACTCTTATCACCTGCTATTGGCTGTTGGAAGAACAAGCTCAAATCCAAAGATCAGCTGAGGACATTATCCTTATGGCACCCCTCTCTTGAGATGCTCATTTTCACTTCCTCTGCACGTGAGTAAATAGTTCGAAGGAATCACATTCCTCTCTGTTGAGCCTGCTCTGTTTGATAAATACCAGTTAGTAGCAATGGCTAAGAATTACAACTTCTGTCTCGACCAGGGAATAGCTGGAATTAGGCAAGAGAAGGTGATGATGGAAACTGTAACAGTGTTAAATGCTGTTCACTCTTGCAGAGCTCTCTGCAGTTTCAGCTCTGCTGGCATGAGGTGTTACTGAGAAAGAGTGTGTGTTGCTTCACCTGTGAAGGACAAACAAAGCTATCTGTGAGGCAGAGGTGATATTCCCTTTTTCCTCCTGTGGAAAAATAGATCTGGAAAGTTATGTTAGTAACACCCTCAGTTCTCAGAGCTTAGTTTGTAATAGGGCACTATTTATGGGCTAAGCAACAGATTGGGGCCACATTTGCATAAGAAAGATCAATGGTGCTGTAAATTACATCTTGCTCTCTGCAATACCATAATTACACACTTTATGGTCTGTAAACATCATGTTTAAAGACAACTGAGCCCAAGCACATGCTAACCTATGTGTATCTTCACCTTACCCATGCAAGCAAAGCCTGTAACTGGTTGAGGGCACTGTGTAGCAACAGAGTTGGAGTAATTTTTAGACTTAGTACAACAGCATGAAAACTAGACTGCTGTTTTTTTGCCAAATTCCACAGTAACCCTTATTGCTTTTAACAAATACACCTTTGACCTATTCAGTTGCACTGGCAGTAGCTATTTTGTGCTCCAGCCATGAGTTAGTGAATTATAAAAACTACTTATCTTTAGGGTATTGGTGGCTTTTTTATTCTCTGGTACAACTATGAAAAACTTGCCTGCAGAGATGTATTTCACGTGTTTAAGTGACTAACAGTGTGCACATACACACGGGGAACACTGCCAGCACTCACAGTGACATGGCACTGGCTTCACATGACTTGTCTGGGAGGGGACAGGCACCTCCTGCTTGGAAACACCCCCGTTGTCCTTGCCTAAACCCTCATACAGTTTCGACAGCAGTAGTGAAAAGTGAGGAGTTGAACTCTGGGCTCTGAATAGACACAAAGGACCTCTCCTAGGCTACCATCAGCAGGAGGTGAGCAAAGAACAGGCAGCCAGAGTTCAAGGGTGTAGTCGCTTGAAAAGATATGGTGGAGACTTTGAGGAAGTCATTAAAAGGCAACGTGTCTGCGTGAAGTCCATTGTCAGCTTTTCTAGGAACGAAGGTTCCCCCTAAAACCGTTCAGTGCTTGGTAGGACATCAGACACCACATCTGGTCCTGTGTCTGTCCCCACAGAGTGGCTGATATGCAGCTGTTCAGGTGACCAGGTAAGTGGTCCTGTGTCTTTTGTTCTGTATGTTCTATACTTTTGTGGATAGTCACAGCCTTTATTCTCCCAGGAGTGGTTTCGCCATATAAAGGCTGATTTCAGTGAAGATCTACACCAGAAGCTGCAGGCTGGAAGGCAGGAGGAATCCCCAGGAGCTGGGGTGTGCAGCCAGTCCATCACAGCAGCTGGAGCTGTTCTGAGCTGCACCTGCCATGCAGGGCTGTGGCTGGTGACAGAAGGATGCAGTGCAGGGAATGGCACCTGTGCTGCCTCAGCTTGAGGCTGTCTGGGCACCAGAAATAAAAGAGAACAGCAGGCATGGGGCATAAATAATAATTCACATGTTCAAAAAATTGTAAAAAATACAGCAGGGGTTTTTTCAGATTGTACTCAGATTGTACTGAGCATTTTAAAACATGACTTATATAGGAAAAAGCCATATTAGGAAGATTCAGTGAAAACAAGATCTGTAACTTAATGAACAGTTGTTGGGCAAATGAAATTATACATGGAAATAATAATATAAAAAATGTATTAGAATTCTTGTTTGACTAGTGTATGTTTCCCCTTTAATGTCAAGAGACTGATTGGAAAAGCAATTATTTTTACTCTGGGCTTGAGAATTTGCTTTGGATCAAATTTTGTGTTAACTAATTCGAAATAACTGGAAAGGAACTTTTTTTTTTAAAATCAGTACTAGTTCTAACTGATATTTGGAAATAGCTGCAGGCAGCTGAGAGCTTCAGTGGTTGATTTGGGGCTGTAAAATATGCCAACATGAGAGCAGTGCCAAGCAGCTGAATGGCTTTTTTGTTTGCTGAAACAGCCATGGTTACATGAATGGTTTTTTAATGTATTTGGTGTATTCTGAATCAGGAGAAACATTACACAGTAAAAAGAGAGTAGGTAATGAGATGTTGGGGAAAACCTACTCTATCCAAATTTTTCTGGGTTTAATGTAAATAATGTAAAATTTTATCCTGAAAAGAGGCTTAATAAAGGCAGTGTTCTGAAACAGAGGGTAAGCAGAACTGCTTTGAACTGGAAATCTTTGTCCAAGCCAGCCTTTTGTCATAAATGGATTATTTTAAAAAGAGTACTAGAAATGTGACTGTAATTTTAACTCTTTCCTAAATGCACAGAATATGTGACTCAATCAAGTAATAGCTCCTTCTCTTTCTAAAAACTCAAAGCAGAGTCACGTTTTTCTACAGTGCTCTGCTCTGAAGCTCTTCACATGCAAGCGTTCAGCAGGTTTGAGTGAGCACTGCTGGATGGAGGCACCTCTGGAGCATCAGCCTTCCAGCTCACTGAGGTTCCCCTTTCACATCTGCCTCTCCTAATCTAATGTTGTCTGCTACCAAATCTTCAGAGCAGAATAATCTCTTTAACCACAGAAAACTATGGCCAGCACTATTTACTTTACTCTCCTAGCAGAATAATTGGATATTGCTCTTTTCAGCTTCCTACTGAGTGGTTGTAAAGATAGGGATGTGCACAACCTGAGAGCAAATAATATGAGTTATAACCAAAAACATTTCAAGTGGGAAAAAATTACAGTGAAGGTTGTCAAATACTGGAATTGATTTCCCAGAGAAGCTGTGAAATCTCCCTCTGTGCAGACACTGAACTGTTCAAGGCTCTGAACAACCTGTTAAGAAAGTTGGAATGGAGCAAAGCCTCAAAGGAATGGATTATTCAAGCCTGACATATTTCAAGCTTTAGTAGTGTTTTCCTGGAGGCAATGGGCACACCTGGCCTGAGAGGACCTGTGTGACAAGATGGGCACGTAGTGGGTGTTATGTAACAGACGTGATTAGAAGGTCTTTTAAAAATTAATATAAGATCCATTTAAATTTGGCCTGTGGCATGTTATTTGTGCTGTTCTCTTCAGGGTAGCAGGTTATTTTTGGTTGTTTCTTATGGATATTCTTCATCAGATATATTAGAGTTCAATTGTATTTTATCAATAAAGATGTGGTTGGCAGACAATACATGAGAGGAAAAGAAAATCCCACAGAGTGGCTGTGGTAGCTCACGAGGTGCAGTAGTGAGGAGTGCTGTGTCTGAGGAAGGACCAGAAGCCCTGGAACATTGCAGGTTCCCCAACACATTCTCATTTTAAGCACCTTAGGCCACCTCTCACACTACCTATTTTGACGAAGGGAGACAAAGTGAACTTGGATTTGGTTTCTTTTTTAAGACTGCTAGGAGTATATCCAACCCTAGTGTTGAAATACAGGGTTGGGAGTTGGTCTCAGGGTTTCAAGTTTCAAATCTCTTTTTGCCTTGTTTTTCTTTTTTCCTTCTCAGAACTTTGTAACATCAGCTTCTTCCACTAAAGTGTGTGGTGTGGTGAGCTGGCCTTGCTCTTTTGTGTCTGTGAGGAAGAAGGTATTTAATTTTTCTGTCTCATGCCCTTTGACCTGCATATTGATATGTAATATCTGTAAATAAAGAGAGTTGTATTTGTAAGAACATACCCAGAAGGCTATAATTTCAAATCTAAACCTCCTGACTAATACAGGATTTCTTTTTGACAGTTTATTCCTCCTTTCTGAAACGCTACAAGAAGAGTCCTCCCAAGAGGCTTCCCTCCATCATCAAGGTAATAGAATATCATCTTCCTAATGAGTAATTTTCCAACTGATTGTACCCTAGACAGGGACCTTTGAACCTTCTCTGTGCTTGCCTTTGTACTTTAGGTAACAGTTTGCCTGAGCTTGAATATTCTGCTGGGTAGGGAAAGCAAAATGGATTAAATTCTGCAATCCTCAGTAATCTGGCTGTCATATTATTAGAAGTTGTGTGTTTGTTCTTAAAGACCATGTGAAACCAAGAAAACATTAAGGAATGTTTTGTTAACTTTTGCTAATTATATTTGATGATAAGACTGCAAAAATATAAAAACAGCTCAGCTATGCAATAATCCCTTGGACAGCCAGAACATGGCCTGAAGCCCCAGCAGCTACTCAAACCTTGGGTTTGATTTATATTTTAAATTTCTTTTAACAAAACCATCAACAAATGTTCAAACCAGAGCCAAATGTAGGGAGATTCATTATGAGATGGCCACATGCCCATTTAGGACTTTAACCCTCTAAGTGTCCATAACAGGACTTGAAGCAAAGATGATTTTCTTACTTACTATGTTCTTAAGCTCAAGACTTAGACTCAAGAGTCTGAGTGAAGGCTGTGGGGCTCTATTGTGTTAATTCTCTGTGGCACAAACTCATTTTGTTTTCATCCCTGTTTAATTGCATGTTGTCATTATGGAAGAACATATGTCCCACATTATCTTTTCCTTACAGCCTTGGGAGGGCTGGAGTGCTGCAGTGTATTCCTGGGCCATATCAAGGGAGAAAGTTTTACCACAACACCAGTGACACAATCAAAAGCTTTGGTTTTGGCTGTTCTCCCATTTTTCTTTGTTATCCTTGCATCCCTATTAATCTTTTGGGACATTACTAACTCCTCAGGAAATAAGGGCATTTTTCTTCTCAAGAACTCAGCTTTGCTCCATGGCCCACACATGAAGGATGGAGCAGGACAGAGTAAATATTGGAAGCACAGAGTAAATATTTTACACTTTTATCACTGAACTGCAAGTGGATGGGATTTGCTGTTGTCAGTATCATATTCTGCCACTCTCCAGCTGGACAAGGTTCGCTTACTTAGATCACCTTTTATTTCAGATGGAAACAGACTCTGGATATTCCTCCACTGCTGAGCTGCAGAAGCAGGTAAAGACTCAAGCTCATCGTTTAAAGGAAACGTCATGCAGGTGCTTTGGAAGGCTGAATGTGTTGAATCACCTTCTAAGAGAAGTGACAGATACATCCTCATTCCGAACATTTTAGCATAATTAGGAGCTCATCTCTTATCACTAAAGCAGCACTTCCCCAGCATTTTTCCCTTCCAGTGGACTGCAGCTACAGCAGCAAGCAGTGGGGAAGGACCTGTTATCTTTGCTTGCATGGCAAGAACCCACCACAGTTCCCCATAACCAGAAGCTGTGCCACCTCACTGGGCCTGGTCCTGCTAAACTCTTGTTGCCAGCTGATGTGCCCCACTCTCTTTACCTTGCCAGCAGCAACCCTGTTCTGCACTTAAGGAACTTGCCAACTTCTACAAGCACTTTAAGAGCAAGAACTCAAGCAATGCATGCATTAGTTTGGAAACTACTGTGCTGTAGCTGTTGGCATGAGGAGAAACAGGGTATTAAGCACTTGGACTTGATGAACAAGATTTTTTTCTATATAAACTTCTCTACTTCTACATCTCATGTAATTATATTGTGTGGGTTTCATGTAATCACTTCATTACATGCAATAAAAACACAGCCTCAAAACAAGACAGTTTCTAGCCAAAGGGCTGTTAAAACAGCTGAAGTGCTGAACTTTAGCTCCTTTCTGTCCTGTCTCAAAGCAGGACATGGACAGTGTCTGTGAGTTTTGGGAGTTACTAAGGTTTGAAACTCTTGAGCTGAAGAGTATTTAAGCAACTGAAACATTATTTGAGCTAACTGGAAATTCTGACACTTGTAAGACAAAATTTTTGTTTGGTATGCTCTTCATCCCAGGAGAAAAAGGATTTATAGGATGTGAGTGTGTTAAAAGGCTCAAAGCTTTCTATAGCTTCTGTAACCGTTTTTTCCTAAAGAATATGTAAGCAATGGTCCAGGTTCTAAAGACTGAGAAAGTCTTACATCAGCATACATGGGGGATAACATGGATGCAGCTGGACGTATGGAACTGCTAAGAGAGCAAATCTCTGGTCCAGGATCCAGCAGGCATTATCTGATACTGGAGGAGAGGCTTTTGCCAGCCTGGCATTTTTACTTCAGTACCCCCAGTGATAAGAGTAGCAGTTGATTGCACTGCTCTCATATAAATCCTAGGGTTCATAAATATCAAACTGTAGGGCAAGAGTCCTGCTAGTTTCTTCCTCCCTATCTGCTTTATCGATTAAAAAAATAGGAGGTGATAGGGGGAAATGTTTGTTTTAATAGTGAATGTTTCAGTGCTAATGAGCAAAGTTCTGTCCTGGGACAAATAAATATTGCTTATGAGTCCTGGCCACATTTAATGTTCTGTAGCTGCTACAGAATCTAAAAGCCATGTAAAGAGGATTCCTTTATATTGCATTATCCTAAACCATCTGCATTTGGCATTTCTCAGAGCTGCCTCTCTTGTTTGTCCTCTCTGACAGGAGGTGAGCAGGATAGCAGCTATGAATCACACTGTTTTCACTCCAGTCTGTTTGTGCAGCACAACACCATAGTTAAAAAACAGGAAGGGCAGAGGAATGAAGAAGGCAATAGCTGAATATTATACTATTGCATTGATTTTTAAAAAAAAATTTACATTGCAGATAGATATAATTCATATTCATTCACAAAAACCAAATTAATTGCACTCCAGAACCAATTCCAACTTGGACTACTCTAAAAGACAGATCGTTAATTATAAATCTGTTGTATATTTGCTAAACAACTTTGTTTTGAATATTTAAATATTCAAATATATTGAATACTGCTTTTTGAATATATTTATTCCTGTTAACCAGGTCATCTGAGAACAGCAGTTCTTCACTGCTGCGGGGAGAAAACATTGTATCCTGGGAGGGAGAAAATACTGAGGGAGGGAGGTGCTGAGATGGAGCACCATTCCTTCTTGCCCAGTATTCTTTTCCCACTGCTCTGAGTTATCCAGAAACCCCTGGAGTTACAGCCCTCCAGGTACTGAGCAGCATGCCAAATAAAAACAAAGAGGGAAAATATCAGTGGTCCTTTCTCTCCTTTTGGTTATTCCCGAGAAATTCCACATCAGTCATGCAGGTCTCTGTAAGCATGACAGATGGATGATTACACACAATATCCCCCAACAGCTTTGTTATTGTGTTCTTCGGAGTGTGTGTGAAGCAAAACAGGCCATCACAGGAGTGCCTTCATCATTTCAAATACCAAAAATGCCAGGGCAGGACACAGCAGCACGTGCTTACTCTTATTGCTTCCCACAGGGAAAGAAGCTCTCACATGCCTTGAGGATCAGTGCCTACGTCTTCAGTACAGGCCTGCTCGTGTTCACTGCCTTAGTGAACTCTGTTTCTTGGTAAGAATGTTCAAACAAAGCAGCTTGAGGAAAAACTTTTCTGTGGAAAGAGGGAAAAGTGGATGAATAGATGGGCAGCCAAGCACTGTTATTCCCACAGGTTTATGCAGAATATAACTTTAGGCAATTTCTGGCAAACAACATGGTTGGAATTCTACGACTGTATGGAGGGAGATGAGTGGACAATCTTCCTCATTGGTGAGTTTTAACAATGCTTCTCAGGAGAAATCATCCATGTATTATTACATATAAAAGGGAGACATGGACAAGCTTCCCAAACTCACCAGTCCTCCCACTGACAAGCACTGGCTTGGAAGGTACCCACAGCTGATGTTCTGCTTTTGGATGGGGTCGCTATCAGAACCCTGTACAGATTAAAAATCTGATCTTTTTGCTGCTACTTAAGTGGCTTCCCTGTGAAGACACTTTGCTCATGTGAGAATTTAATGACTCAGTAGAACTAATTACTAAAAATGTAAGTAAATGTAGTGAATTCTACTCTTGCTATAGTACTTACAAAAGTCTTTTCTGTGATTAGCAGCTGGTGAAGAGAACTGATAGGGACCCTGCAAGGTTCTAGAGATCAACTCAATCTTATCATGCTTGGATTTAAAAGCAACAGAGACTTCCCAGCCACCTAGAAAAGCATTTTCTTAGCTTCAGTTATGCCAGGTTTCAACTTCTGAAACATTGTCTGCTCTAACCTCCTTCCCATTTTTTAATCTTACCTGGATGTCAGAACTTAACCCATATTCCATTTTAAAGCATTTTGGGGCTGGGGACACACACTTGGCACATCTGGGTCCCAGCAAGGTCCTTTGGGTACTGTGCCAGTGTATTTTGTTTCTGATTTAGCTGTAGTTCCCAATTCATTCAAACATCTCTGCCCTTTCCTCATGCCACAGGGGCTGCATTGGTGCCTGCACTTGCTTTCTGGGGCTTCAATGGAATCCTTCTGGTGGCTGATATAACAGGAAAGCCAACTTTCATAACTCGCTATCGCATTCAGCTGGGCAAGAATGATCCTGTAAGTACTTCTCACTCTGCCTTTTCTGCTGGCTAAGCACCTCCTGCAGTCTCTTAGGCCAGGAATGGGGAGAAGAACCTGTTATGCTTTTCTCTTGCAACCAGGTAGGATTCCTGGAGGATCAAGCCAAGTCTTGTACACCCACTGCAGGGAGGAAGGCAGATCCTGTTATGAGGCTACTGATTAGATCTGCACTGATTTCTTGTTAAAGAGCTGATCCCAAAACTAACTGCCTAAAAATCTTAAAGCTTTTCATCCTTCCAACTAAAACTGCATTGCTTCTTTCTTAGCCTCAAGTTCTGACTTCTCTTTTGCAGGTGGACACAAAGAAACTGTGGAAAGCCATCTACACAGTGCTGGGTAATCAGTTCTTTATCTCCTTTCCCATGCTTGTGCCCATGTTCTACGTCATGAAATGGTGGGACAGCGCCTTCAGCAAGGAATTACCAACCTTCCAGTGGTTTCTTGTGGAGCTAAGCATTTTTACTGTAGTAGAGGAAATTCTCTTCTATTATTCACACAGGTGAGCTGGACACAGGAGCAGGACTCTTGATTTTCCTCCATGCCTTTAAGCTTATACTCATACCCTACAGCAGCAATAATCCTTATCCCTGTGTTCCACCAATCTTTTATTTACATGGGAAATCTTACAGGTCCTGAAATCCACCCTCACAACATGAGGCCTTGGTGCTGCCAGTAACTAGTAAATAAAAATGGGTTGAATTTTAAAGGTGGAACAGCTTAAAAGCTAAGTAAGAAACAAAATAGGCAGTTTTACCCAGAAGCTGTAACCCAGCATTCTTTGAAAAGAACAAGCCTGACTATCCCGAAACACAAAAATCTCAAGGGTCAGTGACTGATCTCTGTTCCTTGTACAGCACCTATAAATCAGGGACTGACTCCCAACACTGCAAGATTTCCAAGCACTGACACCAACATTAGAGGACAGAACTAAAGCAAGAAAGACAAAAGAAGCAGAAGCAAGCACAGTACTCTCAGAAATCTATCCCTTTAGGACAAATGCACCCAAAAAATGTAAATGCTGTTTTTTACGAAGGAGCCATGGAACTGAAAATTATGATTCTTTGACAGTTGCCAGTAGAAAAAGTTAGAACAGTGAAAACATAAAGTGAGTCTTCCCCTAAGTAGTATTCCCAGATTTGAGTAAATAAGTAATTCAGGGACTTTGATTTATGAGATTTATCTGGACCGAGTTTAATGTCAGCCAGCAGACACATAAATGGAATAAGGGCTCAATACAAAGAGAGCAAAGGAAACAAAGAGTCCTACACTCTTATTGCCACCTGCTCTGAAATCTTTATGTTAGAGAAGACACAAGCAAGTCCCCTGCAGAAATTCTGTGTTCTGTTACTCCTTTTTTGCAGAGCTCAAAACCTGCCTTTCTCTGTTTACTGAACCTAGGCTTGTTCACCACCCAGTGCTGTATAAGCACATTCATAAGAAGCACCACGAGTGGACAGCCCCCATCGGTGTGGTCTCCATTTATGCTCACCCAATAGAACACATAGTAAGTGGATTCTCCCATGGTCACCCTCCAGTTGCTGTGTGGAGTGTGATTTCCATGGGATGAGGTGGAATGGTAAGAGAAGAGGAGCAAATATGCTCTTAGAGGCTTCTTCCTTAGGAAGAAGAAGCTGAGCTGCATTTCCAAGCTCAGCTCTAGGAGGGTTGCAGTAATTGTTTATATTGGACTCCAGTCTGTGCTTTCAGAGCACAGATCCAAAGGCCTCCAGTAAATAAGAGACTGACTGGTCAGTGCTTCCCATGAGCCCCAAGAGGACTGGGAGCACAGACAGTGCTTTCAGCAAGAGATATGAAACACAGCCTGAGTGATTGTGCGGACTTGGAATCTGTCAGGATTTTTGTAGTGGTTGCTGGAATCAGTGTTTGCAAGGAGTGTATCCCAACACTCCTCCAGCTGAGACTTCTCAGGAAAACACATCCCACCTTCAAAAGATTCCACTTAAAAATTCTATCTTCTAGTCCTGGGCTGCAGCACCAGCTCTGAGAGTCTCCCCAGCTGACACTGGACAGCACAATGACTGAGGAGCCCAGCTGAGCTGTGCTGGTGCACACAGCTGGGTCAGGGCAGCCAGAGCCATTTGTGCCACGGGCAGGACACAGCGAAGTGAGGCAGCAGGGTTTGTCACGTTGCTGTGTGATGCAGGCCATGTCCTTTCACTGTGAGGTTTCCTAAGAGCAGCTTCAGCATTATTCCAAGGTGAAGCTGAAATTCACACCTCAGACTCCAGGGTGATTTACTGGAATCCTGCTGTCTTCACCCACAGTTTGGTGTCATGCCTAAATTCTACTGCACACTTAGGGAGCTTGAGCTATGACAATGGTTTGCAGTAGTAGAACTCTCTTATCTCTATTACTACTTTTTAGATGATTATATAACTTTAGTAAGGTGTTTGCAGAGGGATCTTCCCTTTACGCTGTTTGCACCAAACAAACCAGTGTTATGGATCACCAGGTGATCATTCAGCTCCTAGAGGAGAGTCTGCTTGTTGTGGACCCATTAATGAGGTCGTTTTTTCTCATTTCCAGATCTCCAACACTCTGCCTGTCATGACTGGCCCGATGATCATGGGATCTCATATTGTTTCAATCTCGGCATGGTTCTCCATTGCTCTTGTAACAACAAGCATTTCTCACTGTGGCTACCACCTGCCCCTCCTGCCATCTCCAGAGTTCCACGACTTCCACCACCTCAAGTATGTCTGGGCACTGCTCAGCTTCCCATTCTTCTGCCCCTCCCGCCTGTGCCCTGGCACCACTGACAGGGAAAGCTCCTTTCTGAGGATCAATGGGGTTTGCCTAACTCATGCAACCAGCAGAGCAGCTCTCCAGTTCACCTGAGAGCAGGCTGAGTGCTGCCAGTTCTTAGAGGAGTTAAACAGGGATTTCAAGGGATTCCAGCCCTGTTAAGGACAGTTCTCTGCAAGGTTCTTCCTAGAAGTTCAAAATACACTTCATGTGATCTAAAGACAGAGCAAGGGCAAGTCACACAGGTGAAATAAGTTAGCCTGCTTGTCTGTCCCTCTCCCATACACTGGGATTAGTAACACTGATCAGATTACACTTTGCCCAGACAATCACCATTAACCCTTCCTGACAGAAATTCTCAGCCTGCTGTGCTGGAGAGAGAGCAGTTGCAGCAGACTATTCAAGGATACATACCCGAGCAGTGGAGAAACATTCCCATCTCCCAGTGGGCACTACATTCAGACATTCTCCCCAGAAATGTCTGCCCCTGCTGCATAACCAGCCCAGGGGACAGTTCAGTCACCACATGCCAGGACACGGATCACTGCAGAGCCGAGACACTCTGGGGGGAACAGCTGTGCCAGCTGGAATCACATCTGCTCCATATCCCAGGACAGGCAGGTCTTGAGAGCAAATGGAGCATGGTAGCCTGGATGTCCAGTGCTCCCACAGCTCTGAGTTGCCCAGGACAAACAGCTGCTGCTCAGTGCCACCCTTTATGGGCAATGACGGCACCAGAGAGAAGCTGCACAAGATTCACTCAAGGCTTCAACAGAGCTGCCAGGGAGACTGGTGCAGGAGCAGAAATCCCATGGAGAGATTATCAGGGCTCAGAAAGGAATGGAAAGAGGAAGGGCAAGGTAACCTCAGTGACTTCCAGTGATGTTTATCTCTGTTTGGTTCTCAGGTTCAACCAGTGCTACGGAGTGCTGGGAGTGCTGGATTTTCTGCATGGCACGGACAAAATGTTCAGACAAACCAAAGCCTTCGAGAGACACAAGATCCTGTTCGGCCTCACACCGCTCTCTGAAAGCATCCCTGATCCACCCAAGAAAGATGAGTGAACCAGCCCAGCAGCTCTTGCCCAGCAGAGTGAGAGACAATGATTTATGCCAAATAGTATTTTAATCAGGAAACAAGTTCTTGTCCACACATAACAAAACATGAAGTTGAATATGCTGCTTGAAACGACTGCACTTTTGCTGCCATTGTTTTCTATCTAAAACACACAAAAAAACCCATGCTCTAGAACTCTATTTTTAAAAGTTAATGGTTTGTTTCTCTGTTACTTGCACTGTCCCTTGGTTCCAGCTGCCTGTGTGAGCCAGGTGTGTTCTGGGCCACATGGCTCAGGGTTATCATTATTAAGACTCCACAGGTGATGATTTGGCCTCTCTTGTTGGCACTCACTCTAGAGAAACATCAAAATCACTCCATTTATGTGTGATGCAATTAAAACCAGTTTTTATGACTCTGAGCACCTGGGACACAGGACTGCAACCCCGTGGAAAATCACTGGGGCCACAGCTTTAGAAACACTCGCCTGCATATGCAACGAGGGCCTGACTTCCTGTGAGCAGCTGTTAGGCATGGGAGGTGAGTACAGGGCTGAACTGGGGCTGCCACAGCCTCATCACTGCTCCAGAGAGCTGCAGACAAAGGGAGTTTCCCCTCCTGGGACACGGAAACAGAGCTGGGAGCTCATGTGCTTCATGGCATCACCACCTCCTGCTGAGCCTCCCCTCCTCCCGAGACACAACCAAAATTCTAATAAATTACAGAGATTTTCCATGGAAAGCAGAGTCTCTGCTGTCCTGAGCTGTGTGGACATTAAGGAACCCCTCTAAGGAAAGATACAAGAAAGCAACCCCCAGAATAATATGCACATTGCCAAGTACCCACAGAGACACAGTGTGAATTCTCTCAAAGATCTTCCTAAGTCTCAGTCCTGCCTGGTGGCTGGAACAAAACCACCACATTTCTCCCCAGTACTAGAGCAGCCCCTCGAGGAACAGGCACACAGGCCTGACCTGTGCTGCACTGTCTATTGGTCAGCCCAGCTCTACCTGTGGAACCAAAGTCACTTCCCCTGCTCCTCTCTGGTTCCCACACCTGCACCAGGATGAACCCAGCCCAGTCACCCATCTGCAGTTCCCTGGGGAGGGCAAATCAGCAGAACAGAAAACCCAGGCACCACTGTCTTTTGAACTTTTTATTTTTATACATTTTTTTTGTATTAAAAAGGAAAAAGCATAATTACCACAAATTACAAAGGACTAAAGCATTACTAGAATAATGAATCACATCAGCCTAGAAAGCAGATACTCTGAATAATATTAATGTTATAATACAAGCTCTCATTCAAGTATTTTACATTTTTCTCTTTTCCTTTTATACGTGATGATGATCCTAGCACATGGGTCAAAGATTATGTACTATCGACAGAGATGGATCATGTACAGCGGGCCGTATTAACAAGATTTTCCTCCCAAGTGATACATGGTCTGTGATGAGTCATTTTAAGTTTGTCTCTGCTATAAATGCAGCTGAAGAAGGTTGCACACACTCTCTAGTTTTGGGAAACAGAAGGCTGAGGTTGGACACACAGGGTTTGAGAAGGGCCAACACATCAAACCATCACCCCTTTAGCTCCAGGCGAGCAAGCAGAAGGCTGCACTCGCTGGGCTGCAGCTCAGTGGGTGCCTCTGAGCCACAGATCCAAAGGTTTTCAGCCCCAGTGGGACCAGTACAGGCTGGGAGGGAAGATGGGGAGCAGGGCTGCACCAGGGAGGCCTGAGGAACCAAGCATCCCCTCCCATGAGGGGCACCACTGGCACAAGCCACTGTGGTGCAGAGCTGACACCTGGGGAGAGAGCAGGACAGCGTGGGGAACTGGAGGGACTCCAGCACGCTCCACAGGGGCCAGCTGGCACCCAGGGCACTCCCTGCTCCTCTGGAGCTTCCCACCAAGGGGATGTGCTCGTCACAGATACATCGGTCCTATGTTCAAGTGTCTGCAGAAAGTGAAACTGTAAACTACTCCTGGAAATGCTGCCCTCCAGCCACCCACTCCACGCCACCGAGATGAACAATTGCTTAGGGAAAAAAAAAATTTCATTTATCTGTTACCTGTATTGGAAACTTTCAAAAAAGTGAGGCATTTAACATCAAGTGTAGCAACCCTCTCAAGAAGAGCCCAGCATCCATTTCAAACAGTGACAAGTGACAGAACCAGCCTCAGAGGAGACAGGAGACAATAAGCATTGCAAACACAGCTTGCTACATTTACAGTTTTCCTTTTTTTTTTTCTTTTTGATAAAGTAACTGGAAAGGCATTAACAGCTAGAAGGCCCCCTCTGCACTGCCATGTGGAACGTGGCAGGACACTGAGGTTAAACACATCAGTTTGTTACAGTACAACGACCAGTCCCGAGCAGGTGCCGAAACTCGAGGGACCCCAAGGGCTACAGTGAGAAGGCGCCATCAGGGGAGCCAGGGGGGCAGCAGAAAAGATGGACAGGCAAAAACAGAGCAGCAGCATCAGTACTTTTTAAATCTTTTTTTCCCCCCAAATAAGCATGGCAAAGCAACAAAGCCTCCTCAAAAACACACCTTCCACCTCCACTCTGACCCCACACCACAGCTCTGTACCTGTTGCAGCCACCTGCATTCTAAAGTCAAGTTCACCTTGGCAAGGAGCCCTAAGCTCCAGCATCCTGGAGGACCTCCTGAGAAGGGGGGCAGGATGAGGAATGCTCCCCTGACAGCCTCCCTCAGCCTTTCCAGAAGCAGCTGGGGCTCCCCCCAGGCTCTGCCAGTGGCTGGACACCAGCACCACGCAGCCCTCGCGGGCTGTGGGACGATGAGTGCTCACAGGAGCACGTGTGCAACCACTCAGTCCTCTGAAATTCAAAAAACCACAACACATGGTGGAGGCGAAGCATCCAAACTACAAGCAAGGCCTAACTCCCTCCTCTGCAGAAGGGCAAGAGCTTCCTCAAATGCAACCCCCCCCGGACAGCTGTCCCTTTAGCCAGTGGGGACACGAGCCTTTCTGCAGCCACTCCTGACCCAGCCGGGCACAGACCACGTACCCGGGGAGCTCCCTGCCGTCCTCTGCCAGCACCTGCCCCAGCAAGGAACAGGAGGGAACAGTTCTGTGTTCCCTTCCCTGCAGGAGACAGGTGAGAGCGAGCTGAGGACAGGTGAGCAGCTGTCTCAGGCTGTCACATCCATCTTTGCTCTGTCCTGCCCACTGCTGTCCCACAGACAGCAAAACAAGGCACACGGTCCACAGGCCCAGAGGGCACTGGGATCACTAGGATTGCTCTTCTGACCCACCTTCCCCTCGGTGCACACACTAATGTGACAAACCACTGACCTGGCAGAGGGGGAAGGGAAAACACTTCCATGCCAAGACTAGAACCTCAGGATCAGAAATTAAAAATTATTTAAAATCAGTATTTTGGGAAATTCTCTGGGAAATGTCCTACCTCTTCTACAACCCAAGCAATTCCACAGTCTGCTCTACAAGCAACAACTCCATAGCAGCAGTTCAGACCTCCCCATTTCCTATGAATTTGTTGCTGAAACAGACAACTGGCTTCAAGAGAGAACACGCCAATGAAAGGAGCACAGACACAGCAGCAAGGATCACCTGTGGCACATCCAGACCTGCCTCCACTTGCAAACAACCAGCAATACATCTACAATGTCCTCGATTGACTCTCCAGCCTCCTCCTTCCCACATCAGGGACAAACCTGCCTATATATGTAACCTCAGAGATCTGACTCCAGCTCACAAGAGGGGAAATCCAGAGATAACAGTCACGGCCACAGCACTGTACAAGTGTTACTTTTGCCCATCTTGCCCAGGTCCCACCCCATAACCCCAGAGCACTGCTGCCATAGCGGAGATCCATGGCCTTGGGTGGGCTCGCCTGCTGCAATCAGGTGTGAGCGGTACCAGCTGCAGGGTGACATGGCAGGGGGGACCAGGGCAGGGTCACACCACCAGCAAACAGCCAAGCAGCAGCTCCCCAGCCTCTCAAACCCAGCTCTGCTTTCGATTCTAGCAGCAGTTCGTGAAGCCACTCCACTCAGACCAGCCCACCTGCCCCACCAAGGCAGCATCCTGGAGGCAGTGTCAGCTTGGGAAGGGATGGCCCCCCCCACCCACGGCCACTTGCTGATGGACAGCTTGGCTGTGCTTCTCCTCTTGCTCTCAGTTCCTGGCTGCTCTCACCCACCCACCCTGCAGCCACACAGGGACAGCCCTGGAGAGATAATGACTCCTTCCAGCTGTGAGATACAGCTCTGCATCAACTGGCTCCCTTGGGAAAACACTGTTCAGTACCAACTTGTGCCTCTGCAGAGAGAGCAAGAGGAGCTGCACCTTTGGAGTGGTGCATCACATGCCCACTCCACACTGCACACAGGAGCCCCAGAGCCACAGCCAAGCCTGGTACCCCAGGGACCCAGCAGAAGGAGCATGGTGGCAGCAAGGCAAGCGGATCTGGCTGGAAAGGAGCACGACTTTCCAGTGCTACCTCTGGAGCATCTCCACAGGTAGCACTGGACATCTCAGATCTCCCACCTGACAAATGCCCCTCGCAAAGCATCCAGCTCACAGCCTGGGGAGGATTTGCCTGCCAAAGTCCACCTGGTGCTGGGTGTAAGGATCAATCAAGTAAACGTCACAGCAGCTCTGCAGTCAGCCCCTGCCTCAGCCGAGTAAGGAGCTACACGGTGTCATCTCAGCCCTTGGAAATGCCCAGGGACTATGCCCTGAGTGGGAGACTCCATGCAGCCGCCTGCCACAACACAACACACAGGAAAACCCAGGTGAGAGATCTCCTGTGCCAGGCAGGTACGAGTCCCAGCAGCAGCCCCAAGCCAGTGACTGCTGTGGGACAGCTTTCCCAGGGCTGCCTCACTCTGTCAGGCTACAGCAGAAGCAGCCCTCCCTCACAGCCAGGACCAGTCCCCCAGCTGCTGTGACCATCTCCCTGCTCACTCCCCAGCCACGCTGGAAGCACAGACAGGAGCAGAGCCAGCTCCTGCCCAGAGAGGGCCGGGGGTGTGAGCAAGGCCATGACAGGAACAGTCACTGTCCTGGGGACAAGGCTGCCATGGTACCAACTACTGCCTGAGCACGAGTCTTGGATGTGACTGCCCTCAGCACCTGCCCCAGGAGACTCAGGCCTGGCAGGGAGGCTCCGTGACAAGGGAGGCATCCGAGCGAGCTGTGGGGTCAGAGGAAAGGCCGCAGGGAAGATCAGCTCGGCAGCAACGCCGTGAGGAGTCTCTGGGCCTGGGGAGAGCCAAGAGCCCAGTGCACCCCAGGGTGCAGGAAGCCAACAAGCCTCCTCGCTCCAGCTCCACCATAAGGCAACTTTTTTTTGTGTGTTTTTTGTGGGGTTTTTTGTTTTTTTTTCTTTTTCTTCAATAATATTTCCAAGGAAGAAAGCAAAGGGAGATGTGTCTTTTTAAAGAGTTTTTCTGTTGTTGTTTTAGAGGAGTTTGTGGTGCTGTTTTTTTTTTTTTTTGTTATGTCATTTTTTTCAAGGGAAAAGGAAGAGAAAAGCTCCTTCAGCAAAGTCCTTTCTTTGCAAGTGATGGGTGTTCCTGGGGCAGCAGGTGCACCGTCCACGCAGGCTCGAGTCCAGGTGCTTGCCAGCCTCCCAACCAGCCATCCTCACAGGAAGGAGTCACAACAAGCCTATCCTTGGCAAAGGTCCTTTGGTTGACTTCCAAATTGTCCGTGACGGAAGGGAGAGGTGGACAGAGGGAGAGCCAGACCCTCGGGAAGGTGAAGACGTCGGGGAGAAGGGAGCAGGAGAACGAGCAGGGCGATGCTCCTGTCGTGGAGTCGGCGTTGGAGAGGGAGGCAGCGCCGGACGTGGAATGGGAGACGCCAGCCGGGTCATGGAGATCAGAGGCTCCGCAGCATCGGCACACGCTGTGGCTTCGGTCCCCCACTGGGGAACCTCGCTCCTCCGAGCTTCCTGAGCGGCTGCCCCGCCATCCGAGGGGGACATACAGGGGACTCGTTGGGGCCACACAGAGCAGACTTGTTTTGGTAAATCCAGACGAACTTCTAGCAATAATTTAAAACTTGATATATATATATAATAATAAAAAATCTCCCCTTTCCAACCCAGCCAGAACACATTTTTTTTTTTTTGAAGAGACACTAAGACATGAGTGTGTGCACAGGAGGAGAGGGAAGGGAAAGGGTAGGTCTGCTGGGAGCGGGTCTGGCTCTGGTCAGGGTAGTAATAGCAAAATGGTGTTTTGGATGCAGATCGTCTTTGCTTTCCAGCCACAAGAGAAGAAAATCGTGTGCGTTGAAGTTTCTCCCAAGCAGCCTATTCCTGGGAACCCACCTTCCAGCTCCCTTCCTGTCCCATCTCCTCATGTCTGCCCTTCTCCGAGCCATTCCCCACCAACCCACCCCACCCCCCAGCAGGAAGCGGACGCTGCAGCCTTTCTACTTCCCCACTGTCTGCGACTCTGCAGCTGATGGGGCAGGGGATTGCTGGCTCAGGTTTTTGGCATCCTCTTGTGCAGGCTGGCTGGCTGAGGCATGGGCTTGGCTGGATGGGCACTGGCTGACCGTTTTGCTGGAAGACTGGGATGGGTAGCGCTTCCTGCCATCGCCCCCTGACGTCGTAGGGTATCTCTTGTGTCCACCTTCCTCCCCCATGGGTGGCTGCAAGAGAAGGACCCCAGTATCAGCACAGCCTCCTCCAGATGCAGGTGCCCTCCCCTGGGATCAGGAAACAGCCCTCCTGCAAACCTCCAATTGCAACTTCTCTCCCTGGCCCACAAGGAACACGCACATTCACGCCAAGCACTCAGCTTCCCTGTCCAAATTTCCTGCTGCCAGATTTGACAGAAAAACTGACCACAACGGTGACAACTTGCTCTTAGTCACCTGCTTCCCACACAGAGGCACAGTCAAGAAGTTTGGGAGCCAAAGCTCCACACAATGCTGGCTCTACTCCAACCATCAATGCACCCTTTCCTCCTCCTTCCTCACCTCATCAGGGAGGACAGGCTCACCCAGCTCCCTTACCCCACACGGAGCAGGTTTGCCATATTCCAATCCCACACTTTGTTCCTGGCCTAGCTGCAATGACTTGGAGTGACAGTAGGTGTCACTGCCCCCCTCCTGCCATCACCTAGGGACCCCCAAAATCCTCCATGCTCAGAGGGCTGTTTGCAGGGGCCATTAGTGTAGTGCAGGAATTATATCTACTCACATCTACTCGGAAGTCCTCGAGGCGCTTGAACTTGCTGAGGTATTCTTGCAGTTTGCTGTTAATGTCCAGATTTTTGGCTTTGGAATATTTTAAGAAGGCCCAGAACTTTTCCAGCCCATAGAGCTGCCCTGGAAAGGGAAAAAAAAAAAAAAAAAAAAACCAATCCAGACGTCAGCAGGACAAAAACCAAACAAGACACTTTTCCTCCAGGCTTCCCCACAAACCCTACTGTCCTGCTGCTGGGCACAGCCCAGGCAAGATGGAAAATCTGAAGAGAAGCAACCTACATCAGTTCTGGGAAGCCCCCTTGATTTGGGATGTCCCTAGGTTCAACTGACTTGGCTGTGACAAGGTTCAGCCACTGCAGGGCCTTGAGAAATCCCACAGGAAACGGTGCCTCTACAGGAAAGCTTTGGGAGAGCTGCAGCCTCCCACTGCCCTCCTCCAACCCCCAGCAACCTTCGGGATGGTGACACTCAACCCTCTCCTGTGAAATGAGCAACAGAACATCCCAGTCCTCAAGGTACAGCACTACGTGGCTTCCCCAAAATGAAGACAGGAAGCTCAGGAGCACCATGCAGCTGAGCTACATCACTGCCAATCCCAGGGAAGCCAAAGGAGGCACCTACCAGCTTCATAATCCTTGATGGTCTCTTCTTGGAAGTCCTTAAATATGTCTGGCCGGAATTTCTTCTCCAGCCCGTAGCTGTAGTATCTGAAAAGGCACTCCAGACCGTACCTGGGAAGGGAGCAGCACGTGCAGCTCAGACACTGGTGCACACAACACAGAGCAGCAGCAGGAGACTGAGAACAACCCCAGACCCACCTCCAAGCAAGGTAGAAGCACTGCCTTAATTTGCTGTGAGCTCTGTAAAAGGCCAAAGCCTTAGACAAGGCCACTCTGTCACTTCTCTCTTACCTGTATCCCTCCTTCCCATCCTCCACAGCCAGTTGCTTGAACTCCTCATACATTTTCTTGTTGAAGTGATCTCGGAGGAAGAAGGACCAGAACCGGAAAAGCGTGTTCATCTCCTGGGACTGACCAATGCCCAGTCGTTTTCGCTCTGTTTGGGGACGAGGGGATGATTACAAAGCCAATCCTCTCCCAGCGAGTCAGGGGCTCATGTGCAGGAGGGTCCTGTGATGACGCCCAGCCCCAGCACTGGACACCATGAGCACAGCCCATGCTCCCCACAAACCATGGGGACACAGCAGCTGCCAGCAGGGCTGTCCTATAGGACCCTGTGTCCATCCCTGCCATGTTCCTGTCCCCAGCACGGCAGAGCACAGACGCCCTGTCCCACCCCTCAGTGAGGCTCCCTACCGTTAAGGCAGCGCCGCCGGTACTTGTGGTAGACGTGTTGTGTGAAGCCGTTCTCCTTGAGCAGCTCGTGCGAGGGATGCTGGAACTTGGGCAGGGACTGCGGGGTGCAGCCATAGCTCCCAACAGCTGGGGTCCCCTCCGAGGGGCTGGAGCTGAGTGTGAGAGACTCCTGTCAGCACCCTTCCTTGGCATCACCCAGGAGAGGGGGTCACCTCCACGCCACTTGTCTGTTGGTCCCACTCATGCCCTGTGTCACTATCCTGGGTTTGGGACATGAGCCATGGAGCAGCATACTAGGAAGGGGACCTATGTTTATAATCAAGTCTCATCTTGCTACTCTCCAAGGCTACAGATTTTCCCCAAGCCTTTCCAGGAAGGGCAGGTTTGATCCCTGTCCTTTCTGCAGTCACCTAACAGGAGACGTACCCTGCAAGACCAGAGGCTGCTTTTCCCCTTCCTTCCACATTCCCTCCCTTTCCCACTTCTGCCTCCTCCACGATCCTGCAGGCCTGTCTCTGGTACCTGATGGAGGCAGTCCGGGGTCTGTGCTCCCTGGAGTCCATCACCCAGCCCACGTGGCACTCCATTGGAGGATTCGAACTGTGCCTCGTCTTCCTCTTGCGTGGAGTCTGCAAGACACGGTGCATCACGGATGTGTTCCCTCCTCCTCAGGCCCCAGCTGGGAGCCCCAGCTCCTGTGCCCCAGCCCAGCCTGCTCCCACCTTGGCATCTATCGTCCTGCCCTCTTTCACCACTGGGTAGAAGCGGGGCGTCTGTGTCGGGTCCTTGAGCTGAGGCGTGCGCGGGGTGCGGGGGGTCCTGGCGTTGCGGTAGTTGGGCGATTCTGGGACAGTCGTGGGCAAAGAGCGGGCGATGGTGGAAGGCTCAGGGACTCCGAAGAGCTTGTTGGCCAAAGCGTCTGTAGGTACTGCAGGGAGAAACCCCGCCCTGGGTCAGCCTGGGCTCTGGGCACTGAGCATCACCACCGTTCATCAGATGGGGCAGGGACACATCCCAGCTCCCCCACAAAAGCAGCTTGAAATCCAGTTTGGCCAGAAAGGCCAAATCCTACCACAAGGTATCTGTTTCCTAATGGTTAACAACAGCAACAAATCCCTGTCCCCAAGGACACAGCCCTGGTGTCAAACAGGCAAACAAGGTCCAGCAGGCAGCTGCATTCCACGTACTCAGAGAGGGTCTAAGATGAAAGCCAAACCCCAGGAACTACATCTGAGTCTGCCACAGTTCCCTCACTCCACTGGGACACCCCTGCTTTTGGGCTCCTCTTCTAGAGCTCCACAGCCTTCAGCTGGAAGAGCATCATTAATCTGGGAAAGACGCCACTCAGAATATCCCTGTGAACTCTGTGAACTAGATAATCCACTACACCTGTGACCCCAGTTAGTTCTCCCCAGCTGCTACCCAGCCTCCAAGAACCTCTCAGCATGAGAAGCCTGGACAAATTTGGTCCCATCCATTCATACCCCATCTCTTACCTTGCTGGAACCTGGGGGGACCAGGAGGGACTTCCTGGTTTGGATCCACGGGGGGCTCTGGGGTCAGGGTGTCAAACTGCTCCCTGCTGATCATATTCACCTTCTTGAAGTTCTCCACCTCTTGCTGCATTGGAGGAGGAAGATGGTGAAGAAACCACTCACCCCATCACAACCATGGCTCTGCTTGAGCAACAGCCACAGCACTGGGCCCTGGGGGCAGTCACAGGGCCTGGGTGCCCAGAGGGCACAGGGGCAGGAAGGGGAGATGCAGCAGACAGAAAACTGGGCACTGCACAGGCCACATCTGAGCCACTGACATTGCCAAGCTTTCAGGGATGCCATAAGGCAGCTTCACTAACCAGCACCTGCTTCTCTCAGGCTTTCACCATAGGCCAGACCCATTCTTGGCCAGGACCCCCTCCACCATCTTATGTCCCTACAGCCCCCCTCCCCACATCCTCACAGCCACCTGGCAGCAGGGCACAATGCTCCCATGGATCTGAAGGACCACACCCCAACACATACTACTCCTGTCACCCTCAGCTTCTGTCACTTCAGAGAGCAGCACTACTTCAGCAAGGGGCCAGGTATCAAACTTTGAAGAACTGAGCCCAGCTGAGAGCTCCAATAAGTCATCCCACCTCACAGCCATGATTTCTGTCACTGAATGAGTCTAGGCAAGTCCCCAGAAATGAGAGTCACCGAGTTGGGACCCAAACATTTCAAAACAGCAGATGGGCTTTCTATAAAAAGCCCATGTCTATGCAAACTGACACCAAAACTGAGAAGAGCACAGGCTAAGTGCAGCCCAGCCACCCATGAACCCATCCCCAACACATGTAGTCTCCAAAAGACTGTGCCACAAAGCACAGGGCACTAATGGCAGTGCAGAAACACCCAGTTCCCCTCACAGATCTGGCACTGCCAGCTGATATCCTGGCAGACAGCAGAACAATGCTGCCACGTTCCAGGTCACCTCACAACTGGCACTTTGTTTACCTGGCTGTAGCCTCACCTCTGGTTACAGCACACAGGGTGTTTATCCCTGGTATGGCCAAACATGATGCTGGGAGCCAAGAATCCCAAACACTACAAGAGGACTAATCCCAGCTTAGCTCTACCCCCCTGCATTGCCCTTTTCACCCCAGCCCAGCAGCCACTGCTGCACACAAGGCTCCCCACAGCCCACACAGATCCCTCCCCATCCTCCGGTCAGCCACACTCACCTTGATCTGGGAATACTCTGGCTCAAATTGCTCTGTCCACAGGTCCTGCTCATAGTAGTACAGCCCATCATTGATCACCTTGGCCAGCTCTGAGCTCATCTTAGCCCTGGACGTGTGGTTGCCAGTCCGGTCCCCGCCGGGATGGCGGCGCAGGTACGGGGGGGTCTGAGTCACGATCAGGATCTTGTTGACGTCGCGGTCATCAATCTCGTAGTCAGAGTCTTCGTCTGACCAGTCAGTGAAGGTGTTCTTGCGGCCATCCATCTGCTCCATCTCCTCATCAAACAGGAAATCGAGCTCCTCAGGTTCATCTTGGTCCTTTTGCTTCTGCTGCTGCGGTGTCTTTGACTCCTCTGGTTTCTGCAGGTAGGGGGGCAGGGGTGGCACAGGGTAAAGACCACACAGTGACACAAGACCCAGCTCTTGCCCCTTGTTTCATTACCCCAGCCCCTCTGTGAAGAACTCTTCATTTACACCACTGAGGAGCAGCTCCAAAGGGGTTCAGGTGTAAAGAGGAGAGAATGGGACTCCCAACAGACCCTGCTTGACTGAAGCCTGCCCACATATGATCCAAGTCACCCCAATCACTGGGAGACTCCCAGTGCAACAGTTCCTACATCGCTTACCTTGGGCCTGGCTGGGGAAGGTCGGGGTCTCTTCTTCACTTCAATCCATGTCTCTGAATCCAGGTCTGGCAGACTTGTGGACAAGCCCTTGGGCATTGTCTTCAGGTTACTGACCTCCTCTGTTTTGGTGGGGACAGGGCTGGCAGCACGTGGGGAGCCTGGAGCGGACTCTGGAGTCAACAAGAGCCACAAAATGCTTTAGAGAGATGGAAGGAACCCAGGGGATGTAGTTATAAATTACCCAACCATTCTAGCAGCATGGCACAGCCATGGACTAACTGGCATACAGTGGCCAAGGTTTACCAGCACAGGGCCCACAAGTGCTAGAGTGGGAATCTCCAGTTAAGGCTATGATGCCAAGGGGTGGCCACAGAGCTTTGCAGGTGACAGCTTCCCAGACACACAAAGCCCTACAGCAGGTGCTCTGCTGCTCTCTGGGAAACCTTCCCGAGAGTCTGGAGCCAGATCTTCTCCTGCCAAAACTCTTATGACAGCTTCAAGATCCTTCACATGGGCTCTCAGGCCCAGCTCTGTGCTCCTGCCAGCCCCCGTGGGAGGGGGTGACAAGAGCATAGGAAGCCCATGAAGGACAGAAGACCTTTACAGCACTTGGTTGTCAGTTCCACACCTGATGCCCAATTTGTGCCCAATATCTCCTCAACCAGTAAAGGAAGGCTGGATTCACAAGTGTCCTGTGCTCTGCCCAGCAGCTGTACACTATTTCCATACAAGCCAAGAGAATTTCAGCAGGACTGACTTTCTCTGAATCCCTTCAGCCCTAACAGAGGACAAGCCACCCTCAGTCTATCACATTACCCCACGTCTGGAGACGGCACCATTCTGGGGGTCCAAGAACAGACAGAGCCCACACCAGCTCCCACCACCAAGGAGAAAGCCAATGTCCTGGGAACACTCCTGACTGTCATGGTCTCAGTCGTGCTGTAGTGCCAGCACTGCATCCCACACCACCCTCCACATTCCCCCAGTGCTCACCAGTCTCTTTCTGGAAGCTCTGCCGGGGCACAAACTCGGGGCAATTGATGAACTGTGAGAAGTCTGTCTGTGTGTAGTCTGCCATAGGAGGGCCAGGCAGAGCCCATTTTTCTGGCTGCTCTTTTCTCCTGATCTTCTCATCCACAATTTCCACCACCTTGCTGTCTTTCAGAGCCTGGAACCAAGCAGCACCTGGTTAACTTAGGGGCTTGCTTTGGCATATTGAGGAGGTCAGCCCAAGCCATTCCTCCCTGGGAGGACTAACAGGAGGCAGGAGCAAGTCAAGGACAAGGGAAGGCTTCACTTGCACCTCATGGACAGTGAACAGGCATGACACAGAGGTGGTGAGAAGCAGAACAAGGAGGAAAGGTGACCTTTCCTTGCCCTCACCTTGATGATGAGGCTGATGTCAGTGGTCAGTGCCTGCACCCGGTGGAAGCTGGCGATCAGTGTGATGGGCAGGAAGCCGTCAGAGTCCATCTTGCGGCGCAGGAAGAAGTCTCGCTCCAGGTTGTCCACACTGAAGTAATATTCTCTGCATGGACAACGTCTCAGTGAGAGGAAGCCCCAAACCACCATCCTCTGGGCACCCCCAAGGAAATAACCCACACACACACAGAGGGGAGCAAGCCTGGGGAGCACAGACATGGCTGGTGCAGGAAGCAAAGCACAGTCAACACCTCTGCTCTAACCCTTCCCATGGGATTGGCTGCACAGTCCCCACCACCCAACAAGGACAGGAGGTGGTGCTCACATCTGCCTCTTGATGTAGTCCTTGAGCAGCTCCTGGTCCACGCTGTAGAGCTCAGCACTGCTGATATTGTCGAAGTAGTAGGTGATGTTGCTGGCGTACTTCTGGGTGCGGGAGCCATCCGAGCCCTCGAATTTCCGGTATCCGTACTGGTAGTCAAAATGCCCTGGGGGACACCAGGAAGGGTCAGAACACAACCCCTGGGATCTGCCAAACGGGGCTGGACTCCTGCACCAATACTTCCCTCTTCCTGAGGACCCCTTGGAAATCCACAGTGGAGCACCCACATCCCTCATCCTCCCACTCTCTACCTCTGCCACAGAAGAGGCCAGGAGCCCTCTTATCCAAGGGCAACTGGGCAGCCCAGCTGACACATGAAGGCTCTACACTGAAGCTGCATCAGTGTTAGCACAGACACTGCCCAGTCAAATGCCAGGCCAGATGCTCTTCCTCACCCAAGCCATGACTCCTGCTTGGCTCTCAAATGGCATAAAGCCTTCATAGGCTATCAGCATGCTTCAATTCCTGCTCACAGAGGTATTGCAAGGGCCAGAAAACATGAAAAAGACCTTGGCTTGAGTAGCAGGAAGACATGTGCTTTTATAAAATATTACTAAGTATTATTTGCTTTGTTAACACAGCTCAACTTACTGGCTGGAATGACCTGCCACAATACTTCCCTGTATCCCTGGAGCACTCTGCCCTCCCCAGTCCACTTTAGAGCCCCAGGTCTCTCAGGCACACAAACACAGAGCTCCACACGCTGTGTCACTCTCCCTGCAGTCACAAGAGCACACACACAACAATCACCTCCTCTGCCACGGCCCCGGCCCCTGCCCCGGCCGCGGCCCCGGCCCCGGAAGGTTCCTCGCACGGCCCCTCCCTCGCTCTTCACGCTGGAGGTCTCATCGTGGTCCTGCCAGCTGCGCTCGTGCTTGTTGTCGGGGTGCCAGCCTGCAGCACACGGGGAAGGAGAGGCAGGAGGGCTGTTAGGACATGACTGCACCTCCCTGGAGCCCTCTGAATGCAGCAAAGTCACCCCCTAGGCACCAGGGCTTGCTCTGCCCCGTGGCCAGGCCAGGAGCAGGTCCCCAGCCCAAGCCCCCACCTTTGAGCTCGCTGCGGTTGTTGGAGGGGTGCCTGTGCTGCTCGTTTTGCCGGTTGTTCCGAGAGGCTGTTTTGTCCCTAGGCACCTCTGACTTCATGTCTATCTGCAGAGGGACCCACTTGTGTTTGTTGCCTGCAAAAGGACAGGGTTTGGGTGTGACACAGGTTCAGAGTGTGTCTGCTTCCTCCCCCACAGCCCCCTCTTGCCACGCAACGCCCACACGTGGAGGAGAGAAAGGAGCAGGGCCTTTTGGGCAGATCCTGTCCTGTGACATCCCTCCAGACCTCACTGGATGCTCTGACCAGGACTCTGAAACATGGATGGACACGAGTCAGAACTTGCCTGTGGCATTTGTCACAGCACTTGTCCTTCCTCTGCCCCTTTCTGCCTGCCCAGGCTCAGGCCAGACCAAGCCCACGTGTCAACAACAGCTGATGCAGCCCACAGTGAGGGATGTCCTGTGCCACCATAGAGCACATGGGAAGGCAGGCTCCTGCCCTGCCCCTCCTTAGGCCCTGCTCCACCTGCTCCCACCAAAATGACACCTGAAGCTTGCAAACACTTTTTCCCACAGCTGTCCCTGCACTGGGATCATGTCCTGCAGCAAGATCTCCAGGGAAGGCAGAGGATGCTTCCACCTGCCTGTGGGTTGGGAAGGGGGAGACAAGCTGAGCGTGGGGGACTGTCCCCACCAGCTCCTGCCTTACCTTTCTTCTTCTGAGCTGACTTCTGGTTGTCATCATCACCATTCTTCTCCTCCCCAGACTCATCCGATTTGGTTTTCAGGCTCTCTTTGCCATCACTCCCATCCCCCTTTTCCTGCTCTTTCATGTCTTTCTTGATAGGCAGCTTCCGAAGGGACGGTGCTTTGTGTGGCTGCTGGGGACACACCAGTGCAGGAAAGATGTGAGAGATGGAGGCAGACCCGGGCTGTCCCAGCAGGAGCAGGAAGACTTTGCCCTAGGCTGGGTGCATTCCTGCTCTGTATCTCCCAGAGCTGTCCTGCTCCTAGGGAAGGGCTCATGGCTGAGCAGGGCAAGGGCTCTCTGAGACACCAAGATGGGCTGTCCTGTAAGGGATCAGACTGCCCCAGGGGCAAAAGGGTGACTGACCACCTTGCCCTGACAGACAGCCAGGAGCTAGCAGAGCAGCACCCAAAAATAGAAAGGTTTCAATGACAGCCATGTCCTCAGCAGGGAGGAAGGGCCGAGCCCCTTCAGCACACGAAACCTTTCTCTTGCATTCAGTTCCTCCTGTGGAACTCCTGACTTTGGCCCAGTCCCTTCCTGCACAGAGCAGCCCAGAGGAGAGCAGGTCTGGGAGCTGGCCTACCTGCTCCAGCCAGCCCAGGGTTTAGACAGGGCTCCAGGTTCCCAGAATAGCACTGAGGGAGGGAGTCTGCCACACGGGCAGCCCTAAAAGGAAATTCCCTGCACACTATTCCTGGCTGCTCTGCACTGACACTCAGCACCCCAAATGGCCTGGCTCAGCCAGTGCTTCCAGAGGGATAGGGAGGTCTGCAAGGGCCTTATCCTGCCCATCACAATGGTTCTGTGTTCTCACCTGGACGCTCTTGTGGGCTATTTCTCCAGGTGTTGGCCAATTTGTGGCATCACCAAAGTCACCAACCTTGTAGAAAAGAGAAAGATTCCATTAGTGCACAAAGCTGCAGGTGCTCCCTGCATCAGGGAAGAACGCTTTCCACCCACCACTGTCTCACAAACAGCTGACCCCAGGAGGCTGGAGGGGGACAGCCACACTGCACACACACAGCCCCCTTCCCCACCAAAGCAGGAACCCTGAACTAATTCCAAATAGCTGCAGAAAGTTTTTGTCCATCAGATGCTGTAACAAGGTTGCCACCACTCCTGCAAGCTCCCAACCTCACACCAAATATTCTGCCCCATCAACAGCATTTGGCAGCCTAGGGTAACTCAGTCACAGGCACCATCTCTTGGACAGGGAAAGCACTGAGCTTACAGCATCTTAAATACACCTGAAGCAACTACATCCCACTGAAGAAGCTCTTCACGCAGTGGCAGTCACAGCCAGGCACAGCCCCAGTGAAGTGCCCAACTACAACCACCACGTGCTGCCAACAAAGCAAGGGGATGGTCTCAGAGTGGGTGACAAAATTCAAGCAGGTGAAGGGAACTCCCTCATTACAGTCACCCCATGGGGGAGCATTAACTACTTCTCTGCTGAATGAATGACCTGCTCACTACCATCATTTCTATCTCTTTCAGGTGTCAGAAGATCTGCAGGACACAAAGAAGCCAAACAGCGGCCCAGGGACCAAACGAATCATGGCTGGGCACTGAGTTTATCTGGGCACAGAAACTCCTCTTTGCTCTTGCAAGATTGTTATTTCTGAATTAATCGGGAGTCAAATTAATTTTTTATCCCTCAGGAGATCACATCTTTACATGCAGGTGCCATGCTCCTCTGCCCAAGAGGCAAGTTTCCTGGGAAAACCCATTCCAGTGCAGTGCCATGCCTGTTTCACAGAGAGGAGCACCTTCCAGCCCCAGAGCCCTTCTCTCTCCAAAATGGAAGGGAGAAGCAAAGTCTTTTCAAGTTGCAAATATAGCTCCACTGGTGGAGCCAACACCAACAGCCCCCATCCCCCAGCTGTGCCCTAAAAGAAACTCTCCCCCCATCACCACTGATGCCCTGGAACAAGCTGCCCTGGTTCCTCCAGAGGAGTTGCTTTATCTGACATCAATTCCCCTGGCTCTCTCTGTGTCAGGGAGGAACAGACTGCACAAGGAAGAACAGAACTGTAGGCACACCATTGTCACCACCCTGCCTGCACTGCAGAGCTGGGCATGGGCTGAGCCCACAAGAAATGTGGGATGTCCTCACAGTGGGGTGAGAAGTTTTCCACATCCAGGACTCATCCAAGTGCCTCCCTGGTACAGAGGAGGTGAGAAGGTCTCTCATGAGCTAGTGGGCAGAAAACCAGACAGAGCAGCATGCAAGACCCCTAAAATGCTGGAGAGGAGATAGAAAACAAGGCCAGTACATCAGCTTCTCCAAACCAAGCTTGAGAAGGGAGAGCTCTGCTCTCCAGACCCTCGAAAGGCTCATGCAGCACTGACAACTGCACCAGAAACTGGGGACCAGCGAGAGGAGAGCAGGCACAGCCTTACCTTGCTTCCTTTCCTCTGTCTCGGATTGGCAGCCCTCACCACTTTTGCTGGAGTTGTAAGTTCTGCAAGAGAAGGACAACAAGTGTTAAAACACAGCTGAGAGCTGTGGGTGGGAGTGCTGGCTCTGGAGAGAAGTGGGTAGGAAGCAAAGCAGCTCCCCCTTCAGCAAAGGGGGGCTAAAAGGAAAAGGTAAACACAAAACACAGCCAGCTCCTGACTTGAGTCTCAGAACTGCCCCATTAAGATCAGAAAACTCCTGACCAATGCAGGTGGCCCAGAGATGGACTTTTAACCCCATCCTGCTGCAGGAAGGCACTCCCTGCCTTAGCTCTGCCCTCCCCTCCTGCCCTTGCCAGCCAGGGAGGAAGGGGAAAGGAACTCAGCTCATGCTGCAAAGCACCCACAGAACAGCAAAACAAACATGCCCTTGAAAAGCCAAGACCCATCATGGCGCCATGAGGCTGGTACTCCCCAGGGAGCAGAGCAGGGCTCTGACAGAGGGACACAAAAGTCAGCAGCTGCTGAATCCTGGTTTGAAGTCAGGCATCCCAGCAGGCACAGCAAGTTCAAGAGAGGAAACATACAGAGAGAATGAGCCAGATCCATCAAGGGCCTAATTCCTGCTACAGCTGAAAGTATTTAGACACTGAAGCACCTCTGGGGTGTTTTAACACATCAGAGTGAGACTGTTGGGGTTCACACCACCACAGACCTCACAGCAAGTCAAGATCTCAACCTCACCATGGCCCATCTTGGCTCCAGCTCACATACCACCTTCCTGCAAGCAGAAACAGGAATACAACTTGCTTTGTGTCCCCCAGGTCTGGCTGCAAGGTCTCTGATCAGGCTCACACAGGGCATGCAGAGCCCGACCAACAGAGCAGCACAACTCTGCCCAACACAAACCAGCCCCAAGGAGCAGGGATGAGGGTCTCCTCCAGGACACTGGTGCTCCACAGGGGGAGGAGAAACTGCTGGGTCCTGTCCCGAAGGGCAGCCCATGCATGAGGATTTCTGCTGACTCACTGCCTCTGTTTAGAAAAAAAGCAGCCCTGACTGGGGTGGGGTGAGGGTGGGAGGATCGGCACAGGCTATCTGGGGATGCCCTGGGAAACACCCCAAGTAGTCTATTCAGCTCTGCTCAAATATGCCTTTGATCTCCTTCGAAAGGCTGGACAACTTTGCCTGGATGATCAAAACCGGTCCCCTTCTGAGCCTCGAAACCAGTGATTCATCCTGGCCTTGCTCAGAGCTGGAGGCTTTGAAGTGTCAATAAGGCAGAGTCAGACATGGCAGGACAGAGCCATGTGCACTCCCCTTCCCCAATTCCTTTCTCTATGGCTCCTGCACAGGCATTTCAGCTCCCGAAGAGCCCAGACTCTCAGCCGGGTCCCAAATCCTCCCCTTTTCCCCCAGGACTTCCCCCAACCCACCTGCAGTGCTTCCCCTCATGAGTAGCAGCAGTCCCATGTGTCCCTCATTTATTCCATATGCACTTCATTGAGAATCCTGGCTCCACGGCACAAAGCTTGCCACAAGGCTTTTAAACTTCCCTGCTAGTGTAGGAAGAGCCAGCGCTTTCAAAACAGCCCCCAAAATCCTCCACTCAACGCCCACAGATGTCACCAACTAAATATAGCTTCAAAAGGCACCAGGAGCTACAGCACAAGCCCACAGCCAGCCTGGTTTTCCATAGATACAGAGCACCCCTGCCTGTTCCTACAGCACTGTCGGGGCTGGTACAGCCTGATCAGGCTCTCATCTCCGGGGCTAGGGGACAGCAGGGCTCCCTCTTTTCCTGCAAGGATCCCATCCAGGCGCCTGCTCCCACCACAGCACAGCAATGGCATCTGGCCCTTTCCTCCAGCTGCTTCACCTCAGGAGCCCTCAAGCCATAGATGCCCTCGTGCTTTTTTCTGGGTATCACTCAATGAGAGGGGCCTCACAAGCAGCAGTGAAAGAGGACAAAGGGGCACAGGCTGCAGGGGCAGGTGCCGCAGACTCCATCATCTCTGCGGGGGAGGGAGGAGATTGTTTGAAACAAGTTCTGCTGCTTTCCTTATCTGCAAGATATGAACAGGGATCCCTTATCTCGCTGAGGTGCTGAGAAGACTAATTAGCATTTGCAGAGCACTGCGGAAGACAAAACACAAAGCCAAGGGCTGCAGTCCAGCAGGGAGGCTGCTCCAGGCTGGGGCTTCGGGCATATGGAGCGTGGATGGAGCCGAGATCCAGCAATTCATGGTGGAGACCAAAGTAGGAGACCGAAAGGGTGTGACTGTGCTGGTGCACATGGCCAGACACAGCATCTGCTGAGCCAAGACCAAGGCAAGCAGAGGCCCTGCATGCCTGGCACCCTCCAGGGCACAGCAACATAACCAAGGGCACCAGCAACACATACTGTGGTCCTCAGCTGAAAAGACCCCTGCAGGAAAACCTGACTGCATCAGCCTGGGAAGTGGAGAGCAAGTGCGTGCTGCTCATTCCACGCAGGAGCTCAGCACAAGCAGTGAGGGACACTGGATACTGCCCTGGTTCACAGCCGAGCCTTTCAAAGCTGCTGACAGATGTCTCAGACCTCTGGGCGTCTCACAATCAACCGTCCTTTTGCATCTGTTTGGTGGCAGTAAGTAATTTCAGTTGCACTAGCAATGCCTGACCACCTCCTGAAAAACAGGGCCTCTCTGTGTGAGGGGACAGACAAAACAGCTGCAGCAGGAGCCAGGGCTTCAGTGGTGTGAGGCTGGCACGGGGACAGCGGGCAGGGAAGCAAGGAGCAGCTTTGCCTGCGGCCACAGAGCAGATGCTAGCACAGCCAAGAACAGAAAAGCAGGTCTCGAGTTTTGATCTGCTGCCTGCAGCCAGAACCTGATCATTTGCCCAGCCATGGGATTGCCCAGCCACGAGGAGATTACTCCCTAGCAAGCAAGGGGACGAGGGACAAGTGGGAGCACCCACAGCAGCCCCAATGCTGCTATCACAGCCAAACCCTCCCGTGGCCGTGCCACAGCCAGAGGCACTCATCATTTGGACACTCACTCCCCAGTGCAGCTGACAAACACCAAGGGCAAGGCTGTGCAGACACCTCGTGCTTTCCTGCAGCCCACATCTGGCTGGGGCACAGAGCCCTGGGGTGGAGGCTCACAGGGGCATCCAGGTGAGCAAACACTTCTTATCGGGAAGAAGAACCCTTGCACAAGGACCAGACACCCAGAGTGACAGCAGATCCACAGCTAAATGTCCCTCCATCCCAACAGGGACACAGACCACTGAACTCAAGTCAAAGAGACATCTATTACTTTATCAGGGAAAATGAAACCAAACACCCAGCAACTGGTTTTCTGCATTTCCTTGCATCCAATGGAAATTATAATGGAATTTTAGAGAAGAGAGGGAATAAGTCTGCAGTGCTGGGCAGAGACCTGGCATTACTGGATAAATACCTGTACCTACAGCAAGAATGCTGTAATGCCTGCTCCAGGTGTACCACTCATGTGCAAGGGCAGACAAGGGCTCTGAGAACCCCAGCAGCAGCTGGGACAACCTCAGAGGACAGCCCAAGCTCCCAGCAGGAATGCAGAGTCCTCAGCTCTGGCACACTGTCCCTGACACAGCAGCCAGGTCGACAGAAAGGAGCCATCCTGCTCCCTGCTCCACAGCCTGGCACCTGCCAGAAACTGCTGATAAAGGTGGTTCCAAGCCAAGAGGACTTTGTGCTGAAGGGGCTGAGGCAGGGACACATGCTCTGTGATGCAGCTCCTCCTCCTGCAAGAGCCAAACCAGTATCCCCAGAGCCCTGGCAGGAGCTGGAGGGTGCTGTGTGGGACAGACAGCCACGTGCCCAGCAGTCCACCAGGATCCACTTCACTCTTCCGTCTCCAAACAATCATCCCTCCTTCCCACACTACACACAACACTCCTGGCACATGTGAAGGCTGTAAGTCATAACCAACACAACGGGACACCCACTCCACCATCAAGGTTTTTAGGTGAGAAAGAGCAAGTGACTGTTGGACAAGAGTGAGCTGAAAAAAGTGTTTAAAATTTTTTCTTAGTGGGATTAGATGTTTTTCCGGGAGATAGATAGGTCCTTCACAGTCATTTCGTGAGGGCAGAAGAGTCCCTCCTGGAGTACTGATACACAGGAAAGATGTGGTGAAACAGCACCAACCCACAAAGAAATTCCCATAAGACAGACCCAGCAGGCAACCAGCCAAAGCCAGGCCTGCCAGGACCCCACTGTGGCTGCAAGAATCCTCTTCCTGGCCTAAAGGAAGACTTAGGGAGCCAATGGAGAACAGCTCCAAAGGTGCATTCCCACCTTCCCAACATGGGAAATTCAGAGCATCAACCCTCCAGGCCTCAAGCAATCTCTCTCCCAGGGTGGCCTGATCTGCATAGCAGCAGGGGCATGGCACGGATTTAGAGACTCTCCTGTGGCACTCATCACTGTCCATGCACTCAGCACAGAACTTGGAGTCTGAGCCTGTCCAAGCCATCAGAGGACACAGCTGGTGAGCTTCATATCCACCAGCAGCAGACAGAGACATTTGCAGGACCAGTCCTGCAGGCCAGATGCGACCTGCAAGCCCAACAGTCCCTGCTCCCACCAGCAGCCACCTTTTGCAGACAGTGACACAGCTTTTTTCTTTTCGAGTCCATCCCAAGAGGACTCCCTAAAGTTACAGGCAGAGAAGCCTTAGGGGATGGGCAAACGCATTATGCCCCTTTTGTGGGTGCTACACCCATTTCTGCATCAGCAAGAGGCTGTGGTGGGCAACACACCCTTGCTGTAAAGGGGCTGGGAAGCACCAGCAGATGGGAGGGGACCTCAGCCTTCCCAGGGAGCCATCTGGTAGCACCCTGTGTGCAGAGAGGTGCAGATACCCCCAGAGACCAATCAGCAGATCCAGCTCTGCCCTGCCTCCCAAGGAGCTGCTCCCAGCACAGCCTCAGCTGTGTGCCAGAGCTGAGATGGGAAACACTTGTCGCTGCAGCTCCACACACGAGAGGAAAAGCCTGGGATTTACTGCACTGACTGCTTGGCATGCTCACATTTTGCTGAAGGCATAACAAGGCACATAAAGCCAAAAAGGTTCAGGACAGGCTCAGCCTACAGATTGCACCTCCTCTAGGTCTGCAATGTTTTACAGCTCTACCTCCCACCAAATCGCAGTTGCAGTCAGAGAGGAAACAAGGGAGCACTGGATGGAGTTCTGCGACAGCTTTAAAATGAGATGTTATCACAAGGACATCTTCCAGCACAAATGGGTTGGTGTCTCCACAACAGGGGCTCCCAGCTGCTCCTGGGGACTGCAGAGAACTACAGCTGGCCCAAACACTTGCAGCACATGGTCTCACAGCTCCCAGCAGGCAGCATTTGGCCTTGCTTACAAAAGTAAGAGGAGTATCTGCAACACCTTAGAAGAAGTTTCCTGTACATGCAAGAAAAACTGCAGAAGAATGGCCAAGGTCAGGACCAAGCAGAAGACCGGATCCTTAAGGTGAATGGCTGTGCAGGATTCAGGTTTGTAAAGCACATGGGAAGCCTCCTCAGCTGGAGCAGGAGATAAGCTGCAGGTACTGTGGCTCAAAGCCTTCCAAGCAATTTTCCACAGCTCCTCGGCAGAAGCTCCAGCGTACAAGCCCTACTGTAACAGCAAAGGAAGCAAGGAGCTGCCTACACCTCTCTGCAATGTAAGCTCTGTAACTGCTGCAAAGATCACTCGCTAAAAATAACTTCAAAAAGGGCATCTGACAGCTCCACAGAGAGCATGAGAATACTCCCACCTGAGTGTTCTACGCAGCTCCAGGAGCTCAGGAGTTTGTCCTGGAAAAGTGCAGGTAGGGAGGCTGGGGTACAGGCAGGTAAAGCCAGGACAGCACTGTCACAGGCTGAGTGTGCACATCAGTTATAATCCCAGCTCTCCAAGCCCT
This sequence comes from Acridotheres tristis, assembly GCA_037013685.1. Classification (NCBI taxonomy): domain Eukaryota; kingdom Metazoa; phylum Chordata; class Aves; order Passeriformes; family Sturnidae; genus Acridotheres; species Acridotheres tristis. The sequence continues at coordinate 5,477,175 of CM072900.1, forward strand.
CACATCCCTCAGCTGATAGTCCTGAAATTCCCGGAAGAGGAGGAGCAGCTCAAGACGTGCAGAGCCCATCTCTGCTGACAGCACAGATCCTCACAGCGAGCAGGGGCTTCAGTCAGACCACAGCCCTCCTCAGGGAGCTGAGCAATAGCACTGCTCCTTTACATACACCAAGCTGCTACAAGCTCTACACACATGCATTATCTGCAGGATCTGACATTTATTTCCAGAGCAAACGAGGGGCAGGAAGGGTCTGGACTTACCAAAAATGCACGACCATCTTCACTGCAGCCTCTCAGTCCAAGACACAAACACTTCAACTCGTGCCCAGGCTACACTCCAGGAGGAGCGGGTTAGGAAACGCCAACAGGCATTTCTAACATTAACAGTGTCAGTGAGGGTACCCTGGATTCTTCCTGGCACAGACAGCTACTACTAAAGGTAGCAAATGAACTCCTTCTTAAGGGCAAGTGACATCTTTCCACCGCCTTTTCAAGGAAAGCTCTTCCCAGAAGAGGATTTCTAGGAAACTCCTGACACACAACCCATGCACACAATTCCTGAGATGCCAGGCACACACAGAATGAGACAGCACGTGAATCACCTCCCACCCAGCGTTCTACAAAAAAAAAAAAAAAAAAAAAACAAAAAACAAAAAAAAACCCAAAAACAACAACAACAACAACAAAAAAAAGACTCCTAAGCAAAGGATTCTCTCCAGGGGAAGCCAATGGCTCCCAGAAACCAAGAATCATCACACAGGGGACACAGCCAAGGTCACCCAGCTGACCAGACTTCAGAAACTGTCAAAATGAGGAAGTTGGGCTGGCTCAGGCCCCCACAGCTGCTGAGCCATCCCATTCTCTCAGAGCAGGAAAAAGGCACCCACCATCTCTGCAGGAGAGGCTGCTCCAGCACCAGTGCCTGACCCAGTATGTCTGGTGCAGACACACCTCCATGTGGCAGAGCACGTCACTAGAAATTCCTCTGCCGGCATGGAAGGCAGAAAAACCTTCAAGGACACCTGCGAACACTTGGTCGGGTTAAATGGTTCAGGGAGAGGGGCTGGAAAAGCCAGGGGTGCTCCAGGGAAAACACTCCAGAGAAAACACCATGTCAGCCTGGGCCCCTGGGAAAAGGCACGAGTCCATCCAGCTGCTGCTCCAGGCACGAGGCACAGCAAGGACACCAGTGCTGGGACACGAGGGCACCTGAGGCAAGGCTGCAGGGGCCCAGGGTAAGCAAGTGAGCCAAACTGTGGAAGAGATGGAGGGTCAGGCCCTCCTCCAAGCCAGCTCAGAAACCAACTGATAGTTCATGACATAAAAACTAAAACCAGTGGTGGGGGAGAGGGAGGGTTGACATGAAGAGGAACTACAGGACAGCAAGGGCAGACACCAGGCAAGACTCACAACTCCTTATAAAAAAATTAAAAACAACCCAACCCACTCACCTTTGGGGACAAGTGATTTGCAAATTAAAAGGGGGTGTCCACCCTCCAGGAGAGATCAGGTGCAGTTTCCTCTGCTCCTGTGCACCTCTGCTGCACCGTTCTGCCCGTCTGCCAGGCTCTAATGAAAAGCTAGTTAACAGTTAATTATTACCCATTCAGACACACGATCCCCTACTCTGACTGCAGGCTGGGAGGGATAAGGCGGTCACGTGATGCAAAAATCCCGACCTTATAAAAGCACGGGCAACTATATTTAGTTGGAAAAACGATGACCTAGCGAGCCTGCTCCTCCCTGGCCCCCCCTCAGAGGAGCCGACCTGCCACCTCCCAGGATCCTACCTCCATGGCACCCGGGAAGACCCTCAGCCAGCAGGAGTTGTAATACTTAAAACAGGGACAGCTGGCACAGGAGCAAGCCCTGTGTGCACATCCAGGCTATCCTGGGTAGAGGGGCCAGACCAATACACAGCCCAGACTGGGGGGACCCTCCCTGCCCATCCTCAGTGCTTTGCAGACGGTCACCTTGTCAGCAGCAAAAGCTGATAAGCACCAAGAGCAACAAACAGGGACCTATCCCAAGGCCCTGGACTTTATCTTGAAAGCAGGAAGCACACTGGGAACCTGACCAGTGTGAGGAGCAACGGAGACACATTCAGCAGCAATGCTCCAGATGCTGGCTTCTCCATGGGCTGGTGATGCCCAGAGCAGGTGACAGGATTTGCTCCCCTGGATCAGTCTACCCCTCTCTCCTCAGGGCAGCTGGGTTACCAAGACAGACACCAGTGTACTGAGAACCGAGTAGGAGCCAAGGCAGCATCATTACTGTAGACAGATGGCCCTAGAAAAAAGGTGCAACAAGAAAATCCTGCTCCCTCTGCAGTGAAAGAGCTTCAAAGCAGAATTAAAACAAGAAGCCTGAGGACCAGCCATCATTAATCTCTTGACATCAGCAGAAGGGTGCTCTGCCTGGATCCCTCTGTGGCTGAGACAGCGCGGCCAGCGGTGCCCGCGGCTCGAGCAAGAGGAGGTCACTGCATCGCTGCCGAACCCGTGCTCACACGATCCCTTTAATGGCCGTCAGCCTCTTCTGCAGCTGCATCTGGGGACTTGGAAGCTGACAGAACCCTTCCTGGGAAGCATCTGGTACGTCTCACTGTAAATATTTAACAACGAAGAGACAGGAATCGAGAGCCAAACGCCTGCAGAGAGACCCTCCAGCTCCAAGCGTTCACGCTGTCTAGGAGGAGACTGTGCAGCTCCCAGTGTGCGAGCGGAGGGAGAGAGGGGTCGTACAAGGCAAAAGTGCAAACTCTGCACAAAATATGCCTCTGGAAAACCTGTCATCTCAAAGAACAGAAGGAGTTTTCAGAAAGCAGACTGTGATGTAACTCAACATCATTGTGAGTTCCTCCTGCTGTGATTCCTGTACCTTCCTGGCTACTTTTGCAGAGGCATCCCTGCAGGACCAGAGTGTCATCTGAGCAGTGGCCACTTGCTAAGTGACCACTTAACCTTGCCCTTAGCCTGCACAGCTGCAAACCTGCCTCCCTGACTGTATAGAACAAGAAGAGACTGAGCAGCAGCTCAGCTTGTGAGGTCAAGGAAGACAAAGCCAGCACTGTGCAGAAATCCAGCTCCATCTTCCGGGGGCAGGGGAAAGTAATAGTGATTTGGTGGTAGGAGCAGGTGCAGCAAACTTTCCCAGGAATTTAGGGAGGTCATACTTAGGTCTCCCACTAAGTAGAGTGTCTCCATAAACGAGCAGAAGAAATCTTACAGTCTCACAACCACCTGCATTATTCTGAGCACAGGTATGGGGGCTTCCTCCTGTTGGTGAATCCAGAGCATTAAAACCATGACAAGGCACTCAAATACCCATGTGATCTTTGAGAGAAAGCACAACGGCTTCTTTTTGTGCTACTTCAGGATTACTGCACCTCAGCTGAGCTGATTTCAGGGTATGCTTTTCCAAGCAGAAGATACACCATCCTCACTTAAGTGAGATGCAGTGACATTCCAGGTTTTTCTAAATAACTCTGATATAGCAACTTCCTTCATGGGTTCACAACCACATGAATGCTGCTGCATAAACCACTCTCTCTAATAAAGCTAATTCCAGTACTACAGATGGCTGCCTCCCATGTCAATACAGAGCATAAAAGAGTACAACACCCTAATCAGACTAAGTCTTCCCAAAGGAGTCAGGAATACCCAATTACAAAAGAGTGCAACAGCAGTTTTCTAATTTAAAGATCCATCTCCCCTCCTTTTATTTCTAAAGGATTAAAAACCACCTCCTTGCAGTGGCAGCATCACCCTCATCTCTTTATGGAAAACTTCACAGCATTTAATTCAAAGAGGCATTTATAAACTCAATAAAGATATCTCAGACACTGCTGACAGTTGTACAAAATGATCAGGTCAGGGTGCAGCAGATGAAAAAAAGTCATCAGGAGTGGTGAAACCAAGACAGAGCATCACTTGCTGCTCTGTTGAACACCAGCACATCCACAACTGCACCCTGCAGTCAGCTCTGGTCTCTGGAATTCAACAAGGGCACAGGGCTGTTACAGCTGCTCAAAGAAAAGCAATTAAACCACCAAGAGGCAGTTCCTCGAGAGGTGAGACTAAAAAGGCTGGGATCCTCCACCACGGAGAGGAGGAGGGCTGGCTGCATCATGTAGGAGGCCAGGAGGGCACAGGCACAGCACACTGAGCTAGCAGGAGATCCACTTCAAGTGGCAAAAAACATTCCCTTCCAAAGCAGGGAGCAAATTTCACATAGTAGCAAGTCCTGGAAGCTGAACAGCATCAGCTCCGTGGCAGAAGAGTTTGATGTTCACAGTGCAGTCGTTCACAGACATCCAGCTGCAGATGTGCCCTCCCAGTCCTCCTCAGCAGCACAAGTGGGAATGTGAGAGTCCCTCTGCCCACCAAGCCCAACCCTGCATTTCAAGGGTGTTGAAGTCTCTCAGCTTTCTGAACTCCAGATCACATGGTTTGAAAGGGCTTCTTCTGAAAAGCACCCTACAGCTGCCAAACCCTGGCTGTGGGATGTGGGAGAGAAGGAGACTGAGGCACTGCAGTGCCAGACAGAAGTGAAGTGAGGCCTCTCTCCACCAACTGCTCTATTTGCAAACACTATTAGGTAACTGGGACGCAAACACTGCTGCGCTTCCACCTCCACAGCGCTCGCACGTGACACGGGGATGATCCAGGCTGAGGATCCAGGCTGAGGGCAGGACACCACTGGCATCCATATGCTAACAAGCAGGAACATGCTCTGGGGCACAATAAAGCTACTGTGCCTACAAAATGGCTGAATTTTGGCTCAGGCACCCCACCTATGCAATTCCCAACTCTGATATTGCAACTCAGCATCTTCCATCACTCTGCTAATCATTTCCTTGGGAGAAGACCAAAAGGCTTCTCACCCAGAGTGGAAACCAGCCATAAAGACCCACCTGACTTCACAAGATTAAGCTTAAAAAATAGACTCCTGACACATGTGTGGGAGTTCTGGTGACCAGAGTAAATTGACTCATTCAATAACCTCAGCAGCTGAAAGGAGGTGAGACAGTCAAACCCAACAGTCTCAGGAGTGCACAACAGCTCTGGTGGCAGGAGCAGTGCCACTCTGCCTTTGCCTGCTGCCTTCACACTTCACTGTGTTGGGAGATACAATGGCTTCCAGATAAGCTTAGTGCATGGGAAGAAAAAGCATGGCACCAGCTTTAAGCCTTTTCTCAAGAAAGGTATGAGAACGACTGCACAGTGTCCTGTGCAGCTACCATTTAGAGGAATCCTATTTAAGCTTTAACTTATCACCTAAAAAACAAAGAATTGTAAAAGAAGCCCCAAGATCTGTAGGTAATGTTTTCTGCAACACTGCTGACATGTAACAAACACTTTCTGAAGCACTATCATCTGCTGCAGATACACACTCATGCCCCACCCTGGAGACAGCTGTGCAAGGTCCCCAAGCAGCTGGAGAACAGAGGACATCTCTGAGTTCACAGCACAGGCAGACAAAACCCAATACCCAAAGAAGACAGATCTTCAGCAAGGTGGGGAAAAACCTCCTAAAAACTCAACAGATGGGAATACATCTTTGCTCTTCAAAACCCTAATATTTCACTCTTACATGTTTAGAAAGCAAGAAAATCACGAGGGACTTGAAAATGTGGAATCAAAGTCTTAATCCAGTGCATCTAATTGTACACCACGGCCTTGTTAGCTGGCTAGAGCTCTGGAAACACATCCGAAACTTCCATCCCTCTGTTCAGTTCAGCAAGCTGAATTACAGCGCCTCCAATGTTACACCAGACCACTGTAAACCAGGGAGTTATTTTTACTGAATTCAGCTTTAAGACACCAGATTTCCATACTCCCAATTCCTTTGCCATCATCAGCGATTTACCCTCACTCTATCCATGAACTGGTGAAACGGGATCCCATGCAAAGCCAAAGATGGACATCAGAGGAGGACACAGTGACATACCTGGGTGTCACTCCCAGTGCCTTTGCTATGGCACATCCCCACATGGCACTACCAGGCTCTCACTGACTGATCTTGGTAGCACTGGTTAAAACACAAACCTTTCCTTCAGTTCTGGCATTTCCACAACATCAGCCTGGATGAGGAGCTTCTGACAATTTGGGAAAGGCAGGAATTGAGATCATCAATATCTGCTTCTGAAAACTACATTCCTTTCCTGATTTGAAACCTAAATCCAGAGCAACCTCCCTCTCCCAGCAAGGCTGCAAACACCACTGGGGCCAGGAAGTTTTTTCTTTGCACTGATGGAAACACAGTGAATACCTTGGTTGTCCTTAACAGCAATACTCAACAGCAACACACAGACTACAAACCATGGGAGAGGTGTCTTCCCGAAGTATTGCAAATTCAAATATATATCCTCAGGTTCATAGACACATCCATCTGTATACAGGTAACATATAAACAACAACAATCTGAGTTACATTTGCATCTTGACACGTCAGTGTTTTCAATTATGTGTGATGACCAAGACCTACAAGTTCCCAAACTCCTTCACACCGGACATCCAAATTTGCTATGCTACAATGTATGGGAGGAAAGAACCTTCCAGCTGTTTAGTCATCACTACATGAAAGCAGAAAAAGATGTCACTGCTATACAGAAACGACCAAATATTAGAGGTTTGTTTAGGAAGTTTTTTTGCTTCGGTTTTTGGGTGGGGTTTTTTTGGGGTTTTGTTTGTGGTTTGGCTTTGTTTTTCTTTTTTTATATTAATGTCCATTGCATATTCCAGACTGTACACTGCATGTACCAGTCTTCTAAGCCTGGTTAGTGCTGACTCTGAAGGAAGAGAAGTGCAGGGAAGGCAAGTGAGAAGGAGATTTGAAGAGGTCAATTTTTATTTAATACATACCAGACTGGCCGTCAGTTGGAAATATATCTGTAAAAGAAAAAAAAAAAAGTATCAGTATTGGTTGCAGCTGGAGTGCAAATCGTATTTAAAAGGTCTCCTCTTTCGATTTGTTTGCTTTAGCTAAACAGAGGAAGTATTTTCTTAGTATCTCAAGTTAAACATCAATCCAGCTTGGAACCCACCTCAATTCAACCACTTGTTGTAAGAAAGATTTTGAAGGATTCTGTGTTTACCCGAATGCGCTGCTCTCATAAATAAACTTCTGTATTGGCGTCTAGCAGACAGCAGTGCACAATAAAAAAAGGTTGTTGAGATGTGCAAAGATCCACAAAACACACTACTTGGTGGCACCCCACATTCCCCCTGAGCTGCAACATCAGATGGAAATCTACAGAGAACATCTAACAGGGAACACAGGTGGGAACCAAGGCAAAAGCCAAGTGAGCATTCTTTGGCTCATCCTTGGTTTTGCAGCCACAAGGGACATGAACAGCTGTGCCTGGCTCTAACACAGCACCTACACCAGACACACACACCCATCACCAAATGGACACCCAGGGCCTTGGCACATCACCTATCACACCAGGAGAACCCCTTCCCTTTCCCAGCTCAGGTGTTTCTGCCTGCAGGCATAGGCCACTGCACAGGACACATGGAGTCTGGGGGGGTTCAGACCCCAGAACAGATTATTCAATCTCCCCAGCACTCCAGGCTCTTTCCAGTTAGAGGTACAGGCTCTTCTCTTGGATGGCCTTATGTATTGCCAGGAAGATGTTTACTTAAGTAGCTGGAAGGATCAGACTTTTCATTTAAGGAGCACACAGGACAGTATGTGTGGAAAACCCCTGTTGATAAAGGCTCCCCCAGAAGATATGAAAACAGTACTTTTGAGAGAGCAATACATTATGTTTTCTTCAAGGATCCCAGAAGAGGAGGGAGAAGGAAGGCTGCCAGCAAGGCAAGGTCCTCCTGGGACAGGGGCAGGCCCCTGGCTCCTGCTTATCAGCTACCCAAAACACACATTCAGCTGGAAAGTCACAAGAGTTGCAGCAAGGACTACCCCTCAGGCAGGGCAATGCTCTCTGGCCCGGGCTCAGCTCATACAAAAACAGCAAAAACACCCTTCTGCCAAAATAACTTCTGTTTCTCTTCCTTTGACTTGCACCATGTTCAAAGCATTCTCAGGCAGGGATGCTTTCATCTCACATAGGAACTTAAGAGCCAAGTGGAGCAGAAACACCCAGAAGTTAAATCAAGACTCCTCTCTACCATTATTACAGTTGTGGTCTGTGGCCATTTGAAGGCATGATATCAAAGACAGGCCAGCACACCCAGAACAGTCTCCAAGCACCAGTTCGGATCCTTTGCAAGCTGCATGTTTTACTGCAATCCTCCACCAGCCCATGTCCCAAATGCATTTAAACATCTTGTATTTCTGTATGGTCACTGAGGAGTTCAGGCTTCTACATCAGCAAGCTCAAACTCTCTGTACTTCATATAATCATAAAATCATTAAGATTTGAAAAGATCTTAAACAGGATACAATTTATTTCCCTACTTGGGCTTCTCTGCAAAGGAACAAGATAGTAACACTGGTATCCCACCTGTTTGGATCAGCTGTACCAGATGTTACCAGAAACCAAAATAAATAACATCACAATGGTTGATAAAATAAATCCCTTTGTGCCAGCCAGGAATTTAGCAAAGTCAGGCTTTGGCAAATATTCCCCTTGCTGTACCCTGAGGGGTGCAGCTCTCCAGTCTGCATTCCTGCTAGGCTGTCCCACCAACTCTTCATCAAATACATGCCACAGCAGAACCAGCCATTCACAATAGGTCCAGGCTCTGGACACCACAAATGCCACCAAATCAGGCAGCAGCTGCAGGTGACCCGTCAGCAACATCCCCTATCAGACATGTCACCACCACAACTCCAAACTCACATTCCCTCAAGGTCTCCTCTCAGCTCACTGCTGTATTCCCCACTGCCCTGTCCTGCTCTAGATGTGCAGCAAGGCTCTCCTGGCTTCTCCTGAGCTCAGACACAAACTCCAGAGCAGCTCTGCCACCACATTTACTAGAAAAGCAGTGACTCTACTCAGTGGCTGAGGTCAGTAGAAAGCAAGGACCACGTGTGATGGCCAAGGGCAGATACAGCTCACATTCACCTCAAGAGGTTTGCCAGGGCAACTCCTATCAAGGAAAGACACTTGCATTCAGTGCTCAGCCCCCTTGTCTGGGAGAGGCTGACCTTGTCCAACTCATCACACCTATGATTAACACAGTTTTAACTCCAAGCTCTCCAGAGCAGACTGAGAACACGGGCTTGCAGGCAGCTTTCCCCAGAGCTGAGAACAAGCACAGAGCAATCAGTCTGCAGGACTTGCTTTGAAAAATGGGGCTGCTGGGAGGACACATCTGAGGCAAGGCTGGTCAGGGACTGGCAGTCACAACGACCCTTTGGGACACCTTTTACCCCTGCAAGCATAAGTGACTTAAAATTAAAAATTAGCCTGCCAATTAAGGGCAGCACCTCAGGTGCCCAAGAGAAGTCTAAATCAGGCAGTGCTTTCTTTTCCCAAGAAAGCCATGGTAGGGAAGCAGGCAGAAACATACGTGGCCAGCAGGTAAACCCCTGGGCTGCCCTCCAAGGAGCCCATCTCATACACTGTAGGACTGAGCCTGCCTGTCCAGGTCAGCTCCCTTCCCAGCTCTCCCAAGGCCAAAACTCAAAGGACCAAGGCACAGAGAAGAGTTCCTTCCTCAAAGACCCAACAAAAAGGTGAAGCCAGCAAACCAGCCCCACCAATTCCTCCCACCACATACACCTGCTACCTCCCAAGGCACCCTGATGGCAGGTATCCCAACACTGGCCAGATGCTGCAGGACAATGCTTCACAGCAGCTCTCCATCATCCCATCATCCACCTGCTCAGCAGCAGGCAATCCCTACACGGGACTCAGGCCTGCATAACACCCTCCCAGCCAGGCCCAGTGGGAAGGAGTAAGAAATAACAGTATCACAATGCAAACGAGCAGACCCATGAAATTTGGACCCTAGGTCTCATTTTCTTCTCTTTCTTGCAGACACTTTTGTTTCTCACCATGCACCCAAAATCAGAAAGACTTGGTGGCTGAACAAAGGGACTGCAGTCACCACGGGAAACAGTGATCTCTTCACCGTAGCACCAGTCTCTGCAGAGACAGGTATTTCCCAAGCCCCTGATTATTCTCCCCAGCCCTGTACAGAATCCATGCAGCCCACAACATCTCAACAGAAAGACACATTCTGTGAATCTTCCTGTTATCAGCAAAGCAGGCTGGAGGACAGAATGAGGAGGAGGAGATCAGGGGTGTGCATGGCAGCTGGCAGGATGTTGGGACAGGCACAGAACATCCCTTTCAGGAGCATCAGTGAGGGTGCAGACGTGGTACAGGGGTGCTTGCTCTGGGCACCAATACCCACAGCTGCTGCACACAGAGCCCAGGAGATCAAACTAAATTGAGGGCAGTCGTCCTTATTTTAGATGGTGCTGGGGGTGGATCTCAATTTCAATTTTTGCCTGATGGTATTTTTACACAAAGGAGAAGACCGTACACTAAAATGGGGCATTTAAAGAGAAAAACTGATGCATCCACACACATACCCCCTTCCCCAGGGGCTATCTGGCTACTGCTGCTATTCAGGTATCTGGGGCAGGTCCAAAGAAGTCACCCCATTTGTGAGCCCCCATTTGCCCTCCGAAGGAAGGGAGATGTTTCCCTGAGGAAGCATGCGCTAACCACGCTGCTGCACCAGCACGCTCACAGTGCTGAATCCAAACGCCTGCACAGGAAGCCTGTCTTCTCTACAGCTGGGAAGGGACCTCCACCACCCGCTGCCTGTCCCCAGCCCCCCTTTTCCACTAGGGACACACTGCTTCCTCCTGGCAGGGCCCGGAGGCAGCGGCTGAGGAGCAGCTCATTATCCCTGACGCAAGAGAAGCGCTGACTCGTTATTACAGCAACCTGCAGCCATAACTGCCGAGGGGCCGCGGCCGCGGGCCCGGTGCCAGCAGGAACCAGCTCCCTGCTGGCCCCCACCTCCCACTGCCCTTCTGCTCTCCAAAAGGGGAAAAACGACCTCAGAGTGGCTTTATGCCACCTGCCAGTCACCAAAGCGCACTGACCAGTGTGCTGGGTGAGAGCTGTGCACGCACAGGAACAAGACGCAGCTCCTTGGCTGCTCCCACTGGGACACGGGGCTCATCCACACTGCCACAGGAAGACACCAGCTGATTTGTTCTGGCTTTCGACTCATGAAGTTATAACCAAATCATCCTCCACGTTTTGCAGACAAAAGACTCGGACGTCAGCAAAAAAAATGACCTCTCCAAGGTCACAGGGGGACTCGCAGCAGGGACACGACCAGAACTTGATCACAATGACTCAAGAGCTGCAGGGCTGCACTGGCTGCCCAGGACAGGGCCTGGGGAGGGAAGTGCTGGCAGATGGTGGGATCGATTGGTATCTCTCCTCCTAACCTGACCTGCTGCCTGGCAGGGACAACCCAGGCAGGAAAAAGGTCCAAATTACATAGTCCAACATGTACTGCAAAGAGACCAGAGTTGCTTGAATCTCTTCTCTGGCCCTGTGCAATATTTCAGTTGAAATCTCTGTCACCGGGCTCCCCCTCGGAGGCCGAGGCAGTGCCTGCAGGTTCTCAAGACAGTTACAGGCCCTTCAAAGCAACACTCAGTGGAGAAGGGAGTGAGGTCTGCTAGGGAAAAGTAGCAAAGCAAGAAACCCTAAACCCGAAAATTAGCATGGCCAATTATATCCCTCCCAAGATCTTGTTTGCTTCCTGTTCCCCTCCTTTGTTACTTGCTGAGCAGGATCGGGGAGGGTCCAGGTCTCAGTCACCCAGATCGTCCCAACCTGCTCCAGCCGCCAGGTCCTCGCAAACACCTCCCATACCTCTCAGCTTGATAGAGGGTATTTACCCCTCAAAGAGAAGCTGAAGCATGAGACAGATGGATCAATCCTAACACGATGCTGGCTAGGTCCCAAGACACCACTAAAGCAAGAGAAACAAAAAAAAGCTACAGAAAGGTTTATCCCAAATCAGTTCCTCTACAAGGGTATCCAGACCACCAGAACCTGCTGAAGGGTTTTCTGTTCCCTGTCCAGAGAAAAGGTTAGATTAGCTCTCAAACATCCCCATCACCTACACTGGCTCAAGAGCTACAGCCAGTGTGAGCTCTGACATCAATTTCCCACAAACCACACGGAAACAAATGCCTGAAATAGGTTTTTAGTGTATAAACAGCTGTGCATTTGGTGAAGCTCAGCTGTGCTGCCCCTGCTATCTTCACATACTTGAAAAGTAATGAAGACTTTCAGCAACCCAGAGTTTCAAGAGGAACAACCCTGGAAAAAAAATCATCTATTCCAAAATCAGAGCGTTATCTGAGGTAACTCCCTACTTAACTCCAAACCAGACACTAAATGAGTACCTCAGTGCTGATGTTCAGTCTCCTCCAGACCCAAGGGGAGCAGTGCAGACCCAGCAGGGCTGTGACACCCGCTGAACACACAGCCACCAGCAGTACCGGCACCGTGCCCAGCAAAAGCTCCTTTCAGAGATCCACATGGAAGAGGGTCCAAGTCTCTTCTCCAAGCACCAGAAATGCCAACGGGGTTCTGGGGAACCTGACCAGAAGAATGAGAGCTCTCCAAACAGATAGTCCTGCAAATCCAACTCACATATGCACAGGCACACAAGGAATAACTGGAAGGTCACAGGCTGTTGTTTCTCCCATCCACTTATCAGTGCTTGCACTGGGAGAGAACAAACACTGGGTGTTCTCTCCTGTTAACCCCTTCCCATCATCTCCAAAGTGGAGAAGCAGCAAAGTGCTGCTGCTCCAGAGCATGAGTCCCAACATTCCTGATCACGAACCCAACAAGAGGCTTCAGAGAAAGTCCAAGGCAACTTTAAGGTGCTTGATAACTCTTCCCATGGAACAGCTGGTGACCCAGCTCTCTGCCTCACATCCTTTAATCACCAGTAAGCCTAGAGTGATACCACTGGAGGCCTTAGACCTTCCAGGAGAACAGCCCTACGTGAGTCTGGTCCCAATGATCAGTCACCCCTCCCCAAACTGCTCTTTAAGCCACTGGATATTGAACAGACACTAAAATTTCTGGCACAATCAAGCAAAATGCAGGAGCCATTTTGGTGCAGCCCAGAAGCCAGCTGGATCCCACACTGTGGAAACTGATACAGCATGGTGTTTTCCTCTGACAGGGTAGTTAAAACTCAGAGCTGCAACACACTTTTCTGCTTACACATCAAGGGCAGACCCAAACTCCAGAGAAGTTCTGGTCAAGGACAGCTTAGCCAGCAGCAGGCAGGAAAGATCCATCTCCCTGCAAAGGAGAATCCATTAATGGACCCAGAAATCCAGTGTCTCCATGAAAGAGGATCCCACCCCACCTCCTTAAATGCACCAGTATCATGGTAAAGCCACATAACATCACACAAGGATGCCATAAATCCCTATGAAAACCCCAGAAACTGAAAACTGCACGGCTCTCTCCACCTTTGGGCTGCAGGCAGAGGGCCGAGCAGGGGGCTGTAGGATACACAATGCAGCACTGCAAAGACATCACAATTAAATCGCTTAACTGAATTACAAATCATCAGACTTACAGTCTGAGGTGTTCCCTCCCTCTGGCCCACGCTATCTTATTGGTTTTAATCAAACATAGCTGTTCTAATCACCCTCCAAACTCCATCCTTGCTTGGTTCCACTCTCTGCTGACAATTACATCAACTCAGATTTTACCTCCAACTGAAGCTAAGAGGGTTATCTCACTGTAATCTGCCATGTCTCCTCCAAATCATTGTCACAATTGTCTTTACAGGTTTAATTTTAAAATTTAAAATCATGGCTCATTTACAGCAAATTCCTCCCTGCAGAGTACGCAAATGTCACATTTGTCATACCACACTTAAAAGAAACTCCAAAAAAACCACAACAGTGAGCTTGGAGAGCCCACCTGAGATTGGGAAGCCAAAAAAAAAGTCCCCTTTTTGTTCAGTTCAGTGCAAGACCCTCTGCAGTGGCAGAGGATTTCTGAGCACTCAGAAGATACATGAGATCATAGTATGTATTCCCCCGAGCTCTCAAGGTTGAGCTGGGAGTTGGGAAGTGAAATTTAAAATGACTACAGACAGTGAAGTCTCATGCTTTGTCATCTGAGCACATGGTGGAGACACCTTCGTGATTCGCTCCTCTGTCTTGCTGGGTGGAACCTCGTGCACAAATATCCCATCACTTCTGTTTCAGTCACAGTAAAAACCTCCCGATCACATTTCTGGGATGTGTTTCTCCACATTTCAGGATCTGCTGCTACAGACACATCATTTCTCAGCATCACACATACTGGTGTCACTCCTTACACTTAATTCTTCATTTTGTTTTTCCCTCTACTTTCTCCCTTGCACAGCCTCCAGCTGACCTGCCAACATGAGCCCACCTGGAGGTAACACAGCTACAGTGAAGTGCTTCAGCCACTCCTTTAGATGTCTCTTTTTGAGCTGAATAAGGCCAAGAGCATTGCTTTTCGTTATGGTGGTTGTCTTTACTTTCAGTAGGCTCGTTCTGTGAGGTCAGGAGAGCTGACACAGACTTTTGACTACTTGGAAATGTAACCTTTCCAGTTACAGCAAAGGCATAAAAAATGCAGAGAATCCTAGGAGTCTTGCAGGAATAAACTTACTGCTTTTTTTGCAACATAAAAAAAAAAAAAAAAAAAGAGGAAGATGTGACCTTGGAGAATCTGAAGAAATTAATTTCCTGTAGTTTAAGTGAATGCTGGCTTATCAAACATTTGAGTGTTGCTTATTAACTGTGAGTTCTCTCTATTTTATTCTGTCACTAGCTTCATCATCTGCAAATATGCAAACCAGATAGTTTGGTAGCTAAGACTTGGTAAAAAAAAAAATCACTCATTTACACCACTGACCAGAAGCTTTCAAAAGCACAGTTATAAAGAAAAACAAAACAAAAAAGGCAGCGTCATTTAGTGTGGAGGCTGAATATATATCATAAATAATCTGCTTTAAAGACAGTGCTCAGTATTTAGCAGCATACCAACCTCTGAATTACCAGGCAGGCAAAACACCGATCTCCCCACACATCTTTTCTCTTACTTTCCCACCAACAAAACTCTACCCTCTCCTCATTTCCGTGTTTTTTCCGATTTCATACTTGTTTCCCTACTTATTTAGCCAGGAAAAAAACTCACCTGTTCTCTCATTTTTTTTCAGAATCCTTAAAAGCTACCTTATCCAGCCCTGAAAACCCCCTGTTCTCTCTCCATGCATTCAGGCTGCAGGCGAGTCCAAGTGTTGGAATGACTGCCAGGAAAGGAGAAGCGATAGAGCCGTGGCTGCCTCTGGCGCAGCCGTGCCCTGCAGACTGCAGAGTCACTCTGCAGGAGCACAGCACCCGGCTTTTCCACCCGGCTGGAAAAACGTGCTCGGCAGTGTGCCCAGGACAGGCTCTGCTGCCCCCCGAGCTCGGCCCCCATGCCTGGGGTGGGGAGAGCAGAGCAGTGCCCGTGTCCCACCTGCCGGACCCCCCCTGGGGCTCACGCTGTCCCTCCCAGCCAGCAGGAAGGACACACAGCACACTTCCATCCTCTGTCCAGCTTCCCAATCGTGCTTTAATTCTGTCTTGTGTGTCAAGGACATGTGAGGTTCACAAGTCCCAGCTGAGCCCCCATTTCTCCCGGTTGCCCCCAGCTGCCACGGTCACCAAGGGATCTCTGCAGAGGCTGACAGATCAAACAAGTGACACTGAGGAGCACCAGAGGTGCTTCCCCTCCAACACCTTCCTCGTGGGCAAGGGTGCCTCTCCTAGGCCCCATCAGCAGCCAGGGAGCAAGTGGGGAGTGGACAGAAGCACCTGCTAGAGCAGCAGCTTGTAGACCTGTTCCCAGCCACTTCAAGGGGTGTCCAGCAGGAAGCAAATGTGCTTCCCCAGGAGCACAGGCCAGGGCAGGCTGTGCCCGCCAGCACATCGCCATTGTCACACGTATTCTGGAGGAACCAGAGTAACAGCACATCGCCATTGTCACAAGTATTCTGGAGGAACCAGTGTAACATTTTCTAGATTGAGAACAAAGTGCATTTGTGTCACCTCTGAGTGTCACCGGAATAGACTGAGCAGCATCAAGACCTCAGTCACACCAACCACCCCTGCTGACCACTTCTAAAGCAAATTAAGGTTTCCACCTGTCCTTTTGTGACAGAGCACCCAACCCAGTCAGAACCACCACGGTCACCTCCAACACACCGTCAGCCTGCAGCAGGGAATTCTACCAAATTTTACTGTTTGTCACCACACAAAAGAAACAATGTGACTCAAACCCACAAAACAAAAATAAAATCACAACCACCGTAGAGCACTGAACCCTGCTGCGTGTTCCCATACAACCCTGAAACACATGAATGCATCAAGGAAAGCTTCTGCTCCTAAGTCAGCTTTGCTCCAGAAGGACAGTGAAGGTAACTCACTGATAAAGCAGGTATTAGATGAGCCAGTTCCCAGCCCTTCCTCCCTCTCCTTGCATGTCTCAGCAGAACATCTCCCAGCAAATGCAGCCTTAATGCTGCAGGAAGAGCTCTTGATTCTGGCAATACCACGAGTGTCACACCAAAGCTGAGCAAGATGACTTGCTAAGGAGAGTGGCTCCAGCAGCTCAACCAGCACCACCAGCCTGGTGCAACACTGAAACCAGCAGAGCCACAACAAATCACACACCAGTTTGCTCGGGAAAGGAAATACACCCATGAAGCCCCCCAAACTGCAGGACAAATGTGTACTCTGACAGAGCAAAGTTGAGTTAAGAGGACCTTCTGGGAACCTCCAATTACAGGATGAGCCTCCCTTTAGAAACATGTTGACACTTGACCACAGTTTCCACAACCTTTCCCAAAAACAAAAGTTTATCTTGCACAGCATTAGAATTGCTATCAGCAAACCTATTTCCACCAAACGCCTCATGCCAGCTTTTGCTCCGCAGCTGTGGAACATTCATGTGCACACCCACTTCTCTGTTTGCCAAGCAATCAAGACAGACCCTGACCCAAAACTTTCCCCACAAAGAAGCCTGGTAATTGATTTATTCAAGGCCGAATTCAGTTCCCATTTGTCCTGGTCACCTATTAGCATTACCTAAATACACCAGTAGCTTCAAGTTCTCCCAGCACTGCACCAACTTCTTTGAAGCCCTTCTATTCTTTCTCCTCTGACCTCAAATCATGTAGCTGCATTATTTGCTACAAGACATTCAGATTAACCAGTTATTTCAATGCAAGGAGAGAAGTCTCCCAGCTCCATTCAGACCTCACTAACAAGGACCTGGACCTACAGAACGAGTGGAACCAAAGCCCGGTTTCAAGAGAGAAAAGGAACAAATGCAGAGCTGGGCATCCCAGGGACCACAGAGTGGATTCAGAGATCCACCCAGAACTTTAGCCAACCCCAGGAGACAACTTCTTGGCCATGAACAGCTCCACCTAGACAGCACTATCACCACGGGAGAGCTCAGCAGGTATCACCGAGGTTGCATCACCTCTTTCCCCAAGCTCCCTGTGTACACAGCAAGCCAGGGATTTGGCAGAGCCAGCAGTGTGGAGACTCAGGCCCTTGTTAGGAAGTCAGCAAAGGCTTCAATGCCAAGATGACCAAAGGATAAGTAACATATTAAAGACCATAATGTCAACGCGTATCGCGGTTGGGAATGAACAAAGCTCTCCAGACCCAACGTACCTAGGGTAAGAGCACCTGTAATAACAGTAAGGGTTAAAATGCTCAGCCCTGGTCTGAACAGCAAGCACAGTTTTCTACTAAAATGCCCATTCCTTATTTTGCCAAACAAGCACAACCACAGAGATGCTGCTGGAGATTCATGATATCCAAGTCTGCACTTGGCATTGCTCTGAAGATAATTTCACACTGTTCGAACACAGCAAAAAGATCTGCTGTCATAATTTGGAAGGGAGAGCAGAGCATTGCAGTCCCATTGCCCCCATTCCCAATCCTGCTCTCTGGACCCAATCTGTCTTCAAATCCGAGCAAAGTCCTTGTGCTGCCACAATCCTGGTGGAGACTTCCAGGCACCACGAGCAATATAAAGTTTAAAAGAAGAGTTGTGAGAGTGAGGAGGAGATGGTTGGAGAGAATCCTTCAGTGACACCTTGGACCTGGCAATTTAGAACTGGAGGTTGCAGCAGAAGCAGGCACTGAAGCCCAGCAACTAGGGCCAGTGAGTCAGCTCCCAGGAGCTGCGCTGCATTCCCCAGCCTTCTCTTCCCGAAACAAACAGTGCAGAACAGGGCAAAGGTCCAGCACAAAGCTGAAGGGCAAAGGTATGAGGGGGAGGGAAAACACTAAGCCTCACGGGTTTTTTGGAGCAACAACCCTCATCCATCCCAACAAGATGTTGGAAGAGTTACTCAAACGTGAGTTGTGGGACTGGAACAAAACAGTAGTTTGGAGAGGAAACTTGGGGCGGTGGGGGGGAGGCCTCCTGCTGCGATAGCAGCTCTGTTGCAACAGCCAGAAGAGCTCCACAACTACATGCCACGACAGAGTGAGAATTGCCCAACACTTTGGAAATAGGCGTGTGCAGGACTACCAAGCTGGATACCTGAGCAAGCAGATATGTGTGCCTACTCCGAACACGAAGAAATGCCAATGGTAAAACAAGCTTCCCATCCACCTTATCTCCTGCACTGGAGGACGGTTTCAAGGAAAGCCCTATGGGGAGTTAGTCAGCAAGGGGTGAGATGCTAATGAATCTTCTCCTGCCTTCACCTCAGGACCGGTAGCCAAGTCAGCCTCTGCTCAGGCATAAAGCAACATGCACTCTCAACAATAGTTAGCTCACCCTGGTGCTTGCTGCTAGCAACTAAGGTGTGCCTTCTGGAACGTACTGCTTATCCACCCAGCACATTTGCCAAACAGCACGCAGGAAACTCTACTCAAGAAATCAAAGCACCTCCTGCATCTCCACTAGGAAATGCATGGCTTTCCCTGGCCGAACACTTGTAGGGAGAATTTAAAAAGTTAGCGCAGGCAAAGCTCAGCAATTGCAGTGCCGGTCATTAAAACATGCGTGTTCTTACTTCCAAGATGTAAATGGCTTTAAAAATAAAAAAGTGCCAAGTGCCTTGATGCAACATTTCTTGAAATACATCCAGCAGGTTTTCAAAACGGGGTGCTGTTAACACCTGTCCACACCAACGCTTGCATCAGCACCAGTCCTGGTGCAGGGCACAGTGGAGGAGTACAATATGTTCCAGAAGGTCGAGCTGTCTTAACTGCAAGCCACACATCTGATCTGCAGAAGAACTGGAGAAAACACTTTGAATTTGGTTTATAGCCAGTAGTGCAAAGCTGGTTTTGCCAGAAAACATTTCCTTCACTACCACAGACACACACACACTACCATCATGTGTCAGTCAGGCTGCCGGCTGCATTTATTTACATGATAAGAAGGGAGCATGTAATAACGAGGGCATGGTCACACAGACCTTGCTACTAGATCATTAGAAAGTAAAAACGAGGCATCATTACAGCTCTGCAGCAGTCACAAGCAGTCAGCAGTGTCAAGTACAAGCCTTGCCACACAGGACAGGACCATATGTATCTCAGGATTCAAAGGATTCCCCCTCTCCCCTTTGCACCTTGCACTCTGATGGAAACATACATGAATAAAAAGGTAACGTGCACCTTGTCAAGAGACCATGAAAATTTTCTGCTGTGCCACTCCAGATGAGCCTCAGCCTCCACTCACAGCAGTATCACTGCTGTCTAACTCGACCTAATGGTTGCCCCACTTACTGCCAAGCCGTTGTGCATTTGGGAGGTTAAGAAGCAAGGAGAGGCATCACTTCAAGAGCCCTCCTTCCTGAAAAAGCAGAAACGTTTGCTCGAACATCCTATTATATTACAGGCTGCACTGCCAACTTCGAGCAGAAAAATACTGCAGCAGGTAGACAAGACACAAGCTTCTAACGGTAAATCCTAATCCATGAAAAAAACGACCCTGTTCATCAGGCCCCCACTGCACTCAACTTGCCCAGCTAGGGAGAGTCAAACAGCTCAAAACAAACTGTTTTGATGGTGTTTTGACCATCTGGAGGTGGATTTGTTAAGCTCTTCCCTATCCAGTCTGCAACAGGGATAGCAGAAAATCACCAAGATCTTACAGGTGGCTCTGTTTTCCCTGAACTCAATGCTTTTACTTTTATAAGCACCAATTCCAACGCAGGCCATTACAGAATGCGTGGACACCTAAGGAGAAGGTCTTGTCCATTAAATCTGCTTTACGGGTCTATAATTAGTACAATCGTTATAAAAAAAAATTAGGGCTTTCAAAGCCTGTAAAACAAGTCCTAGAGGGATCCCTTTATCTTTACAGAGCCGTCTTCACTATGCTTTCTGGTCTCTTCTCTACCTCTGGTGGATCAGGGCTGGAAACATTTAGTATCTCCAGCACACAAGCACTGCACTAGAACACTGGATTATGAGCAAAAGCTTTGTAACCTCTACTGAGAAACCAAAGATTTCCAGAAGTAACTTTCCAGAGTTCAGAAGATCTCAACCCACTGCAAGCATAGAAAGAGAGTCGCTTTCCTTGGGTGATCCTCCTGGAGAGGTCACTACAACACTACAACTCACCTCACCAGCTGATTCTTCCACATAAATTCATGCTCCAGATCTTTTTTGGTAACTGCCTGCCAAAACAAATCCTCCACCCAATGAAATGAAGACACAACATGAGCCTGCAAACTCTACGAGAAGGCACCTGGGTGCAGGGCTGCCAGGCAAGGTCAGCTGCCAGCCTTGCCCTCGTGGGAGCTCACCAGCCGTGTTTATTTTACACGTTTTCTCTTCTGCTAATGAACAGGCAGCAAAAGAAACAATGGCCCAAGAGAGGAGAGCCAGGCAGCAGCACTGGGGGCACTGCTGGAAACAGGCACCGCTGCCAAGCGTCCCAGAACACACCACTAACAAATTCCATTCTTTAGACACCTTTAGGAATACAGAGGCAACTGTGCTGGGCACAAGGACAATTCAGAGAGTTGGAGCATTACTCCCTTACCCTACAACTGCGTGGACATGCTAATGACATACTCTTACTCGCTCCCTCCAAAAATCACCCCAGGAGTTGCAAAGGCCCCCTGTCTGTGTTGGGCAGTTGCCTCGACGTTGCTGACTGACAAAACCGTACACCTTTGCGACTGATGAGTCTGGTAATGAATCTGGACACTCCTTACACAGGAGACTCAAACAGGAACATCCAACCTTGCAGTTTTGCTTTTTTTTTTGGTTTATTTCTCGGGATCGTTATCTCAGAAGGCATCACAATAGAGGGCAACCTTCACACAAAGGAGGGATGTGACCAGTTTTGTGTCATAACGCACGAGGCAAATGCAGACAGCAACGCTGTCCTGGATTTCCTTAAGCTTTGCTTATGTCCATGACTACAATGACAAACAATACGAACACAGACTTCTACCTGGCTCGATTAACTTGTCCTCTATACTTCCCATTAAGATGACAGCTTTCCAGGTGAAAATTGCAGAGCTGTCCATCTCCCAAAGATCAATAACTCTGATGAATCATCATGCTAGGCAGTAACAGTTCTTACAAAACACTGGCATCTACAGTAATTGGGAATCTGATGGCACATCTGGCAGTGTGATTTCAGAGCTAACAGAGACAGGTAGAAAAAGATTAAGTCTTCGCCAAACAAGACGCTTAGTGAAAACTTCTGAGGTTTTCTCCTACTCCCGATTCACTTGAATCAGGTACGAGGGGAGTGCAACACCCATCCCGACAGGCGAGGAAATGGTGTTCTGCAGCTTCAGCCTTTGCTGACGACAGCAGCGGGTTACAAGCGTGATTTGGACAGCGCAGCCCCTCCGCTCCCCTTTTCGGGGACCCCCGCTCCTCAGCCGTGCCCCTACCCCGGGGCAGCGATCGCGCCGGGCAGAGCCGCGCTCGGCCGCGGCCCCCGGCCCCGCCGCCGCCATGAGTCGGCAGAGAAAGGCGGCGCGGCCTGCGCGGGGGCGCCGCGGCCGCGCACACGTGGGCAGCGCAGGCCGCGGCCCGGGGAAGGGCCCCCGCGGGGGCGCCGGGGCCGCGCTCCCGGGGGAACCGCACGCCGGGAACCGACCACGTTGCCGGCGCTGCTGCGGCGGAATGCCGGGAGCGGGAGGAGAAGGCGGGGGGGGAGGGGGGGGGCCGCGTGTCCGCAGCCGGGCCCACCCGCCGCCTCCGGGCCCCCGGCGCCCTCCGCTCCCCGCCGCCGCATGGCCGGGCCGCGCTGCCTTCCCCGCCTCGTGGCCGCGGCCGGCGCCGCCGCTCTCCCCACCCGCACCGCGCCCCCCGCCCCGCCGCGGCCCCGCAGGCCGCGGGCGCGGCCCCACGCCGCGTGTGCCGCATGGCGCGGCCGCCCGGGGCGCGGTCGGCGGCGCACCCGGCCCCCCCCGGCCCGCTCCCAGCGACCCCCGAGCACCCACCGGGAGGCGACTGCCCGTTCACGGCCGGCGCGTTCTTCGTCCAGGGGTTCACCTTGGGCGGCGGGGCCTCGATGAACTCCCGGCGCCCCGCGCCGCCCGCCTCGCCGCCGTCCTCCGCCTCGCCGCCGGCCCTCAGCAAGCTCTCCTTCTCCTGGTTATTGCTCTCCTCCTTTTGCTGCTTGGCGCTGGGCGGCCTCGGCGCCGCCGGCCCGCCGTCGGGGCCCATGGGCGGCTCGCCCTTCTCCCGGCCGCCGTCCTGCGGCGGCTTCAGCACCAGGGCGCGCTCCTCGGCGGGCAGCAGCGGGGCCGTGCCGGGCAGCAGCGCCTCCACCTGCGTCGCCATCTGCGCGCCCCCGAGCCCCGCCGGGAACCCCCCGACCCCGGTGCCGCCGCAATATGGAGCCGCGCGGGGACCACGCGACTGCCGCGGGGGCGCGCACCGCCCGCCCGTGCGCGCCGCCGGCGAGGGGAGGGGCGGTGCGGGGCGCGCCCCCGCGGGGCGGCCGGCGGCGCGCACGGGCCTGATGCAACGCCCGGCTGAGCTGGGGGGGCGGGCCGGGGGACTTAAAGGGCTCCGGCCCCTTCCCCGACAGCCCGGCCTCGCTGCCCGGCTGGGACAGGCTGGGCTCGGGCTAGGGGGACCGCTGCCGGCTCGGGGACTCCGGGGACGAACGCACCGGTGGAGTCCCCGAGCCGCCTTCGACAGTCTCCCCGGCCGGCATCAGCCGGGAGCCGAGGGATAGGGATGTTCTCGGGTGAGGATAACGGGATAACGTGGTTGGAAAGTGCAGAACACTCGGTGCGTGTCCTGGGAAATCACGGAACCACAGAAACGGTCAGGTTGGGCCGTCTGGTTCCACCTCTCTGTGTAAACAGGGTTGTCCCAGAGCACATGGCATGGCACAGGATCGCATCCACACAGTTCTTTAATATCTCTAGTGGGGGAGACCCCACAGCCTCTCTACTCTCTGCTCCAGTGTGGGTCACTGCACAATTAAGAAGTTCTTCTTTATATTCAGATGGAACTTCCTGTGCATCAGTTTTTGCCCATTGCCTGCGTTCTATTGCTCAACACCACTGAGAAGAGCCCTGCTCCATCTTCTTGGTACGCCCCCTCCCTTTAGATATTAATACACATTGGTGAGGGAGAGACCACCTCTTGTCTCCTGTGCCCAGCAAAACCTTTGTTTGAGTAGGCTAAAATTGATCTCTAGCTGATAGAATGTCACTTGCTCATCCCCATTAATATTCCTGGTATTTGTCCTCAATTCTTGCAGCCAGCAAGACAGCGACTGCAGACTGTGTGTGAATGTACACATGAATTATACACATTTAAAAGGCAACTTGCATTGCTGATACCATTTAGCACAACCTGACTAGTTCACAGCAGCCCTTACTTGATGCCTTTTTATTCAATGCAAGCCTCTACCAGCCTCTTTCCTCATCACAGCAAGCACACCACTCTGCTTCTGCCCAGAAAGGTTCATCTGGAAGTCCTGGCATGTCCTGCAGCCCCAGGGACACATCTATGCAATCCCTGCAGGAGACCCGTCAGCATGACAAGGCACTGAAGATGTAGCTGCCAGCTGCTGATGCGTGGAGAAGGATGAAAAGCTGATTTCACTGTTGGAAGGAAAGAAGAAAGTGAGAAACAAACATGAGCTCAGCACAACATTTGGAAGGGCAACAGCATCAGGGCTCTGGTGGATCCATAGAGGGAGTTCCAGACTGCCAGGGATGCTCCACTGAGACCATCTCAGCTCTCTGTGTGCCCTGGTACCTAGCCTCTTGGCTCAGAGAGTACCCTCCTGTGCCACAGCCTCAGGGATCACTAGCAGTTGTCCCAAATTATTCAAGAATTTGGCCAGTAAAATTCCAAAAGGAAGTTTAAATATAACTTCAGTAGAGAAGTCTGCTGGCCTGGCTGCCTGGCTGGCTCAGTAGCTGAACTGTCATAACCCAAGCCACATCCTGTGCTCCTGTGCCCAGTCCCTGATGTGCCGGGGGGTCCCTGCACTCCTCATGAGCACGGCTTGGGATCTGCACAGCTCCCAGCCAGTCCCACCTACACCCCCTCTAGGATCTGCTCCTTGCATGGGGAGCGCAGTTGGGTGAGGAAGGTGGCTCAGCCAGGGGACTTGCAGGCCAGTGGTGACCCTCACCTGTCCCCCAGCCAGGTGCAGCGTTCCCGCTGGGCCCCTTTGGGACACGGCTCTGCTGCCACGTGGGCGGGAACCAGCCCGTGGTGGCCAAGAGCCAAACTGGCTCCAGGGCTGCCAGGCAGGAGGGAGCTGGGCGGGTCTCACCCTCATGCAGTGCCCAGCCAGGCCAAACCCTGGCAGGTTTTCAGTGTTTAGAAAATAAATGTACAAGGGGGGAGAGAGGGAAATGTCCATGCAAGCTTCTTGCATCAGCCATAGAGAACATCACCTTGGCAGGTCAGCTCTCAAGCACTCATCCTTCAGGGGAAGGGAAGCTGTGTGTGCACCACCTTCAGCTGGTGTAAACACACTGGCCATGTCCAGCAAGCTCCTTTCCTCCCCTGGTGTCCTCACTTCTGCTGTACCCATCTTACCCTGCTCTGCCCAGCGTCCATGGCACTTGGATATTCTGCTCCTCCCTCCAGGGGCTTGCTGAGAAGCAGCCAAGGAGTCTCCACATTTCTGCAGCACAATTCACTGGGAAGTAATCCACCTCTGCTCTCCCCAAATTCAACGAAAGCACCTGACTGGCATCCCCAGTCCTGCTTCTCTGTCTCATCTTTCACCCCAGATGTGTCCCTGTGCTTGCCCAGACCACATCAAGCAGCTCCAGGTGCTGCCTCCCAGCCCTGTGCTGGCCCTGCACAGGCTCTGAGGAAGCAGTCTCCAGGGAAACTCCTCTGCTGAGCAGTGATTTGGGCAGGAGCTCCCCACCTCCCTTGCTCCGTGTACAACAGCTTATTTATTTCTCCCCGACTGAAGCGTGGCTTGCATATTTATTGCAGACAGCCGGCTGCTTTGGTGCTGGCCTGGAGGTTTAAAGATGCTTTGATGGTGGCCATTAATGTCTCTGAGCATCTCTGGGTCTTGCTTGGCTGGAATATCCCCAGCTTCATTTCTGCTGGTCTGGCAAGCTCATCTAGGGGCCCAACCTTCCCTTTGGGAACAGCTTTAGTTCAGTGGCCCGGAGCAAGGCCTGTGCATGGCAAGGAGCACAAAGCAGCCAATGTGACTGATATGCTCCTTAACTTCACCATCCTGTTTGGCTGGTAGCTCAGCCCCTTTCTCAGGTTCCACTTGCCTAATTTTGTCCAGCACTCTGGCCACGAGGTCACCGTTTAAAGTGTTTCCTACAGTTTCACCTTTGCTCTAGTCTGGTCCCGAATGCTGATCAGCATCTGCAGCACATTCCTGATCACCCCTCCTTTCCCTGCATCCAGGGGCTGTGCAGACCTCGCAGCCAGCTCAGATTTGAAATGTGCTTCAAGGGAATTTTCTCTCCCCAGCACCTCCAGGCCAGTTTGCTTGCTGCCAGTGCTGGTCACGTTGTTCCCTGGTGAGATGCCCAAGCTTTACACGTGGATGGCAGAATATTAAGGCTCAGGCATCTTTAACGCTGTGAAAAAGAGAAAGAGGATTTTTCCAAGGAAAGTCCAAGCTTCCTATCCTGAGTCATATGCTTTGACTTATTTATGTGGTTGTTATTGCTCCGTGAACCCTGCCAGGCAGAAACATTGTCAGGGACAATGCACACAAGGTTGTGCTGACTTTCCTGCAGCAGCCCTGCAGTGTTGCCCTCCAGCAAACCCAGCTGCCCCCAGGGGTGTCAAAATCCTGCTCCCAATGGACTTGCAAATGCAGCCTGACCATCCAGCTGCTGGTGCCTACAGGGAAAAGCTTTTCAAAGGACACACAGAGCTCATTCCTAGAAGAGAAAGATCTTTGCTCTGAGAAGGGAGTGGTTTGCTGATGCAGAACCATTCTCAGGACTCTGGGCCAACACTTACAACCTTGAGATTGAAATGGGAATTTTTAATTTCAGAAAACCTGACAGTTTCCCATTGAAAAATACTCAGCTTGTCCCAAAGCTCCTCATCAGGATAATCTGACCCAACCTATTCAGTCTGGGTGAGATTCTTTCCCACAAAACAGTGGAAGTTTTCAGTCCCAATTTACTGTGCCACTGGTGGGGCTGGCTGCCAGCAAATCTTTGTGACCCTGCCATGGCAAGTGATTCCCAATCCCAGCAGACACCTGTTAGTGGCACATAGTGGCCATCACAAAGGACTCGAGTACTTTTGAAATAAAACACCCAAACCTTTTATTCTACTACTCAAAATACCCACATTTCAACCTGCTTTAGCTCAGAACCAGGAGAAAGTGCCCATTCGTGCAGGTTTCTGCCAGAGACAACTCCAATGTCCCCTTGTTTAACCCAGATTTCAGCCTCTCCTTACTCCATTTTTAACCCCAGAGCTCCCACCCCTGCTCTGGAGAGAGGGACCATGCACTAAAGCACGATGTGCAGCCAGAGCAGCAATTTCAGCTTCTGCACTTCTGCTGCTAGGGCACAGGGGTGAGAACACACTGAGTGCTCCCAGACAGTCCCATAGGCTTTTTCCATCTGCAGTCATGTGATCCAGAGAGATGGAAGACACTCCCTGGCTCTGAGATTAATTCAGTTGGACCCTTCCAGCAAAGCATATGAAGGATCAGCATGAGGAGTGAGCGCATTCCCACCAATAAGTAATTTTCAACCTGTGTAATAAAACAGCGGACACTAACGAGTTCCATTACATCCCCATTAAAAAGTGCTTCCACTTAGCAGGACTGCACAGCCCAGGGGCTGGGGCTCCGTGGTTTGATGCTGCAGCCCAGACAAAGGCACTGTGCTCTCAGGGCACCCGTGCCATGCGTGGGGTAGGAGCCAGCTCTCAGAGCTGCCTGCCCCTCGCTGCTTCCAGCCGTCCTCTGCACACTGGGAAGTGATGTTGCAGATGTGTTTGTGTCTGAGAGTGCACCCCATGGATTTTCCTGGTGCTAGGAAGTTAGATTGAAATGTGAGCAAATATCCTGTAATTAAAATCTGAAGCCTGTTATGCAGCTTTTGCGTGTTTTTAATAAATGGATTGGAGGGAGGGATAGCTAATGATACATAACTGCTTTTATCAACAACTTTTCCCTCCAAAAGCCACAGTTCTTGTAGGACTCCCCCAAAGCCAGTAAATAATTTTGACTGCATGAGAAAAATTCCCCCATTTCCTAGTTATTGATGACATGGGCTTTGGAAAGCAATACCTCCTCTAGAACACAATTTCTCACTTTGTATATTTTGCAGGGGATATATTAGCCCAAGGTTTCTTATGTCTCCTAAAGTTCGATTTCCAGGAGCTCATGAAAACATTACATAAGTTGACCACTGAACCTGATATTTTCTCTGAAAGATATTTGCCCTCCATGCCACCCCTCCACCATCAGGAATTTCAGCAGAAATATTTCAGACACTTCTACAAAGAGAAACGAGATCTAAGGGCTCTATTATCCTTGTTCAAGATGCCTTGAGCTCCACGTGCTTCAGATGAGATGTCCTGCATCCTTCCCAGGTCCCGACTCCCCAGAGCAGTGCCAGAGGTCCCTGACTCAGCCCACCCAAGGATGTGCCATTCCTATGGAGAAACAAAGCATGCTGGCAATGTGCTGTGATTCCCAGGAATTTGTGTTTCCCTGCCATCAGCTCCTTGCACCAGCACTGGCCAGGGTCATACATCTTTCTTCCTCGTGCCTGGTGTACAGGGAAGCAGCAGCCAGCGGCTGCTCCACAGAGCTCAATTAATTCAAGCAGTGACAGCTTGTGCAGGTGCCCTAAAAGCTCCCAAAGACTCAAGGTGAGAATCAATAAGATTGATGGGTGGAATTGCTGGGATATTTTCCTCTAAGCACATAAGGATAATTAACAGCCAAAATGCTTGGAGTCAACCACCAAAGTTATGAAATACTAAATCAGAGGCAGCTCCCAGCAGCTTCACTTGCTCCATTTGCAGGTTGTACATTCACGATGAAGCCATCAGCCATCCATGGCCACAAATTCTCTCTTTTCCCGTGGGACTTCTGCTCCTTCCAGTGGCTGGCAGTTATTTAAATATTGTTTTACCCCTCTGCAGTCAAAGCAAAACCCTGGGCTTTGCCATTCAAATCCTAGCCTGACCCACAGCACAAGGACATCGCTGCCAGGTGTGTCCCTGGCAGGCAGCACACTGGGATCTGTGTGTTGCACCAGTAGGTACAGATCCAATGGGTGCTGTTCTCCTCCTTGGATAGCCAGGGAACTGAAAAATAGTGAGAAGTTAGAATCATTTTGCCCTTGTGTGCAAGAGTTCAGATTTCTGCCCCTGAAGTTTTGAGGGCACTGGGCATCCTGCCCCAATGCTTTCGTTCCCATTTTTACAGCCATGTTGATGCTGGTGCCAGGCACAAGCAGCCAGCAGCCTGGACTCCAACAGGACTCATGGGGGTACCAGAGGAGGTGGAACCAGGCAGGAATCCCATCAAGAGCCAGTCTGGAATGGTGGGGCTGAGCTGCCTGGCCAGCTGTCCCACACAGAGTTCAGGTCTCCTCCTGTGACCCACAGCAGAGGGTCAGCACACACCCACTGCCTGTCCAGCCAGTCCTGCTCTGAGCACCAGCCATCACACCAGGAGTGAAAAAGGATCCCAGGAGGGTACAGCACCTCTCTGTGTCCAAGAGCTGCACTGTGCATGTAAGCAAAGGGGCTGGAGCAGGGACAGCTCCATGCTTGACTCTACCTGACCCCCAGGCATGACTAAATGATCCTCCTTTAATCTTGGGCTGTGCTGTGTGAGCCTGTCGTGCTCCTGGTATCACAAGGTTCTTCCTCCACTGCATATGTTTCTGCTCACATCCCTGCTCCCATTGCAGGGAAGTTTCAGTGCTGAGCAGCTTTTCCTGCCTTTTCTCCACATGCTGTGACTTGGGAAGGCTCCATCCTGCACAGATGCTCCCCCAGCAGCCAGCACAGCTGTCCCATGCACCCAGCACCCAGGGTGTATGGAGGGGACGTGGCTCCACGTTCTGAGCATCCCCTCCCCTCCACTTGTGCTCTGCCTCGAGCCAGGCCCTCTGGCTGTGACTCCCACTCAGCCTCGCCAGCTCTGTGTTTGCTTTCCCAAATATTTTGCTGGTGCAAAGGAAACATCAGCCTGCTGAATCGTGAGCTGAGCCACCTCCACCTCTGAGCTGAAGCCCATGAAGTGGGAGAGATGATATCTTGGAAGCAAAGCAATGAAAAAGAGTAGAGCAACATACACCAGTCCTCCTCACCCCCTGGCAGTCTGCCCTGGTGCCACCAAGTCAAGCTGGGGACAGTCCCCGTAGCCAGGATGCTGGCATTGCCACTGCACCCACCACAGCCTGATAACACCCTGTCAGCAGCTGATCAGCGAGTCAGAGGTAAAAGGGCTTCAGCAAAGTGCAGTGCCAGCACCCAGCCGTGGCCACCGCTGTGCAAGCACGGCCCGTGGGACACAGGCAGGGGGATTAAGAGATCTGTGTCAGCAGTGGGCTTGTGTACACAAACACGGCAGCTAAAAGGGCTCGTGTTCATGCTTTGTCCCCAGGGAGGTCACTGGGGATGGGAAAGGGTCATGGAGTGCTGGACATGCAGTGTCTGTGTCATTTCTCTCAGCCAGAGGAGGAACGGGGCTGGGGATGGCAGGGTGAGATTGGCCTCAGGCAAGGGGACTGTCCCCCAGCTCCCCTCCCTGCAGAGACCCGGGCTGGGGATGGCAGATAATGCTGCAGTGCCTGGAAGGTTGCAGGGAACTCCCTGGCTCTGTAGTGGCCCCCAGGAGGGCTGTAGAACCTCATCTGGTTCTGGAGATGGGAGCAAAGGAACGGAATCGTTCCACCAGTGGTTTTGAAAAGTCAGCCTGGAGCTGTTGATGTAGGAAAGAGTCATGAACATCAGCAGCTGCAATGGCATTAACCAGAGGATCTCTAAGTAACCTCAGCATATAGCTTGTCTGCTTTCCCAGCTCCAGGGGGCAAGTAAGACCATAGGATGCTCATGGACACGCTCCTGTAAAGCTTCCAGGAGGATCTGGAGTCCATAGACCACAGAGAACCAGTGCACCAGGAGCCCAGGCTTCAAGATACTGTACTTTATGAATTTATATATTTGCCCTTGCCTCTTCTGCCCCTGCACTTTCCAATGAGCTCCTGAGGTTCCTGACAGCTGAACAAACAATGAGGGAAAAGGAGACCCACCTCAGGGACCTGAAACATCCTCTGTCTCCAACACTGTCAGGGGAAATTAACGTGGGATGAGAAGTTCAATTGCAAATCTGGGGATGCATGGCCATGTTCTGCATCAATGCATTCACTTTTACGATTATATAAAGCAGTATCAATTATATTCAGTGGCTGAAGAAGTCCTGAGGATGTTAGGTGATGGAGATTGATGGAGGAGTGACAATGACTGACCAGCTCCAGCCAGGTTGGGCGAAAGAATCTCTGGCCAGAAGTGCAGAATTTGCAGGTGGATTTTGTTATATTTTGGCTGCCCAATTTGGCAGGGTTACAAGAACGTTTCCTTGTCTGGTGAGAGGAGCAGTGCTGACCTGTAAGGCAGTCTGTCCTCCTGCCAGGCTTGTTGTTAGACTTTGAAGTTCAATCAGGAGCAAAATAAATGCAAAGTGAAGCCATATGCAGTCAGAGCCAGGATTTCTCACCTGTGTTTCAGTCTGTTCAATTTTCTTGCTTTTCAGCTGACGCTGTTTATTCCTAATCACGTTTTCATCTGATAGCAAGCAAGGCCAGGACTTCAGAGTGGAAACAACAGGAGCCAGAGAGGAGTTTATCCTCTTCAGAGAGGGAGACATCTTTCAGGTCCTCTCTATCCTCAGAAAAAGAGCAAGGAGAAAAGCACATATTGCCCTGCTCCACCCCAGCAAATTACTTAAGCTCCTGTTCCCACAGTGACATCTTGCCTCTGTTTCAGTAGAGCCAGCACAAGGTCAGTACAAGACCACCCCAAGGTGGTTTCTGCTTTCCAGAAAGCCTTGACAGCAATTTATGTCTTCAAGCAAGATCACCCTGCAAGTCTGCCCAGCAGGAGAGAGAGACATCTTTACTCTTGAAACGGGATTTTTTTTTTTTGAGCTTGCTTCCAGTCTACAGCCTTATCTTATTATTTTGTAATTCCTCTCCTAAAGATGCAAAACCAAGGCTCGTGCCAAACCAAAACATCCCTGCACTTTATCTGAGCAGGGAGGAGCATGTGATGGTGGCCCAGAGCCTGGAGCAGGACAGCAGCTGGAGCCTGGAGAGCAGCCAGGGATGGTTAATGCTGGTGGGCCAGGACACCTCCCCAGGACAGCACAACACAAAAGGCACATTAGTGGCTGCTTTTGACTTTTTCTCCTGCCTGGTGGGACGGACCAGAGAGGGGAAAACCCAGCGCAGCACCCCTGCACACACATCTCTCCCTCCCTGCACCTGCACCTGCCAAATCCAGCCCTGTTTCTCCTCCAGCAGGTCCTGGGGTGGTTTTGCCCAAGCACTCCCTCCAGCAGGCACGAGCCATCCTGCTCTGTGTGGCACTGCAATTCCCGTGCCAGCACTGGCCATCTCTGCAGCTGTACTGTCTTAGCTGTTAATTTAATAATTAACTTTATTGAGCCTCATTAAGGCACCTCCTGCCTTTCTCCACATGGCAATGGTGTGTTATGGTCGCTGATAATCTCAGCCAAGGCTGGGGCACGGAGCTGCTGCTGCTGTGAGGCACCTGGGCACCGTGTCTGCTCAGTCCTCAAACACAGACATCTCCTCCCAGGGCTCTCCAGCCTTTCTCCCCTTCCTCATGCTCTCTGGGGACCAAACACTTCCATCTTTTTCCCTTTCCAAGCAGGAGGTCCAGGGACAGATGCAGTGCAATTGCTCTTTGAGGACTGCTTGGGATGGCACCATCTTTGCACAGGGGAGTGGAAGATGATTCCATGGGGCTTCCCCAAGTGCTGCTCTTTGGGATGCTTTGCCTACTGAAGCTGTTCTCCCTGCAACCCCTCTAGCGTCCTGCTCAGTGTATTGTATTCCAAACACTAGGAAAACCCCCAGGAAATTGCCGTGAGGTTGGCTGCTTACGTTTAAACTTTTTCTAGCACACTGCATAACCATTTTTGTCCCATCTTGAAGGTCTGCTGGCTGCTGGAGAGCAATCCTGTCCATTCATCTCGCTTCCAGGGGACAGGACAGGGTTTGGAGGCAGCTCCTGGGCTGCACCTGTCCCAGGAGCAGCTGCTGGTGTTCAGGGGTTTGCAATGCCAGCACCAGAGCAATCAGGATCTGTCCTTCCCTGGAAGAACCAGTTCCCCAGGTAGCAGCAAATGCCACTTTCCCTTGGGCAGAGGCCAGGGACCCTGTCCTGCTCAGCAGGGCTTTGCAGATAGGCAGGCTGCAAGGCGTGCAATTCACATGAAGAGGGGAGATAGCACAGCCAGACTCGGGGCACTGGGCCCTGGGAGAGGCCAGAGGGATGGAGTGAGCCTGCAGGGCTTTGCCCATGATAAAAGCTTCAGCACCCCTGTGTGTAATCAGGAGAGGGCAGCCACAGCTCTTAACTGCATCTCTGGTGAGCCAGGCTGGGTGGGGTGACACAGGCACCCAGGAGGACAGTGCTGGAGATAACTCAGCACCCCAGCAGACAGAGCTGGCAAAGGAGAGGGGGGCTGCCTGTGGCGGGGGGATTTCCCACCATGGCACATGCTAGTGCAGCCCAAGGATCTGAGCAGCTGTGCTGGGCTTCCCTGCATGCTCAGTCCTTTGGGAACTGGCAGTGCCATGCTCCTGCCCTCTCCCTCGCCCTGGGCCCCTGCAGTGAAACTCCTCCATCCCCGCTTCCAGGGACTAAAAGGGAGATATTTGGGGTTGGCTCAGCACCACAGTTTGCAGATCCTCCACCACTAGCATCCCCAGCTGGCCCCAAACACCTCCTGTCCTGCTCAGAAGCACTTACAGGCTCAGAGACTCTCTTCTTGCTTGCAGCAGCTTTCATGTGCCCCTGTGGCCAGACCTGGGCTTCCTAAAATCATATGGCTCCAAATCAGGACCTGATCCCAGCTTTGTAGCTCACACTATGCCTCTCAGGGCAGCTTGACCCCATTCCTGTGCCCACCCTCCTGGCAGGACCTGCTCCACCGGCCAGGGCTCTGTGCTCTCAAAGCACACTATTTTTTTCTTTCCATGTTTTTAATTTTTTTTTTTTTTTTGACCAAGCAGGGTATTAGAGGAGCATGCCAGTCTGGGGTGGATACTCCCAGCTCCCTGCCAGAGGTTACATTTTTTTCCCCCCACTATTTCTTTGAGGATGGCACAGCCCCAAGCCTCCATCCAGCTGATGGTGCAGCTCTGGGCACTTGCCAGCCCTGCCCTATGACTCAACAAAACCACCTGACCCTGTAAACAGGCACCCCAGAGCACCCCAAGAATGAAGGGGGATGTCCTTGGCCCCCTCCCAGCACTGCACTGGAGCCAGGTGCCAGGGGAGAGCTTTGCTTGGTGCCTTGACCAGCCATGCTCTGCAATGCGTTCTAGCTGAGCCCCCAGCAGCTCGTAGGTGCCATGGAAAACCCACTGAAAACCTGTTTATGGCTCCCACAGCCTTGTGCTGTGTTTTTTAATGTTTTCCTAAAGAGTTTGGAGATGAGAGAGGTTCCCCCTCTGCTTGGTCCCTGGGGCTCTCTCTTGAGAAGTATTAGAAAATCGATGCAGTGGGAACTGCTTATCCTTTCCGGGAGGGATGAGACTCCGGGATGGTGCAGGCAGAGGAATGTTTGGGCTGTCACTGTGCCCAGCAGAGCCCTGCAAAGGTCGCAGTGGAAGCTTTGGGGTGGTTGAGGATGGGGAACAGCGCAGCTCCGGTTTGAATTTGCCTGCATGCTTCTCCTTTCCTGCTGGGAAAGGAGCCAGGGCACGGCACAGCCAGGAGAGAAGCTCCACGCCCCGCGAGGAAAATCGCTTTGGAAGGAAATGCTGCTGCTGGCTCGCTCCTGGGAGCGGGGGAACCCCGGGATCAGGGATGTCCGGGGATGATGAGGGGAGCCCCGGGATCGGGGATGTCCGGGGATGACGAGGGGAGCCCCGGGATCGGGGATGTCCGGGGATGACGAGGGGAGCCCCGGGATCGGGGATGTCCGGGGATGACGAGGGGAGCCCCGGGATCGGGGATGTCCGGGGATGACGAGGGGAGCCCCGGGATCAGGGATGTCCGGGGATGACGAGGGGAGCCCCGGGATCAGGGATGTCCGGGGATGACGAGGGGAGCCCCGGGATCGGGGATGTCCGGGGATGATGAGGGGAGCCCCGGGATCAGGGAAGTCCGGGGATGACGAGGGGAGCCCCGGGATCAGGGATGTCCGGGGATGACGAGGGGAGCCCCGGGAGCGGAGCGCAGCCCCTGCTCGGCTCTGCTGCCACCTGCCGCCGGCAGCCCGGCCCGGGGGGAGCCCACAATACCGCTCTGCTCACCCCTTCCTCCCAAAACCACCAAAAATCAGCCCTTTCTCTCTTCCCAAAAGGAAACATTTGTCCTGCGTGAACAAAAGATTTGCTTGAAAAGCAGCTGCCCGGGGCAGGGAAGCAGAAAGCCTCCTCCTGCCTGGCTTAATCCCAGAAATACATCCCAGGAACACATTGCGATGTTTGTTTCCAAGGTGTCCTCAGCAGAGTACTGGTTGATACGCCCTGGCTCTGGCTGGGGCATCCCCGAGATAAGATCTCAGCCCGCAGAGCCGGCATCCCGGTGCCAGGGCGAACAGCAGCGCTTCTGCGAGGGTGTGCAGAGAAACGCAAATACCCGTGTGTGCAAAAAATGCATATAAAATCCCATTTCTCAAGGGTTCCCAAAGAGGTCATTTTTTGTTTCTGTGTCCTCTGCTTTCGGGGCTAATGAGAGCCATTTCCTTCCCCTCATTTCCCTAAATTTCAGCTCCACAGACAACACAGCTGCTTCCAGCCCCAGCTGCACCCTGGTGGGCTGGGCTGGCAGAAACCTGGGGTGAAAAAGCCCAGATGTTCCGTGCTCTTTGCAAGTGTGGAGACAGTTTAAGGTAACAGTTCCTAAACCCTGGTGCTCCCTGCGGTGCCTTGCACTCCTCAGGGATGGAAGACCCAAAACCCCCCAAACAGCGAGAGCCCAGCTGGGAGGATGCGCTGTCAGAGCTGTGGGTTGTGTTATCCCATGACACCCTTCGTTCAGAGTCCTGTCTCTGAGCCCCTTTGGGTCCCGCTGAGCCGGGAGCAGAGTCCCAGGAGCCTCAAACACCTCCGTGTCCCACGGGCAGCAGCCGCACCCGGAGGCTCCTGCGGCGGGATCGGAGTTTTCCAGGCGGTTCGCCGAGTGTCCAGGCGGTGGCACATGTGGACTGTGGCTCCGCTCGGGGCTTGGCCCCATTCGCCCTCCTGGGCCGCGTCCTGGGGATGCTGCTGGCCAGGTGACGGTCACCCTGGGAGGGAAATCCCTACAGCACGGTGAACACATGCATCCTGCATTGCTGCTTTCAGCCTTTCCCGCTGCGGGTGCGTAGGGAGGCAGATGGAGCTGCAGGCAGGCCGGGATAACCCTCCTGGCCATCAGCTCCCATCACGAGCGGGTCTGGCACTGCCCCGTGCTGCTCTGCAGAGCCCTGCTCCGGGATCCTGCCTCCCCACCACTCCCTGAGCAGGGATGCACTGTGGGATGCAGTTGCTGCCAGCCTACCTGTGCTCCCTGTACCATGGGAGCTGTCCCCATCCTGCCCAACACAGCACTCTAGCCCCAGCACTGGTCCTTTCCATGGCCAGCAAGGATGAGCTGCCAGGATCATGTTCCAAGTGAGGCAGGGCATTCATCACGTCTCCAGGGGTATGAGCAGCACTGAGCAGCTCTCTGAGACCATGCCCAGGTGGCAGTGCCAGAGTGGCAGCACACATCCTCCGTGCTGGGCTGGATACTTCCCTGCTGCCTGCCATGAGGGTTCATGGGGGCTTCCTGCTAAACTGAAGGTTTAGGACAGGAACATGGATCACAACAGTTCAACCTGGAGCATCCATGCCTGGCTGCCTCCCACAGGTGGGCTTGTGGACTGGGCAGTGAGACCATTTCCCCTTCTAAAGAAACTGTTGCAGCTGTAAAAACAGGATCTTCTCTTAAAAAGTCCCCCCAAGATCTTTCCTCCAAATATCAAACTACTCTGCTTGCTCAGGCACCACTCACCAGCCAGAAGGATGTTACAGCTGCTCTTGGATATGTTCAGCAAGGCATCACAGCATTAGCTGAGCACTCCAGCTGATATATTCATCCAGCTCCCAGGGCTACCATCTCTCTTCTCTGAAGTCCTGGTGGTGATCAATCATCCTGGGGAAAGTGTGTGGCATGGTGCCATTTGTGGATGTTGGCACTGCCCAGGTGGAATATCTCTCTGCTGTCAGCCTGCAGTGGCTGTGATCTAGCACCTGGCACTGGAAGGAAAGGTCTGGGCTGGGGTGCAGGACACGCAGGTTGGACTGAAAGAAATGGGGGACAGCACAGGTAGCAAGTTTGTGAGCACATGTGGAGTTTGAACCAGCTGCTACCTGCCGTAGTAAGTGCAAAAAGCTTCCAGAGGATCGTAATCAATAAGCATTAGCCCATGGAATGGAAACCACATGGGGTCCCTGGAATGCCAGGGACACGCTCCAGTCCCAGGAGCTTGGCAGACAGAGAGGCACAGCTGATACCCCGTTCCCGACCTGTGCCATGACCATGGAATGAATCATCCCATCCCTCTTTGCACACGCAGTACTGCCAAGTGGGCACCCAGCCCCACGGGCTCTGGTTTGGAGGAGCTCAGGAGAGCAGCCCTGGGCACGAGTGGGAGCCCCGAGGCTGGGACAGGCTGAGAGATGCCTGGAGTGTCCCGTGCTAGTCCAGCCGGGGCTGGAGGATCCAGATCTCAGGTCCTGTCCCACTCCAAGGCTCTCCCAGGGTCGCTCCGTGATTAACGGCAGCGCTGCGCTGCGGATGAGCCGCGCGTTTGATGTATGGAGCAGGAGGCGGCCAGGGATTTTCCTCCCCTTCTGGGGTTAATCCTTCCCTGCCTATCGCAGCTCTTTGATTGCAAAGCCCTGCAGATAAACCTCCTTAGTCACCAGCAGACTGCAGGCACCGACCGAAAGGATGCGGGCAGGAGCGTGAGCTGGGGAGGTGCAGTATTTGGGAGCTTTCCTGCTGCAGACGGTAACTGCGGAGTGTGTGTGCTCCTTGCGCCTGAGAAAGGGGAGGAAAGCGCTTTTCTTTTGATTAATCTTGATTAATTCTGCTCATTTAACCAGAGATCTAAAGTAACATGAAAAGAACCATAAAACCCCAAACGAGCACTGCTCCCCACCCTCTCTATTTGAAGGAAACCTTTCCAAAGTCGGAGCGCTTCAACAAATCAGGAACACACCCGCGAACATGCGGTTTGGGATATGGCAATAGCCACACCACTCTGCCGCTAGCCCCAGCCAGTTTTCATCACGCACAGGCAGCCATAAAAGCCAGCCTAGAACAAGCAGGGTTGTTTTTGCAGGAGTGGTCGAGTTTTGGATTTTATATGCCTCAGCCTCCACATAATTTTTCTCTTTAAAATGCCAAAAGGCACCAGCCCAAAACAAGGCTTAGAAAATAGCTTGAAAATTCCTGTAAAATAGCTTGTAAGCGTCTAAAAGCCTCCAAGCTTTGCTTTCCTGGGCTTAGAAATGCCACCTCCAAAGCGGAGCCACAGGGGGAGGGAGAGGAGGGCTTGGGTGGATCTCACTGGCCCCTGTCCCATTGCAGGGCAGGAGCTGCTGAGGAGGGATGCTGCTGTGACAGAGGGATGAATGGTTTGGGCCAAACCTGTCCAGCCAGCTAGGAGACACAGCTGCTGGAATGGGGACAGCCAGGCATGCAGGACAAGGATGTCCTTGGTGCATGTCACCACTGTGTGTCCCCTGCCTGAGCACCAAGCTAGGAAATTAAAGACCTTCTAAGCCCCACACCTGCACCTGACTGCTCTGCCACAGCCTTGTCCTTGTCCCACAGCTTGGTTTTAAAACACCCATGACATTCCCTGGCCCAGGCTTGACTGTCCTAGGGTGACTGAATAATTTGTCTTAATATTTCACCTCTGAGCTTTCTCATTGCAAATTAGGTTGATTACATTTTGTCCCAACTTCAGCAGATACTGAGATCAACTGATCACTGTTGTCTCAAAGGTCCTGGGAGATTTTATCATGTTCCTCTCCATTTCCAGCTTTCTAGAGAAAACAAAGCCCATCTCTTTGGTCAGGTTGGACTATCCACTTTGTCACTCCTGCTCCTGCACTGACTCCTCTGAGCATCTGCATCTCTCCTTAGCCTGGAGCTTTTGGGGGTTCACTTTGATCAGTGTTCAAAGCAGGGACCCCAATGCCCTGAGGACCACCCTAAGTCACTTGCTTTGCCTACATACCCGAATGGAGTCCACACATGTGTTGAAGCCAAATATGGTTCCTCAGCCCTTCAAACCTTGAAGTCAAGCCAGGATGTCCCCCTGCATCACATCTGGAACAGGAGGAACCAAGCTGCCCACATGGCCCAGGCTGAGGGGTCCTCAGACCCTCACC
Source organism: Acridotheres tristis (assembly GCA_037013685.1). NCBI lineage: Eukaryota > Metazoa > Chordata > Aves > Passeriformes > Sturnidae > Acridotheres > Acridotheres tristis. Next base: position 5,516,268 of record CM072900.1, read on the forward strand.
ACTAAATGCACACTCACACCTGTGTGAACATCTGCACACCCAGAACCACGAGCTGCCTGTCCAGCTTTTCAGTCAAGGATTCTCCAACCCGAAGGTAGAATGAGCCATCCCACACTGAAAGATGCTGTGCCTCTTGACTTTACTGTTCCCAGTGAACAACATCCTAAATCCCTCTCATTTGAAGTCAGCAGCTTTCCAGCTATCCAGACTTTAATGCTGGGAACATAACATTTTTCACCCACCCCCCGCCAATCATCCTCCCCTTCCTCCTGCTTTAGGATTTAAAGAAAGATCCACTGGACAAACAGCTCAGAGCCGGCATCTGAGCAATTAGAAAAGTGCTCCCTGCCAGCTGCTAGACTGCTCGTCACCAATCTGATGGGTAGACTAAACAGCAAGGACCCGGGCTGATCCCCCTGTGCTGCCCCGGCCTGGAGATGCAATGAGAGTGCAATGGTTTGCATCAAAACTGGCAGCAGCGTCCTAGAGGAGAAGGCCAAGGGAATCCTGTGGCTGCTTAATGGGGGCGGGTGGGAGGAAGTGGAAGAGAGCTGAAGGGACTCTGGAGGATGGGGCCCAGGCTGTGGGAAGTGGGGAGCCCCTGGACTGGGGAAAAGTTTCCTCCCTTGTGGCGGTCCAGCTTTGCATCACCCCCCTTCTGTTGCCAAACCCGTGTCCAAGCCCAGTGTGCCAAGCCTGGAGCTTCAAAGGTGATCTTTTTTCCCCCCTTTCAGTTGCCCAAACTCTCCTCTTGCTGTTTCTCTGCAGACAGACAACACAGTTTCCCCCAGGGGCCGAGGGGCTCATCTGGAGTAGCTGGCATCATTATCTGGGAGTCATTTCCTTATCAGGCAGCTGATTTTGGCTCCGGGGAGTCAGCACCTCTCAGGTGAGGAAGGCTGGGACAGCAGCTGCCCGTGCTCTGCACTCAGGAGGGGTTTTCAGTCTGGCCACCCCCTCACCTGACTCAGCCCCATCAGATAGCAGCTCTCAGACACCCCTGGGGTGACAGGGTGGAAATGGGACATTGCATCTGGGAAATGCCTGCTGCTTCCTTAAAATGAGGAAAGGAAAATGCATAATTTGGGCTTGGTTTCCTCTTGCCATCAGTTTGCAGCAATGTGTGATTGTGCCAAAGCAAATGCAGTGGCAGTGGCGCTGGAGAGAGCTGCGGCTTTTATTGCTCTTATCTCCCAGCTTCTGGAAGATCCCTGTGCCTGCGTGGGGGTCTGGGCAGGGACACAGTGCACACGCCACAGGGAGAGCAGCTCCCCCCTAAATCACAGCTTGCCATGATTTACACCCAGGCTCACAGGTTAGGTAACTGCAGTAAACAGAATAAACAGACCTCCCTCTGGATTTATGGACTGGCAAAAGGACCTTTAACCACAAAAGAAATGTGCTTTCCAGCCCTCTTCTATCACCAGATCCCAACCAAAGGCTTAAATGCTTATGTCAAGCCCACAGAGCTCAGGATTTGGGCTGGATTCAAGCTATTCCTGCATCTTCCCTGCTACCCGGATAGGTCATCTCCCAGTTCATCTCCCGTTCAGCTCCCAGCTGACACATGCACATGTGATGCCAGAGGAGCCAGAGGGAGCAGGGACAGGATTTGTCTGTTTGAGGCTTAAAATAAGTGACTCTTAATGCACAAGCAGGCAAAGGTGTGCAAGTGCTCTGCAAAGGGGTTACTTTCTTCTGGAGTTTCCCATTCCTCCCCAGTAGCTACCCCTGGTCAAGTGAGGAGCTTTGGCTGCTATCACTGAGCTAAAACTTCCCAGCATAAGAGCTGCTGTCTAAAGAAAAATTAAGGATGTTTTTTATATTTTCTTGGAGTAAAAGAGGTGTTAGATTTTGATGTGTTCTCAAATATCTAATGAGTTTCCCCCTGTAGATGTGGAAACTCTTATAATGATGCTATTACTAATGTTTCATGCCAAAACAAAGAGTTCAAAATGCCTCAGGAATCCTTTGTTAGCAAGCTTGGGACCATTATTTTTAATGTGGCACCCCTGAAAAGAAAGCAGCTGGAGAAGAGGAGCCTGTCCATCCCCAGACAGTCACAGCTCATGCCTGGGGAGCTGGTCCCAGCAGTGTCAGGAGCGTGTTAGAGAGTGCCAACGGTAAAACCAGAAACCAAGCTGAGAAACTTTGGAAACTTTGGCATTATTAGGAATTTTTGTTTTCCTATACTCCTCAGCTGAGTCAGCCAATGTGTCAGACACATAGAACAGCCCACATGGCTACCAAGGAAGTTCTCAGAGCCCAGAGTTACCCCTTCCCTTCATAGCCAGAGAGGGAAAAATATTCAGGAAAGTACTGCTTTCTCCCCAGCTTGCACAGCTTTATTTAATTCCATTGAAAGCTAGTGCACATTTTTGAAATGGAGCAATTTAAATCCAAGAATTGTTCTGAATCCAGGAGAATTGCCAAACTTTCTGCTTTAATACATTTTCAAATTGCCTTTTCCTCCTGTCTGGAGGAGCCAAGATATGGCTATTTAATTACAAGCACAACCTCCATTTAAGAAACCCTCATAATGAGGCTGGCGTGGAAAGGCATCCAATTTTTCCATTGTCTGACTGAGGGGTTGGAATTAGTGTGTTTTATCCCAGGTTTGCATTTGGCAGGGCTCAGTGAGTGATGCTGTGGGGAATGGACTAGAGGCAATCTCTGTGCTCTGGGCTCTTCGTTATCCTGCCTGTTAGAGGGAGCCAAATCCAGACTCTTTCCAGGGGAAGAGGGTTTGGGCTGGCTGTTATGCAAGCTCACAACTGGGAGCAGAGGCATTGAATCCTCCATGGCACAGGTTGGGAGAAAGGGAAGGGGAAAGAAATACAAAAGGGAGGAAGGTTGGGTCAAAGGTAGGCCAAGACAAGTTGTGGTAAGGGAGAGAACCAAGAACAGCATTGCAAAAAATCTACAACATGGGCCTTGTGGTAGCTGCACAAAAATGTTTCCCTTGGCTAGCTTTGAGTGAGGAACAAGAGCTGACCCATGGAGAGAGTAGCTCCAAGTATGTCTGCAGCATCTCAGCTCTGAAAACCACTTCAAAAGCTTCCCTGAAGGCTGGGAAGACCCAGATGTGCAGGTATGGGGATGCACCATCATTTCAGTGTTGGGATGCCCTAAATCCAGGGTAGGGACCCTCAGTGCTGGAGCCCACCCTCCCAAAGGGATCAGGGTGTGCAGAGCCCACCCAGACCTGCTCCCAACCCAGGAAGCCTTATAGAAACAAAAGCATCTCCCTGGCACAGCAAGTGAGGACCATCAGCTTGCAGGATGGCACCAGGCTGCTGCTAACAGATGTGGTGTCACCCTGGCAGCATGGTGGCAGTCCCCCCTATCACCTGTCAAATCACCCACTGCCCTCATCCCATGGAGGGGACCAGGGTGGGCTTCAGAGCCACCGTGGACGTGATGGAGCTGGGTGGGAACATCTCCTCCCCACTGCCCCTCGACCAGGCTGTGGATCTGGATGTGCTCTGCCCACCCTGTTCTGTGGTCAGGGGGATGAGGACAGGACCCCGGCTGATGGGGGGGTGCGCACGAGTGGTACCAGCACCCCTGGTGGAGGGCTCAGCATCCCGTGCTGCCTCCCCATCCCACGAACTCGCATTCCTCCAGGCTCAGGGAGCGCTGGGCCGGCTCTGGCTCCCAGTGAGCAGCCGGCCATGGTGGAGCCATCCTCATCCCCATCCATCATCCTTATCAGGCGGCGCTGGCAGCCCGGCGGTCCCTGGCAGCGGGGCTGCACGGGCGGCAGGACGGAGCCATCGCCCAGAGACAGGCGGGAGCATCGCGCCGATAAGCGCTCACAAACAAAAACAACAACTCCCCTTCTCGGGACTTCAAAGCGCCGAGATGAAATTTATGTGGTCACAGAGCCTGCGTGGGTGCTGGGAGCGGCCAGGGTGGGGACACGGGCAGGAACTGGGGAGGGGACCGCGCTTTGCCGGCACGGAGCTGGGGAGCTGACAAAGGGAGGGTAAAGGGATGCGGGCAGGGAGCAAAGCAGGTTACCCTGCACTGCCATGGGCAGACGACAAAGAGAATGTAAAGGGGATGTAAAGGAGATGTGGACAAGGAGCAAAGCACGTTACCCTGCACTGCGATGTGCAGATGACAAAAGGAATGTAAAGGGGATGTAAAGGGGATGCTGACAAAGGGAATGTAAAGGGGATGCGGGCAGGTTACCCTGCACTGCCATGGGCACAAGGGGTGAAAGCAGCAGCTCAGCCCCACACGGGGTTCTGCTCCATGGCCATGGGCTCTCTGTGCTTGCAGGCTCCCAAACCATCCCACAGAAATGTACTCCAAGTGATTTGCCAGCGATAATGAGGGACAATTGCTTTCCACAGGCAACAGCCTCACAGGCATAAAGTAGCTTTTCCTCCTGTCTTGGCGGGGGGGGCAAGATATGGCTACTTAATTACAAGCACAACCTCCATTTAAGAAACCCTTGTAATGAGGCTGGCGTGGAAAGACATCCAATTTTTCCATTGTCTGACTGAGGGGTTGGAATTAGTGTGTTTTATCCCAGGTTTGCATTTGGCAGGGCTCAGTGAGTGATGCTGTGGGGAATGGACTAGAGGCAATCTCTGTGCTCTGGGCTCTTTGTTATCCTGCCTGTTAGAGGGAACCAAATCCAGACTCTTTCCAGGGGAAGAGGATTTTGGTATGTCAGGAAGGAGATTTAGGGCTGTTCCCAGGAAAAGTGAGGGCCCAGACACAACCACACTCCACCTGTACCTGAGAGGTCTCATGAGCGTTACATTACATCCTGCTTGCATTAACCGGGATTTTATTGCTCCGAAGGTCCCGATGAAATCCGTGAGACCTCTTGTGGCCCGAGCCGAAACTCCACCCGCATCCACCAGGGCATCCATCAGGGATCACACCTGGGCATCCATCAGGGCATCCATCAGGGATCACTCCAGGGCTTCCATCAGGGATCACTCCAGGGCATTGTGCAGTGTTGTCCCCACCCCTCCCTTAGGCACAGCATCTGGGCACACCAGGGAAGAAGTTGTTTCAGTTGTTTTTCCTGACTGGAAAACGATTTTTGTTGTGTTTAGTGCAGGGTTAAAAGGGTCTCACCCCTGAGATGGTGTCTGGATGATCCAATACTGCAGGGAAAGAGACCCTGACAGGAGATCCAAGGGATGTTAGTGTCAGGCTGTGGCTTTAAGGATGACAGGAATGTGGAATGGAGGGATAATGTACAGCATGGTTATGTCCACTCACAAACACATATATGTTCATACGCTTATTAAAATTTCAGCTGTACATACACGTATCTTAATGTGAAAATGTCATAATGCTGTTAAAACAAAATGACACACGTTTTAGCTGGTAATTTCCTCTTTTCATAGGATTAACTTTCATTTATCTTTGTCTGTATCCCAAGTCATGGTGAAAAATTAATGATCTTTAAGTTTTTTAAATCTCTTAAATTTATATAATCATTATTTATCAAGGACTCTTTATTTGTCAACAAAATGACTCAAAATTGGAATTTTTATCACAGTTTTATTTGCTTTATTTTCCTCCAAATTTCAGAGCTTATTCTTTGTATTTCCCTTTTCTCCTCCTTCCTCATTTTCAGTAAATGAGAGGAGATTTAAAGAGCAAGGGAATGCCCACTTGAGTTGCATTTAATTTAATTGGAACAATTGCTTATCATTTGATCTAGTTAATCACAAATTATATTCCAGATGAAGGAAGAAGCATTTATTTCCTTCTGTATGTTGTGGAGTAGAGCCCTTTTCCTTAGCTGACTCCATGGGAAGTTTGGAGGAAAGTTTCCACCAGATACACTTTAACAAACGGCATCCTGGTGCTGGAAGTCTCCCATTCCCTGCCTCATCTCCTCCATTGGGACAACTTTTCTGCCATTCCCTTCCTCCCTTGACTGTGGTCTGGGCCTCCCTTGTCACTCTGCCACCTCTCCAGAGCCCTGCACCTTGCTTCCAGCTATGACATTGCACACCAGCCCCACGTATGGGCATCAACCACGATGCACCAGGATCATGGATATAACCAACCACCATGAACTGGGATCATGGATGTGACCAACCATCATGAGCCAGGATCATGGGCATGACCAATACCATGAACTGGGATCATGGATGTGACCAACCACCGTGAACTGGGATCATGGATATGACCAACCATCATGAGCCAGGATCATGGGCATGGCCAACCACCATGAGCCAGGATCATGGATATGACCAACCATCATGAACTGGGATCATGGATATAACCAACCATCATGAACTGGGATCATGGATATGACCAACCATCATGAACTGGGATCATGGATATAACCAACCATCATGAACTGGGATCATGGATATGACCAACCATCATGAACCAGGATCATGGATGTGGCCAGCTGCCTTAAACCATGCCCATGACCAACCACAACATCCAACCACCACCCAGCAGAGTGCAGTGCCTTCACCTTTTATAGCAACTGTAGTGATGTCACAGGTACGTGTCACAGCCTGATTGGCTGTCAGGTGTTGGAGGCGTGGTCTCTCGGCTCAACCACCCCTTAAAGGGGCAAACCCCCCCCAGCCCAGGAGGGATGGTCCAGTCTCTGCTGGGGACAGCCTGGCAGCATCCAGCTCCTTCCCTGCCAAGGGAGCCTGCCTGCACATATACATGCTACATACATTATGATATCTTGTTTTAATTACATTAGAGCAAATGACTGCTTCCCCTATGGTTTATATCAGTCCTTTAGGTTTGTAATTTATCTTGGCACAGTCTAGACTGGAGCCACTTTGAAGCTGTTTCAAACAGGATGAGAACAAACAATTTTTCCAAAGTGGCTGGATTAAGAAAACTGGCAGCCATTCATCTTTGAGGGAAGGCTTGTGGCAGTGCTGTGTCCCTGCTGGAGCCCTGCCAGCCTCCTGCTCCCTGCTCTGCTGGGACAGAGAGGTCCTAACCCTGCAGAGGGTGGGAAATGGCACTGTCAGCTACTGTGTGCAGGGGTGGTGGCAAAGGGCACCATCAGGGAGGTCTGTGCAAGGAAGATCTGATTTATTGCTAATTATTTACACCGAGTTTATGCCCAAGTGTTAGAGGTGAGGATGGCTGAGCAGATGGCACTGCAGCAAGAGATGCAGCATCAGGAGCATCAGCTGCAGGTGGGGGCCATGGTCCCCCATCCCAGTCCCAGAGCACGGCTCCTTCACGCATTCATCAACACCTACACAGAGCTTTTCCTATAAACCTCATTGACCTCTTTCCTACAGGAAATCTCTCCTTATTTTCTTCAGATAAAAGTAATCCTGAAAATATCTCGCCCAGCTTTTGTAGTTTCCCCAAGATATTTTTTTCTTAAGAAAAAACAAACCAGCACCTAACTCCTTCATTGACTGGGAATGGTGATTTTCTTCTAGATCATTGCCTTCAGGCACTCTGAAAGTTGAAAAGCTCATTTAGAACAAGCACAGTGAAGGGAATATATCTCCCTGAGCCTTGCATTGGGATTGTATGGATGCCCTTCCATGGTCAGGGTGAGGGTCCCAGGATGTCCTCAGGTTCACCCAGACCTAAAAGTTTCCTCAAGCCCTGCCAGAGGTGGCTCTTCATCACCTGGGACCTGCCAGGCTCCACAGCTGCCCTGCAGTGCCACAAAGCCAGCTCTGCACAGAGGCACAGCTCACATGGAAACACACGTGTTTTCTATATTTTTCCACCCAAATGCCGGGGATTTAACTATTCTAGCAGCACTGTTTGCTCAGCAAAAGCTGCCAGGGTTTATGACAGATCCTTCCTCCTTAAGGCTTTGAAATAAGGCTGTAAACATGCTCGCCAGGCTAAAGTGTTACCTGTAAAGGGGGTTGTTCCCCTCGTGATGTGACTATTGGCTCCAATTAGCACTGGCAGGAGTCAACCACAAAAAGAAGGCAGAGCTTATTCTGGGAGTGAAGTGATTTATTTACAGCATTTTCAAAGCAAGATGGATGTGGCCATTTTTTTACTTTTTCTGTTCTTTATGAAGCTACCAATTTACAACACGGAAAAAAATCTCCTTCAGCTATCCTCTAAATAGCTGGAAGTGAGGGGATGCTGTCTGCTTTCCCCAAGATGGAAATTCAGCTTGTTTAATAAGGTTGGGATAAAATCACCTGGCATTTTACCGGCCATCACCAGAAGGGGGGACAGGGAATCCTCCCAGCCATGGTCAGAGCACAGAACCAGCCCCTTGACACCATGGGGTCAGGAGCCAGTGCAAAGCAGCTGAGTTTCCTCAGGATACAACCAAGGTGCCATGGAAGTTCACTTGGGCAGGTGCTAGAGAAGCTCAGCCCAGAAAGATTTTGGTTGCATCTCATCTAACCATTCTGTCACAGATTTACTGGGTCGAAAATCTGTGATAACCCCTGAGGACACAAACCTCCTTGTGCAGGGGAGCCAGGGATAGATGAGGCCTCCCCACGGGGCTTTCTGCTCCCATGACAGTGTCCTCAGTGAGAGGCAATGGAGGGGAAAAACTGAGCCCATGGGCTCAGCCATCCTCCCACCCCACAGCACCACATCCCACCACTGCTTCAGGTTTGCTTGGCTCCATCACCCCATCAGCACACCCAGGCACCCACCTTCATCCTTCAGGTTCCTTTCATCTGCACTATTCTGCAGCCCAAAATTCTCTTTTCTGTCAAAAGCAGCTGCTTTCTGTCACAGTGCCATTGGGAAGGAGCTGGGCAAGGAGGGGTTAAATATGTGGGAGTTGCAGCCACCTCTGCTACTGATGGCACTTGTGGTCCCCCAGCAAGAGCCGAGTGTCACAGCCTTAAACTGGGGCTGAAGTGCCTGGGTGAGGTGGCAGCTGACAACAGGGTTTATGGGCTTTGGAGGGGACTTCATCAGTGCAAACCTCGGGGATCTTGGGTGGCAGGAAATGCTGGGAGCTTGTTGTGATCATTAAAGGAGGGGAGTAATGAAGTCAGAAAAGGTGGGAGCACTACCAAATTCTGCCCCTGTGGCACATTCCTGCGAGTTTTTGTGTCACCATGGTGGGTGGCAGCTCCTTTCCTTGCTGGTCCAAGAGGACTGAGCCCTCAGCACGCTTTCTCATGCTTGCCAGTGAAGGGAAAGGGTGGAGCCCTGATGGAAAAATAAAGAGGATAAAATCACCTCTCCTTTGGGTCTGCCCAGGGATAACCTGTGCCTAAGTTTCCCTGCAAAAACTGCTTCTGATCCTGCTGCTCTCAGGACAGAAGGACAGCTGGAGCTCAGCTCTGCCTCTTGGGACAAAACAGGCAACGCCAAGTCCCAGCACCCCAAAACTGACAGCAGGAGCATCAGCACCTCAGTGCTGACAGCAGGCAAGGGCCAAGGCCCTGCTTTGGAGCTGGACTCTGCTCAGCAGCTGAATCAGCAAATAATTAGCAGACCCAGAGCTGAGGGATTAACATCCGTCTCCTCTCCAGCCGTCCAGTCCAGTTAACCCTTTCATCCGAGTGTCTCCAAAGCCCTGAAGCTTTGGGGTCTCCCACGAGGAGATGCTGCCATGGGGATGGTGGCTCTGCGGGGGTGCCCAGGGTGTCACAGGCCGTGTCTCCTTGCCTGGTTGGTGTCCCTGTGGCAGCAGCAGCCGGGGAGCTGGTGCAGGGTCAGGGTGAGCCGTCAGTCCCGTGGCTGGCGGCTCGTTTGTTCACCTCCGGGCAGCCCGATGACAGCGCTTCCCTTTACTACCAGCTGCAAAAACCTGGCAGCTGATTTAGGAGAGCTCCCGGGGCCCAAAATGTAAACCGTTTTTCACCAGGAATGTATAAGCAAGCCATAAAATAGGGGATTTGAGGCTGGTCACATGGGACAGGCCTCCCATAAAATTGAAGCATTGATCTGTATTTTAGTGAGCAGCTTCGAAACTGCCCAGATGATTGAAGACCTGAGCTTTAACAAACTCTGTAATCTCCCACCATACATCTGAAGTGGCATGTTTGAAGTCCGAGGAGGAGTTATTTATATTATTTGTATAATACACGGTGAAAGGACATTAGCCACAGCTTGAGCACTAGAGGTGGGTATAGCTGCTGGGCAGAGGAGAGCAGCTCCATGAGGCATCACTCCTTGTTGGGCTGCTCCACACGTGGGCACATGGGTGTGACAGCTGAGGTGGCCTGTCACTGCAGGGTCTGGCCATGCTGCTGCCCACCAATGCCATCCTGGCTGCCCTGTGCCCTCTGCAGCTGCTGGGGTGGGATGCATGGCCCTGCCCTGCTCTCCTGATGAGCATCATGTCTTTTTTGGCATGTGCCACTCCCTTCTCAATGTCTGTCACTCCTTTCTTGATGTCCATCACCTCCTTCCCAGCAAGTGTCACCTGTTCTTGGCACGTGTCACACACTCCACTGCATCTGTGTCACCACCACCCTGGCTTATGTCACCCCTTCCCGGTGAGTAACATCCCCATCCTGGTATGTGTCACCCCATTTGCAGTGTGTCACATCTTCCTGGCATGTATCACACCTTTCCCAGCATATGTCACCCATTTCTGGCCTGTCACCTCTTTTCCAGGATAGATCACCCACTGTGGGTGCTGTGCAGGCTCCACTGCTCATGGAGTCCCCTCTTCTTGGCAAAACCATGCAGGAAAAAACCCATTGCCACTCTTTCATAGCCCAAAATGCCCTTGCCTATTGGCAACAAAACAATTGTTGGAGAAGTATATATTCACTATAAAATGTGTTGATTTGGAGGTAAGCAAAATTATTCATAAGTTCTAATCAAACTCTAATCAGCTCAGGCAAAACTGGATGCCTGGAATATAGGCTGAGAAAGTCCAAGTGCCATTTAAAAATTTGACTTGGTTTCCCGTGTCTAGGAGATGTTTCCCCTGTGCCCTAAGTTCACATTCCATGATTTGAAGGGACTCAGCAAAAATTAGTTAAATCTGGAAAGTGTCTCCTTCAAAACCAAATCAAACCAGCATAATTTGGATCACATAAGCACATTACAACTTTTCTTGGTAGTTTTCCTGCACCACAATCTCCTTATTTCTCCACTAGGTATTTTTGGGGAGAGCTGTGAAATCCAAATCAGTCAGTAAGTGTGTGGGAAAGGGAAGCTCTCAGTTTTGATGGCAGTTCCCAAAATGCTGAGCTCAGTGCAACACTGTCTGCTTCCCCACTGTGCTAGAAGAACTCCCTGAGGGTGATTCAGAGATACCCAAAAATCCAATTTTTCTCTCTTCTGTTTCTCTCTTGGATTATCACTAATCACAACAATTAGTGATGTTATCATCCAAGTAACCAACAGCCCCTGGAAACCCTACAAACCCCCCATCATGTGAGCCACAGCTGGGGAAGGTGCACAGCTTGAGCTCAGCCCCACTGTGGGCTTTGGGGGTAGGTGGAAAACTGTGCAATATTCAGCCTCTAGAGAGTATTTTGTGGCAGCCAGAGCTGTGCTCCTGTGCCCTTGGCAGGACGATGGGAGGCTGTGATTACTAAATCCCTTGCCCACTTAAGGCAGGCTCGGTGCTCCAGCCCACGGCGAGGCATATTTGAAATGCTTCAGGCCAGATTCAGACTCCTGTGCTGTTCAAGCTTCCAAACAGTTGCCCAGGACAAAATCTTCCCCAAAATAGCTTCTGACTGTGGCACTGAACCCACACTGTGAGGGGGTGCTTGGGGTGGGCACTGCTATGCCCATGGGAGCTCAGGGGTGGGAAGGACAGTGGGGACAGTGGGGACAGGAATGACAGAGGGGCCAGGGAATGCTTTGTCTCATGGAGGCAGCCCACAGCAGAAAGAGCCAGCTGAGTGAGACAGCCAGGGCTGGCTGCTCCCAGGGCTTTGGCACCCTTGCAGTGGGATCCAGGCATAGAGGGACCTGGGGGAGCCACCACGACCCTCATGGGGAGCATTTCTTCTCTCCTGAGCAATGCCCCAGGAAAGGGAGCCAGTTAACTCAGTGCCACTTAAAAGAGGGATTAAGCTCACAAGCCTGATAAGGGGCTAGGAGGGTTATTCCTCACTCCCTCCCCACTCACCAGGAGGGGCTGGGGCTGCTGCTGGTGGGGCTGAGCAGTGGTGGGCAGGGTGTGTAGCCCCCTGTGCTCTCTCTTCTAGGAGAAAGTGGCAGAGTAAAGCCACAATAAATTCCCCGTGTTTCACCACGTGGGGAAATTACTAGGACAGAATCTTGGCAGGGTCAGAGCGCCACTTTTACAGCCATGACTTTAACAAGCATGTGTGTGTTTGCAAGATGCCCGTTAAGTTCCCTTATCCCAGGCAAAATGCTCCAGTTACCTGCTTGGCTTTCATGGACTGGGAAAAACTGGAAAGGACCAAGCCCATTGCTTCATGCATCCCAGTAAGCAAAATTCCTTGCAGTCACTCCCTGCTTGGCCAGAGTTAAGCCTCAAACTGCATCTTGCAGGGAAATAAGACAAATCAGCTCCAGGTATGAACCCTTCTGCAGGAAGGCACAGCTGTCTTGTCCAACCAACATGTCCTGCCCTCCCTGCAGCTGGCTGAGGGGCAGCTTTTACACCAAAACTACCAGAGTCCTCAAGTTCTGCTTTCTGCATGAAAAAAATCAGCTTTTCTTTAAAAAAAAAAAAAAATAAAAAAGGGGAAAAAAAAAGAAAAAATTTTGAAAATATTGAAGTGTGATCACTTAAAAAGGGGTGTGTGTGCATGTAAATAATTTTAAGTCAGTCTCAAGAGCTTTCCTTGCCTGACTCATGATCAGGGATTTTTTTATATATCACATCAGAAAGTACTGTAAAACATACTTTCAAAGCCTCAGAGGACCTTGGCCTCCTTGGAGTATTCAAAAGCATCAATTACATGAGCATTATGGGCAGGATAGTTTGTACGAACCCTGTTAAAAAGTCAACCTGAGACTTGTGCCTCTAAATCCCCTCACTGCCTCCAGGGCTGGAACTGATTTTTGCCCGGGCTTCGGCACTAGGAAATGTTTCAGTTTAAAAAACGTTGAAAAACATTAAAACCAGGCCGTATGCACTTATTACTGAGAAAATCCCACACAGATGGACTGCATTGAACCACGAGCAATTATTTTCTGCCGTTCTCGTGGCTAATGAGATGATCAGAAGTCCCCGGCGGCCTTCCTCTGCCTGCAGTCCTGTGCATCATCCTCCTCTTCTGCAGCCTGGGGCTGCACAGCCCTGGCACCAGCCCCTGCCAGCCTGGGGCACCCTGCCAGCCGGCTGAGAAGGCAGTGAAGGCAGATCCTTGGTTTTCAGCAGCTGTAAAACCCAGGTTTTTCGGTCCTGAATGTGTTTGGGTGTGCCTGTGCATCACCCAGGCCCTGGCAGGAGTCGGTACCCCATGGCACACCCACAGCTGAGCTGGAGCTGCTGGGGTTTGGCATAGCAGGGGTGGCCGAGACAAGAAAAAAAATCACTTTTTTTCCCCCTTACCCTAAGTCAGGCTTGGTGTTATGCTGCCAGTGGGGTGGTGTGTGCCAGGGCTGCTGAGCACATCCCGCTTTTGCTGAGCACGGTTTGGCGTGGCAGCGATGGATGGAGAGCCCTGGCCGGGGGTGTTTACATCCCCAGCCCTGCACACCCGGGGTGTGCTGCACACTCACTGCTCTGGCATGAGCAGAGCCCAAGGTGCCTGAGCTCTGCGCCCTTATCAGCACCAGAGCCCTAATTACTGTCCGAACCTCTAATACCTCAGGCTCGGCCGGTACCCCGCGGCCCCAGTTCCCTGAGACAGAAGCTGTTATTGTCCAGATGAGGGGTTTGAAGTCTTGCAAACAAAAACCTACCCTCAAAGGGAATTTCTTTCGCTGACACTTTCCAAGACAAAGAAGCATTTCTGCCTGGGTTTTTGCAGATGGATCTGGCTTTTTTTTTTTTTTCCCCTCCGCCCCACCTCTCTGGATGTTTGCTGGGCTGCTTGTATCTGCTTTCAGTAAGGAAGGGATACAGGCAGGGGTCAGGACCACCACCCCAGTATGGGGCAGGAGGGCAAACACCCCTGCCAGAGGGGCTGCAGCCTGTTTTGCTGGAGTGCTGGGCTCCATCTTACTGGGACTCTGGGGTGGGATCCATGCCACAGCTCTGGGCTGTGAGCCCTGCCACCGTGGGGACGCCGTGGGCTTAGGGTGCAAGAAGTTGCCGGTCAGGACAGCCAGGAGCTGCTCCAGGCTGCTTTTCTCAAGGTATGGGGCTGAAAGCGCTGCTTCCCCTGGTGCCATCACACAGGCACAGGCTGGATGTGGCCCAGAGAGACACTTGCCAGCCCTCTCCCAAAATTCAGTTTGTAATTGGGAAACGTTGGGATCCTTTCTTCGTACTATCCACCTGCTTCCAGTAGGACGGGGCACTGCCTGCTCTGGCTGGGGTTGGCTGAGCAAAACAGTGAAGGGAAATCCTGTGGCCTTTCTGCAATGAGAGTTAATCAAATTGTGCCTTGTTAGCTGCACAGGAGGCAAGAGCCCAGAGCAAAGCTCCTGCTGCCTGTGCTGGGTAAGGGCAGGCTCTCATATACCAGTGGAATCAGCGATTTAAAGGAGTAATGTGATCAGATGTAGCCAGTTATTATAACGGCCTTGGTGACTTTAATGAGGTCCTGCACAGACTGGATTACCATGGTCACTCATCCATAGTTCATTAGAGCCTGCGAAAGGGGATCCACAAGAAGTCGTGAAATACGATCTCCTAATCTCCCCTAAGTAGGAGAAGCCCAGCTATAAAAAAAATGCCTTTTAAAAATACCCGTGAAGTGAATAAATCTCCCTTGTGCTAAAAGGCAACGACAGCGGACCCGTGAGAAGAGGATCTGCTCATGGGATGTGTTTTCCATGCAGGCAGTTAGAGAGACTTCACACAAGTGTGGTGTGCCTGAGTGGAGGAAGAGGAGACTTTTGAACGGGATTCTTGGGGAAAACAAATAAATAAATAATAGCTGGGAGGAGGAATAAGACAGGCAGACCTGCTGTCCCCATGGGCAGCAGTGGGCAGAGATCCTAGAGGAGGAAGGTCTGCCCATCTTGGAGGGATGCCCAGTTTCTGGTGTCCCTCTCTGTTCCAAATGCCCTCACTCAGTCTGGAGCTGGATACATCATTTATGGGCAGTGAATGGCAGCCAGCTGGCACCCCCTCCTCTCAGGCTGTTCCCAAACAATCCCTTTCCCAGGAAAGGTAGGATAGGCATTACCCCAGATATCCTGTCCACCAGGACAGCTTATTGGGGTGAGGATGCTTCTCTGAGTATGACACATCACCTGGTGCCATCAGGTCATGTCTGCAACCTCCTGAGTCTGAGGATGTCTCTCACCTCAGCTGGCATGGCTGGATCCTCTCTGTGGAGTGAGGTGGTGGCCCAGGGCCATTTCGGGGTTAGAAGAACAAGGTATTCCCTGGAACTTGGAGAAAGTGGGATGGAGCAGCTGGGACAGAGCTGTTCCAACAGCTGGCAGTGATTTCCACAGCTGGTTCTGTTGAGATGAGCTGTGTCCAGCCCCACTCCATGGGCAATGGAGAGTAGAACATCCCTATGAAAGGAAGAGAAAGCAGAGCTCCAGAAAATATGGGATGAGATTCACAATCCCTGCATTATGGTGCAGGCAGCTCTCTTAACTGGGAGACCCACATCACTCCATGGGCAAAGGGGGTGGCATGGCAGCAGGGATGCCACTGTGGAGGAATGCCCATACACGACTGCCCAAGCAGGACATGCAAAGAGAAACTCTGAGAAGATTCCCTGTCCACTCTAAACTACCCCAGTCCTTATCAGGGAGAGCATTCAGTAAGCGATTAAGTGAAGACTTTATTAATTCTGCTGCAGCTGGGACTGCTCAGGGGCTTAACCTGAAGCATGTGCTCCTCTGGCTGAGGGTCTTAATGCACTTAGTGAACATCTGGATACTGCCCGCCCCTTCCAGACCTTTCTTCTCTCCACGGGCAGTCGGGTTATCTGGAGGGGAAGGAAGCCTGAAAGACGACTCTGTCCTCCAGGGCCGCTTTCATTCCTCAGCAAGCCCAAGGGACAATTTGGCAGAAAGGAGCGTCGTGTAAAGGAATGTCCCGTGATGGATGGTGCTTAATGGGACACCTCCACGTGCACCCCTGGCCACGGGTGCAAATCCTGAACTGTTCCCAGCAGCCTCCTGGTGTGGAGAGCTGGTGGTGAGGCTGAAGGATGCCCACACTCACAGCGTGGTGGATGCTTTCTCTGCAGACACCTCTGCGCAGGCACTGGTACCTCTGGACGCGCAGGCTCTGCAGACTCCAAACGCTGAGAATTGTTTGACAGAGCAGCATACATATTCCAAACATTGTTTGATTCATGTTTTAAAGTCTCACTTGCAAGCATACTTCCCCAGCTCGGACATCAATCACTGCAAATATGTTCTTATAAACAAAGCAACACAGACTGACTGTCTCTTCCACCCTTGCCATACGCAGGTCACTGGGCAGCACCCTGGGGAGAGGCGCTTCCCAGAGCATCTGAGCCCCCCTTGGAGGACACAGGTAACTGAGGAACAGCAATGGGAAACCTGCTGCCAGTGGCACAGTACCAGTCCAGGATGTGTATCCCAAAGGAAGGCAGCTGAGTCCATGGCTGTGCCGGGAATGACTTGCTCCTGCTGCACAGCCACTGCGCAAGGGTGCCTTCCTCGAGGTTACAGCTGTCCCTTCATCCCCTCATCTCACTGCATGCCCCATACAAACACACATCTCTGTCATTACAGGGATGAGATTTCCCCAGGCAGGGACAGGGGATGAAGTTCCTGATGGAATCAGCATGTGGGGTTCCTGCATGCAGCTGCACATTCACATGGATAATGAGAGCAGAAGCATAGTTTCATTTTATGTTTTAACTTTGAATGTCTGATTATCACACCTAATATCTCAAGAGACCTCCCCCTCCTCAGCATTAGGGACCTGGTGTGGGCATGAGAGTGACATAGCTGGCTGCTCCCCACAGTCACTGCACTGTCACCACCAGAGTTTCCCTATCCCACTGTCTGCAGGGACATGGTGAGGTGCTGGGTCATAGTTGTACCTGCTTCCTCTGCTACTGTGGACATCCCAGACCTCACAAGCCCCAGCCCTTCCTACCACACGGAAGGGATCCCAAAGTACATGCAGCTCTGGGGCCACCCCTGCCACCAACCAGGCACCCCGAGAATCTGGACAAAGGCGGTGAGACATGACAGAGACAGTGGAAAAAAATGTCCTCTCCAGATTCATGGGGTTTGGAGAGTTTTTAAAGCAAACTCCCTTTCTTTACAACACTCCAGCAAAGTTTAGGGTCCTGTTGGTAGGTGACTCTCGCACTGCTCAGCCCTCTGTTTAGGAAAAATAAATAGGAAAGAATCCAGAGGCGGTGCTTTCCTCCTACTCCGTGAGATGGATCAGCGCTTGCCACTGCAGGAAAACTGTCCCACCGTGATCTAACCCAGTGCTTTGTCCTGAAATGCTCTGCCACGGCTGAATACATGACTCCTCTGGAGCAGGGTGACACATTCCAGCCCCAGACAGTGACACTGACAGATGCAATCAGCCTGCAAGGTTTAATGGGAGCATGGCGCTGGTGGAGCCGGCGGCGGGAAATTTATGGGGAATTCATGAGAGGAAGAGGAAAATGAGCAGAGTTTGCTGATGCATGAGGGAGGAAGATCCCAGCAGGGCAGCAGCTGAGCCATGGCATGGTGGCATTTACTGGAGGCAATTTGGTGGCAGGGTCCTGGCCATGAAGAGGGAACAGTAGTGTGGTGGGACCAGAAAGGGGTCCTGGCCCTCAGACATAAAAAGAGAAATTGGGAGGAAGCTCTGGGGCCATCTCCTGCATGGGAAATGATGAGCCCTTGTCCCACCAAAACTTCTAAATTAAGTAAACCCTATTCTGCTGCCAAGCATATCCAGAGCTGCTTTTTCAGAGCAGCAATGCACTTTCTGCCAGGTTTTGGGCAGACTCCAACTCTCCCAGTTCAGGAGCTGCATCTAACAGGTCACTGGGGCTCATCCAGCCCAGAGCTGGGCACCAAACTGCTGATGGGAACCTGCTCACTGCCTGAGCTCCCCATTTCAGCCAAAGCACTAAGGCCAGCGAGATTTTGGACATGTACATCCCAGGTTTTCTTCCTCCACTCTTGCCCTACACTCCTGTAGGTCGGACAGAGGGTCAGTATCAGTCTCCATCTCTCCTGACTCAGCCCAGCACCAGCTGCGATGGCCTGAGATAGCAGCAAGTGGCTCAGCCACAGGGCTCCAGGGGCAATTAGAGAGGAGACAGCTCCTGCCTGCACCCAGCTCTTTCCCACACCTCAGGGCAGGGCTCGAATCCTCTGGAACCTGCTGGGATGCTCAGGGGGCTGCATGCTTTGGGATACTTCCCCACAGAGGGGTGAGGAGGGCAGTCCCGCCACAGCTCCCACAGCCAGCACAGTCTGACAAAGCTGTGGGGAGGGAAGGAGAGGGGAAAAAAATGTCTCACTGCTGTAAGGAGATTTACTGGGCTTGTTATCAGCACAGGAAGAGCCAGAGCTTAGGGGCAAATCAGAGATGCTTTGCCTATTGCGGTATTTTTTCCTACTGTGCTCCGAGCCGGCTCATGCAGCGCAGGCAGGCTGCACACTCGGCTCCACTGCTCCCTTTCCAGCAAGCTCCATGGCAGCCCTGTCACCTCCAGCTCTCCGCTTGCAAAGGCAGGGGCTGCTCAGAGCCCAGAGCACCCGTGTTCATATAAAAAGTGCCTTGTGTTGAGGTGCTGGTGTCCATAAGCCCAGCAGAGCCCCTGGCGTGGCCGAATGCTGCAGCCCAGCTCACCTGGCTGGTGCTGCTCTCCTCATCCTCCACATTTGGGTCTCAGCAGCTGCTTTTAGCCTGCAATGGGGTTTGTAACCACAGCCAGGACCAAGAGATGGGTGGTTATGGGGTTTTTGTGGGACTTCCTCGTTCTGCTGCCTGCCTGTACCTCACACCATTGTCACCACACCTCTCCTGGGGCTTATTTCCATGAGATCACAAGGCTGTGGAAGGTTGGGAATGAGGGTTTTTTTTCCTGGTAAGAAGGAGGGTTATGCTCTGTTCTTATTTGAAGCCCATGCAAATACCCGGGGGAGCATATGTGTGCCAGGGAGCCAGGGCATTTTATGGGGCACCTTCAGATACATGTGGGAGAGGGGGAAAAACAACTTCCTCATCCCATAGACTGCAGAACAGCATCCATGGAATTAAAACAAGGTCTGAGCAAGAGAAATTTACCCAGAAAAGCCTTTATCTGCAGAATCAGAGCTCAGCAGCAGGCGGGAAGCAGCTCGCAGGAGACCCAGCCCATCTAGAGTTTCGGCTCTGGTTAATGACACAGCAAATCGAGCCTGTCATCTTTAGACATGATGTTTCTTGTTCTTTTGGCCCAAGAAAGCAACCACCACCCTCTATAACTGCAGTGTCACAGGGGTGTAGACCCTTCTCCCCCCATCCCCTCCAGAGGAAAGGCAGGGGCAGCAGATCTTGGGGTAGGAGGATGCAGCACTGGGGGTTCACCACCCTCCAGCCCACGATTTCAGCATCACACCGAGCAGAGGAGGCTGGGCCAGAGAGCTACAGCGAGGTGGAGTGCCTATCCAGAGAATCCTAGCTCCCCCCATAAACTGGCAGGTTCAGGTAAATCCGTGAGGAACAACTTCTCCCTAATTCTATGGGTGTTGGACTCCTGGAAGGGCTTCACCAGGCTGGGTTTGTTGCACAGGAGGGGCACAGCTGCATGGCAAAACTTCACTGCCAAAGACCTTGGGATAGAAATATTTGTGCCTAAATTACAGACTGATGCCACTAGCAGAAAAAGCAGCACCATACATACATATATATACACATACTATATATACTTCTTTATATTTACAACGACAATCATAATTATATTTGTACTTACATTTATTTTATTTTATGTATTAAAATATAGATTTATATATGCAAGTATATTCTTATATATATGTATAAATACAGTATCAGGATTCCTGGTGTGTATACTGCTGGCTTAGGAATTACTGTGGGTTTTTTTGTGCTCCAGGTATAACACAGAGTATGTTAAAAAAACCTTTAAGAAGAGCTTTAACACCTCGTTGGAAAATGGTTTTTGTTTGTCCCAGGGTGAGTGTTCTCAGCTCCTGCATGTGATGGGCCCTTCAGAGAGGCCACAGGAGCTCTGGGGAAAGATCAGAGTAGGGCTGAACCTGGTATAAAATCCCTCCCTGCCAGAACTCACCCCTGCAAGCCTTCACCCTGCTGGAAAACGCACTGTGCTGGAGTCAGGGCTACTCCAGCAGCCGGGATATTCAGCAGTGAAGTGCTGGTGGTGACCATCACCTTGCCAGCACCCACCAGCTTTATCCATGTCCCACAAAACATCCCTGGAGCCACTGCACCGCCAGCACGGCGGATTTCACAACATTTCCCCAGGAGTGTTTGGGTTTACGGTGTAAAACAAACCACTTTTGTCCAAACAAGATGCTTCTTGCAGAGATGGCTATTTTGGGTTGGGTGTTTTTTATTTTAATGGCCTTTCAAAGAGCAGAACTGCTTTGCACGAAGCTGCTACAAATGTTTCCGAGCAAAGTTTAAGAGAAAACTGGATTTTCGCTTAAGCGTGTTTTAATGGGGAAGGCTTGTTTTTCCTTCATGTTCCCTGCTCTTCTTGGAAAACCAGGAGCCAAGAGAAGAAAGGTCTTCAGCTCACAGCAAACGATTTTGTTTCAGCTTGGAGAAGCAGGGAGGGGTCAGTATTTTTATGGGAGCAATTTATTTCCTTGCAATAAGCTCCATTTCAGACATCTTTTTCTCCAGAGCATGTTAGGAGGAGTCACATATTTACTGTGTATATTGATATACAATAAAAGCGTTATCCTTTGGAGGTCTGGATTCATTTTTTACAGCATGTCCCCATCCTGTGACTCCCTGGATGCAAGGAGGTACAATATCCATGGTGACACTATGGACCATACTGACAAAAGGACACTCGGTGTCTCTGTGCCTTTTTGCCCCAAAATTCCCCCACTTCTCCCCATGCCCGTGAAGGCAGCAGCACAGCCATGCTGGGTGCTGGATCCCAGTTTGGGATGGGGAATAATGAGCTCTGGGGAGGCTTCTGCCACCTCCCATTTATAAAACAGGGGGGGAAAGGGTGGGAAAAAGCACTAAAATTATTTAAGACCCTCAAGTCCCAAATAATTTTCTGTTGCAAAAAAAGTATTAACAGATGCTTGTTAATTCTTAAAACCATCTCAATCTGCAAAAACCCCAACCTTGGAAAACCCATCTTGAGAGTCTTGCTGTAATGGCTGGCCCAGCAGCTGCACAGACATCCTGGGATGCAGTGGGGGAAACCAAGGGAAAATCAGTCCCTCTGCTCCCATGGAAGTGAGCAGTAACTCGTGCACCTGAGCAGAGAGAAAACCTGGAATTTTGAGAGAGTTGAGTATAACCAAGAAAATAAGCTACCACTAATTGTCCTCATCCTCCTACCCTGGCACAGTTGGGAAGGCATAGCCAGACCTGGCACAAGGCACTGTGTGATGAGAACTCAAATTGCCCTGAAAATCTTAGGGACAAAATGAATTAAAAACTCCATGTGAATCCACACAGAGAGGAAGGTGAGAAGTAAAGAAACCAGGACATGGCCCCACCACAGGGAAACACGGACAGGATGGACAGGATGGACAGGATGCTACTCCCTGGCTCTGGCTACTCTGCAGTGCCAGCACATCACACTGAGCCTGTGGCAAAGCAGAGCCCTGTGAAAATCATCCCAACATTTTTGGTGGTCGGGACCACTGTAAGAAGCCTTTTCCCACCACAAAGTCATTTCCCTGCAATGTCACACAGACATGGTGCAGAGCAGGAGCTCACCCACCCAGCCAGTGCCATGTGCCAGCCACAGCAGCAATGGGGCAGGAGGGAAGCCCCCTTTCCAGGGATGTGGGATGGTGGTGTAAACAGGGACCAGGGAAATCCCTCATGCATATGTGGTGTTGTGGAGCTGGGGTTGGAAGGTCCCTGAGCTCCTGGAGTGTGGTTACTGTGCTGCAAAGAGAGAGAAAGGACAGCAACACGCACGGGCTTTTTTGGGGAAAAAAGGCCAACTTTATTGTACGGACAACCCCTATTTAAAGTGTGTTACATGCAGCTAGGACAGGACAGTAGTTCATTGGACAATTGTGAAAAACATTCTTGGGATAGTACTTCAGGATGTATTTCACGGGAAAGACACCGGGTGTTAATCTTTATTATGAATTTTACTCTGTTTTTCACCACGTTATCACCTTGGGAGATTTCCTCCCTAACTGAAGCTGCAGTCAGCTTGTCAGCCTGGGAATGGAGCTGAGAGTCAGGAGAAATCCAGGCCTGAAAAGGAATTTCCAAGCTGTAGTTCCCCAGCTCTCTAAATGGGTGTGTCCACACTGGAGTTGGAAGGAGTGGGAAGAGAAGTCCCCACAGTGGCACCACCAGGATTTACAGAGAGCAGGAGGAGAGGGAGAAGGACACATCTCATGTCATGACCCACCTCCCTTTCCCACCAGCACACAGGACATGACCCAAACCTGCACTAACATCTGACCAAGAGAAAGGTTGGAAGCAGCAAGTCCAGCTCTGCCCATCCAGACCCAGCAGTTTGTCTCCAGCTATGCCCCAAACCAGATGCTTTTGAGAAGACGCCAGGAGCTGCCTTAATAAGCGCTTATTCAATCCTTCTCAGCAGAGGAAATGTCTTTCCCAATCCCCAGCCATTAGCAGTTGGCTGATGCCCTGGAGCAGGACATTTTAGAGCCCTTGTAAATTTGCTTCAGGAGTGGAAAGTGGTTCGAAGAGGGAAAGGCACTGTTTTTTGTCAGGAACCTGAATCATCTGGGAGCTCTTCTCCACTACTCCCCATGAGTGGAGAGTTGCCACCAGGAGCCAGTAGCCAAACCCTATCCTGAGCCAGGTGATCAAGGATAGGAGAATGACAGTGGAAGCTTGTACTCCAGGGTCAGCAGCCAGCCTCAAGCTTTTGGGGATCAGTGTTTGTCTCAGCAAGAATCTGGGTGGGGAAAAGAAGAGGTTTTAGGGTAGGACCATCACTCCTGGTTCAGTGCAAAACTTGTTTCAATGAGAGAAGGCAATGAGGGAGCAATTGAACCCACTCTCCATGCACGTAGCTCACCTGGGCTGCCAGTCAGAGCTCATGAACTGGGTTTTTTTGTCATCTCCAATTACATGTCTATGACAGGTAATGTAATATAAATAAAAATTCCCCTTATGGTAGGTGGAGCCTCCTTCCACTGATTTCCACAGCACTCAGATGAGGGAACAGCTCTGTTTTAAGTGAGACTTAGGGCACCCGTGCCAGCCTAGAGCAATGATTTGGGGGCTGGTTCCGGTGGCAAGGCTGCTGTTACCTTCCCTTTACCTATTGTTTGCATCCAAACCTAATTGCAAATTGACATGAACCGTCTTTGGGGAGCTGCTGCTCCATCAGCACAATGAGCCATTGTTGAAATGGCCACAGCAATTTTCCAGGTTAATTTATGGCTGCCACACCCCATTAGCAGCAATAAATGTGGAGCCCGGTTTTGCCGAAATTGTGAGTTACGATTTTTCAAATAAATACATTTTCCTATAAACCAGCTCTCTGTTTAGTTTGAATGTTCCTCACAGACACATCCATCTACATAAAATACACAGGAGAGGAAGCTGAGCTGTGACTTTACTCTGATGACATAAAAACTTTTGTAAACACAATGTCACTTACAGTACTAGCAAAGAGAGAGCCCAAAAAATAAACAGCGAGTGCCTGGCCCATCCCTTCAGGAGCACATGGAAAATTTAATACTTTTTTCCGTAAAGCTTTGTTTTCCTTTTGATTTATCCACTCAAGACAGTGGCTGTTTGGCCATAAATAGATGGTATTTCTTGAGGGGCAATGGCTGCAGTCATCCTGTGTGTCGCCGTAGGGGCGGCACGGGAGGGGTGTGGACAGAGAAGATGCTGTGGGTTGCTGCTGGGAACAGGAACATCCAGGCACAGCCCTGTGTTCACCCCCAATCCCTCCTGCTCCTTCCATGGGGCTTTGACAGACTGAACCCCACTGGGAGTTGCTCCTTGCAGGATCAAGCAGTCCAGTGATGCAGTCTGGGGGACTCAGGGAGTGTGGGGGTACAGGAGAGCACAGGCACCAGCAAGTGTGAGTTCTGCTGCATCCCAGCACCTCTCATTTCATCCCTATGAAACCCATCCTGGCACAGCAGGACACATGTGGCAAACCCTGCTGGGAAGGAGGGATGCCCTGTGTGGGCTTTTGCAGCCCAGGCTTGGCTGTGACCCCAGGGCTGAGTTCATTGCTGATCAAACTGACTCGATTCCATTCACTTCTGCAGGTTCTCTCTCTCCTCACATTGCCAGGAGGAAAATAATCCCCCAGAGCAGCTCTCTGCAGCTCTCCTTGAAGCAGACTCTGCTCATGCCTCAGTTTCCCAAGGGTTTTTGCCACCATCCCCCGAGGCCTCTGAGAGCAGAACTGTTAGGAAGGTGCTGAGTGATTATTATTGCATTATTTCAGGCAAGTGCTATAAATACCCAGGGGCACCTTTAGACACAACCCAGCTGCCCAGGGGAGCTGGCTCAGCCCTGCTCTGTGCCTGCAGTGGCTGAGGAGGGGATTGAAGGCAGTGGCTGAGTGAGGAGGCACCCTGGCCATAACCTGATGGAGACACGGTGTGGGGCTGTGGGGTGACAGGGCTGGGACCCTCTTGGCTGCACCCTGGGGCTTCAGTGGACTTTGGGGTGGGGGGGATGTGGGTGCAGCAAGGTGCCGGGATGCTGCAGGGAGATGCTAACAAGGAAGACAAGGGGAATATTTTACGGGGCTGCAATGTAAACAGAGCTGGAGCAGAGCCCCTTTTTATGGAGTCCCTGTCCTGCCAGGGCATCTGCCAAGGCCCTGATTTACGCTCCTATTTAGATAAGGGAGCCGGAGAGGGGGAGCAGAGCTGGCGTCAAAGTCACAGGACACCCGGGGCTGCGGCGCTGGGCGCTGATAAGGAGGTGGCTGAGGGGCCAGGGCCAAAACCTCAACCCCTGGCCAGAAACGGGGATGGATGCAGAACTTGGTGGCTCCTACAAGGTTTGGGGTGCTGGGGCTCACAGAGACCTGGGATAACCTCATTCTCAACATGCAGCACTGGCCCCCTCACCATCACCTGGCCATGATGGAAGGAAATCTTTCTATGGGAAGGATTTGAAGGAAAACAGGTGGAGAGAAACGTGGTTCCTCCTGCCATGCCAGCCATAAATTGCCTAAACCAAACTGCTCGGCATTTTCTCCCCCATGCAAGTGGGGAGATGTGAAATTAAAGAAACTCACCAAAAGTTTGAGAAGTGCTAAATTTGGACGCCATGACAAAGGCAGTCTGGTTTGATTTAGAAGGTGTCGGCATGAAAAGGGCTCTGGTTTTATTATTTTATTAAAACACGAAAGATTAGAATGATTTTCCAAAGGAAAATCAACCCTCTGGTCCCACTATTTGCTCAGCTGAACACTTCCAAACTCAGCGGCGTCCAGGGACCTCCATCAGGGGGTGGATTAAGCAAGATAATGCCCAGGCTTGGGCTGGACTTACCTGGCTTGGCAGCTGGAGGTGACTCTGGTGCAGGCTCAAGGCGACAGCTCCCATCTGGATGTGGCTGTAAGTGGCCTGTGCAGTGCAGGGCTATGAGGAAGAAAGGGGTATTTTTGGGAGGTATTTCTAGAGCTGGGGTTGGCTGGCACAGACTCTAACCTGGCAGTTTGCAGGACTGGGGAGAAGCTCAGCAAGGAGCCTGGATGGATTGTGAGAGGAGCAGGGCTCCACAGGTGATGCTCTGCCAGCATGAGGGGGTGAAACATGAAGTGGGACCCCTGAACTTCTCCCAGGTGGGCACTGGGTCCCATCAGCTCCGAGATGGGCTCGGGGATCCCACCCAACCACGGCTGTTTTGAAGGAAATCGGGGACACGACGCCCTACCCTACCCAGGGCCTGGCTCTAACAGGAGAGTAATCACTAGCAAATGTTTGCAGGGCGCTTATGTTTAAAGGGGGTGGGGGAGCGGGGTCTTTGCAGCAGCTGAGAACAAAGCAGGGGGGAACAAAGCTGAGCAGATCCGGCACGGCCGCTCCCCCCTCAGCCGCCGGGGCCCGGCAGAACCGGAGACCTGCCCCGGCCCCCCCAGCCTCCTGCCTTTGCGACTCGCCTTGTAACAACTAACGATGGAAAATCCGAGGCATTTAAGTGGCTCCCGAATCCGCCCGGGAACCGTGATTGAGAGAAGTCAAATAAAATTTGTCATCTTTAAAATGCAGGAGGACGTTAATGGTGTGTTAGCCCGGATGATTAATACAAGCGCCTGCAAACAACCCTCCAACGTTTCCACCCTCCGCTGCAAGATGAATCGCTGGAAAGCGCCGTTAATCGCTAACATACCTCGGGCCCAAAGCCCCTTCCTGCCCCGCCGTGCTGTGATCACCGTGCACTGCCGTGCCCAGCCTGTCCTCGCTGGGAGTCACTGCAGCAAGAGCAGGGGCCAGCCACAGTGTCACCCAGCAGGGCTCTGGGAGACATCCTCCCGGGGATCTTGTCTCCCATGGGTGAGATGTGCTTCAGGGCCCCACCCTGGGCTTGGGTTTGGGGCTATGGCAAGGTACAACATCCCAACTCCAGCGGGGTCCTCCCAGCCCTTTCGTGGTCAGGCTGGGACAGGAAAATGCAGCGCAGGTCCCCGCCTCCCTATTGTAAATACAATAAAAAATAAATACAATATAAATACAATAAATGTTCGTGTGCATGGACAATATCATTTTTATATATTTATGTATCTATGCAGTGTCTGTGCACGGGTCAGCCACACACACACGTGTGCCTATAAGCCATGTGTGTGATAGGTGTGCATGTGCCATGCTTGTATGTGTCATGTACTTATAATGACATTGTGCATGTGGCACATCCGTGCTGCTGGTGTATGAAACATATATGGGAGCACGTGTGTGACACGTTTGTGGAGTGTGTGTACAGCACGGAGTTGTGTGGTGCATGCAGGCAATGCGTGCAATGAATGCATTGGTGTGAGCAGCAGGGCATGGTGTAACCAACACGAGTGCAGTGTGGATTTGTGCAGCGTGCATTGCAAAGCCTAGGCATGCAGTGCACATCCCTGAGCAGCTGTGCAACGCTGCTGTGCAGGGCCAGGAGCCCCATGTGCAGGGAGGGAGCCCACACGCCATCCCTGTCACCCCGACCGCAGGGTGCCCAGCCCGCCTCACTCCGATACCTTCGTCCCCTTTCCCCCCATCCCCGGGCTCCGAGCGCGGCCCCGAGCACCCCGCACTGCCCGCCCAGCCCCGCCGCGCTCCGCTCCCTCGGACCCGAGCCTGTCCCGAGTGGGGACTCGGCGCTTGGGAAGCAGAGAGTCCGCGGGCCACACGGCCCGGCCCGGCCCGGCCCGGCCGTCGGGGGTCCGCAGAGCCGCGGCTCCCCCGCCCCGCTGCCGGCTCTCCTCCCCCGGCCGGCCCGGCGGCTGTCGGGGGGCTCGGACACCCCCGCCCCGGCGGCGGGAATCGAAGCGCTCCGGGATGGGGCTGCGGTGCCCCTCGGTTCTTCCTCACTCCCTCCTCCCTGAGAGCGAGGAGCGGGCGGGACCGAGGGCAAGCGGCGGAGGTGTGAGCCCAAACCCCGATCCCGGAGCGCGGCGCACGCCCCCTCCGCCGCTCCGCTCCCCCCGGGGCCTCCGCGCATCCTCCCCTGCCCATTGGCTCCACGGCGGGGGGGCCGCGGCCCTATATAAAGGCAGGGTCGAGAGGCTCCAGAAGGGGTTAAAAAACACCCCAAACAACAAACCCCAAACCCCGACCGCCCCACCCCAAACCCCACAGCCGCCTCCGCCACCGGAGCCGCGCTCCCCGCAGCCCGCCGCGCCCGCCCGGCGGGGAGCGCCGCCCGCCCGGCCATGGAGCGCTGCTGAGCGGCCCCCGGGGCCAGCAGAGCGGATCATGAACCTGGTGGGAGGCTACCAGCATCACCACCACCACCACCATCACCACCACATGCTGCACGACCCTTTCCTCTTCGGGCCGGCGGCGCGGTGCCACCAGGAGCGCGCCTACTTCCCCGGCTGGGTGCTCAACCCGGCCGAGGCGACCCCCGAGCTCGCCGGGCAGAGCCCGAATTACGGCCCCGCCGAGTACGGCCCGGCCGGCCCGGGACGGCTGGAGGCTCTCAGCGGCCGCCTGGGACGGCGAAAAGGTGTCGGGGGACCCAAGAAGGAGCGGCGGAGGACGGAGAGCATCAACAGCGCCTTCGCCGAGCTCCGCGAGTGCATCCCCAACGTGCCCGCCGACACCAAGCTCTCCAAGATCAAGACCCTGCGCCTGGCCACCAGCTACATCGCCTACCTGATGGAGGTGCTGGCCAAGGACAGCCAGCCCGGGGACACCGAGGGCTTCAAAGCCGAACTCAAGAAGGCGGACGGCAGGGAGAACAAGAGGAAAAGGGAGACGGTAAGAGGTGGATCGGGACCCGCGTCTCTGCTCTCCGTGGGCCGGGAGCGGGCGGGAAAAACCCTGGGGCTGGGGGAAAAAATCCTCTAAACTCTGCCGGCCTCGCTGAAGCCTTTTTTCCAATAATAATAATAATAATAATAATAGTAGTAGTAGTAGTAGTAGTAGTAGTAGTAGTAGTAGTAGTAGTAGTAGTAGTAGTAGTAGTAGTAGTAGTAGTAGTAGTAATAACAAATATGTGGAGGGAAAGTCGTCGAAAAATAGCCCGCCCGACGGGCCGGGTGGGCTTCCGAGCACTTTCCGAGAGGGATCAGCCCCCAGGTCCGGAGCCTCTCTCCCGGTCTGTCCTTCCCCTCTCCCGGGAGCTCTCCCAGGGCGAGCGGGCACAGGAGCGATTCGGACCAAGGTCGGCCGCTTTTCCTCGTGCTGCCGCGGCCGGGTGGCGGGGTGGGGACCCCTAGAGCCCCTCTTTGTCCTCGGGCTGGCAAAGCAGCTCGGAGTAGCGGGGCTGCAGCCCTGCGGCGGGCGCAAGGGGCGAGCGGGCGGCCCGGGACTCAGCTCCGCTCCTGACCGCTCCTTTCTCCCTCCTTTCCCCATCTCCTCTCCCGCAGCAGCCCGAGGTCTATTCGCAGCCTCTGGGTCACGGCGAGAAGAAGCTGAAGGGCCGGACGGGTTGGCCCCAGCAGGTCTGGGCTCTGGAACTGAACCCTTGAGATCTGCCCCGCCGCCCCGACGGCGCTCCCCGCCCGCCCCTCCATGTGCAATGTCGGAGAGAGCCCAGCCCGGCCCCGGAGCCCATCCAGGCGCAGGATACGGGGAGCTGGCCCGGCTGCCCCCCGCCCGGGGGATGCTCCGCGGGAGAGAGGCGAGAGCGCTTTGCGGGCTCGGGTCCTGCCGGCCTCGTCGGCAGCGGGGACCAGCCGGGCCCTTTCCCCCGTCCCCTTCCCGCATTTGCAGTAATCGTTGCTCCTTCCCGCTGCCAGCAGCGACCGGCTGCCCCTGCCCCGCCGGGCCGGACTGGAACGGTTCGATTCGTTTGCTATTGTAAATACGAGCCCCCGATCCCCTCTCCCCGTCCGCTGCCTGACCGACGTGTGGCTGCGGTGAAACTACCTAGAGGTGCATTTGGGAACACTCCTGTGCCGGGTTTTCTACCTCAGATCTGCATGACCACTTCCCGAGGGACCGAGCGCGCCACACCACGTATTTAAAACTGAATAGCTTAAAAAAAAAAATTAATAAAATAAAATTTAAACTTTATGCAAACGGCCTCGGGTCCGAGCCCTCTGCTTTCCCCTGCGCCAGCAATCGCGCTGCTCTGGCCGGGTCCCCTGCGCTGCCCACAGGGATGCTGCGGGATTAAAGACACCCCTGAAGTCAGTACTCTGCTGTGGGGCCGATCCATGTGAGGGAATTCCTCCTTGGGGAGCTCGGGATCCTTTGAGACTTGTTTATGTCGTCCTTGCTCACCGTAGGAGCTGGTGGAGCTCTGCAAACGTGAACCCGCAACCTCTTCCAGGGCACGAACTCTGCCCCTACCCTACAATCCCTTTCCTCCCTCCCCAGGAGACCTGCTAGAGGGACTGGACTCGTATTTGGCTTGGGGAAGGATGGCAGGATCAGGCCTTTACAGCGTCTGGATGGTACTATAGAGCTGTGGAGCCCCAGGTTTTATTGCTGCTACGCAGAGAGCCAGGGCTCGGCTCCCCTGTGCTGCCGGGGCAGCACGCCCGGCTCTGGCACTGGCAGCACTTTCTCACAGGGATCCCCTGTTAGGAGCTGCCTCGGTCGCATTTCGAAGGAGCAGCGTCCCCTCATCGCCATCCGAACACGATGGATGCCACCAGCCTCAGACACAGCAACGCTCGCGCAGCCCAAATTCTGTCACCACTCAGGCATAAATCCTTAATGATCCTTAATAATTAAAGCCAAATCCTCTTTCCTTTACACTGTGCACACACACGGTGCTCTTACCAAAGAGTTCCAAGACGTGCGTGCATGGGCTCAGAGCCTGATCCTGCCTTCACAGCCTGGCCACGCTGCTGCTCCCAGAGACACCGGGATAAACCCTGACACTCGGGAGGCTGCCTGGGGCAAAAAAAAACAGCACAGGAAAATGTGTACATTATTCTAGGGCTAACCTCAGGGCTCACAGTTTACATTTTCTGTTTTAAACCAAGCTTTTGATTGCGACTAAAGGTATAGAAATAATGATGCAACATCTGTAAAATACTGACACATCGATCAATCTGTGCTTGTGCAGCCGCACACACCAAGAATACCCCAGCTCACCCGTGGGGACTCAGCTTGGGTTTTATAACCGCTTTGTGCATGTGTACAAATACAGGAAGGATACACAAACATTGGGGATATAGCCGGCGTAATTAACTCTCGACGAAGAATCCAGCTGCGTGAATCAGCCTTCCCTCACTCCGAAGCCGCTGCACGGCTGCCTTCCCTGCCCCGATCTCTTTTCTGATCCCTTTGAGCGAGGCTGAGATGAAAATTGACTGCCAGAGAAGAGCAATGCCTGCCTGCAGTGGTACTTTTTTTTGTTTGAGCTGTAAGAGGTTTAGCACGATACTACTTCCATGAGTGAAGTAGAGTAGGGCACTCCCAAACCCGAACAAAAAGGAAAAAAAAAAAAAAAGAAGAAAAAAAAAAAAAAAGAAAGAAAACGTACAGAAAGTCAGCCCCAAAGATCCTATTTTATGTATGAGTTTCACAGTCTCCTGAAGGCTGGGTTCTTATGGGAAAGCTCCCAAGCTCCAAGCTGTCACTAACGGCAATCCAGCGCCTCAAAAATGTGCCAGACGGTATCCCTGTATCCGTATAGCACCAACCGGGGTTGAAAGGGTTAAATAGGGACTCGGGACTTGCTGTGCTGTGAGACAAAGGTGGCTCTGCACGGGAATCGCGTCCTCGGTGCCGGCACACCAGGCTCTGTCTGATACATCGCTCACAGCCTGCGCACCTTTCACTCCAGCAAAAACCTCCGCTGGTTTTTGCCTTATGGGTTTGCAATTTTGCTCCTGGGAAGGGACATCCTGCACAGCCAGGGTAATGTTCCGCCTGCATCTACAGGATCGTTTCCTTTTCTTACCCCAGGTTTCTGGTGGTGGTACCTGCTGGCTGCAAACTTCTGGGGAAGGTGCCCCCAGAGCCAGCCTCCCCCGTTTCTCGGGATTTTGCAAGTGAAAGCACTCTCCGTTTCCACGGCTGTAGAGGATTTCCCTGCCCAGCAAGGGGGTTTTCCTTCGATGTAGTGGCTCAGCGTTTGGGGGAGAAAGGGTAAAAAAAAAGGCACTAGACATTTCCTGTAGCCTCGGGCTTCCCCGCTCCCCTAAAGGTTTTGGAAGAGCTGCACTTGCAAGCAGCGAGCTCCGCGCCCAGCTCGGTTCCGCCACTCCGGGGCCGGGGAGTCGAGCTTCCAGCTCAGCGCCTGTTCCAGCCTGGGATGGGGTCACTCCTTCACCCCCAGAGGGAGAAGAGCTGCAGGGGGATGGGAGCCCTGCACAGGGACAGCTTCCCTTCCTCCACGGCCGGCAGCGGCGTCCCGGCAGGCAGCGGCAGAACTCCCGGTGCCGCCGGCACCAGAACTCACTGCAAGAACGGTTCGGCCACCAGCTTTGAGGTTTTGGCTATCGAAGTGCCTAGCTGATCGGTCAGGGGAGATGGCCCTGCACATACCTTCGGCTCGACCCTGCCGTGAACTTGATGCCGTTGGGAAGCAGCTGGCTCGGGGCACGCAGGCGGGGGCAGGCAGTTGCCCGGGCAGAGGAACACGCACGCAGGGATCGCTTGGCCCCGGGGCAGCATCTTACGTGCCAGGATCCCTGCCGCTGGAATCCAGCCACGGGAGACACTGCAGGGACCCTGCTGCCAGCCCTGCTCGGCCCCTGGCTCCCTGTCTGGCCAAGGGGGCAATGATGCGGGCAAGGAGGCTGTCGGGCACTTCCCACCCCTCGCTTTGCACCCCTGGTTTGGCATGCAAAGGAATGGCTCCTTTTTGACTTTTTTTCCCCTCCCTCCTTTCCTGCCAAGCCCAGACCCTGCTTCTTGTTGTTGTAGGTATTTATGGGCCTGTTTATCTGATCTCGGGGGAGCCTATTCTTATCTCAGAAGCAGCAAGGGAAGGGTTACACTGGACAGCTCGGTAGACAGGATGGAGCCAAATAAAATACCAATCTGACAAAAAAAAAAGGGGGGGGGGAAAGAAACACCCAGACCAGCCACCCGATCACCCATGAGCATTGTCCAGGATGCAGGCTGGATTTGCCAGCTCCCAAAACAGCTGTTGGGTTCAGGCAGACAGCACAACCCTGGGCAAGAAATGCACAGGGACAGAGCAGAGGAGAGGGCGGTGTAACGACACTGGAAGATGGGCGGAAAATAAATTTTTAAAGTTTCAGGTCGGTTGTTACGGCAGCTCAGCTGTGATGCTGCTGTCCCGTGCTCCTCGGGGTGAACACGGAAATGTCCCAGCTCGGAATGAGAGGCACAGCCGGTCCCCAGCCCTGGCGGGGACTCACTCGAGGTCGTCCCGAAGGTCACGGCCAGGGCCAGGGCTGCTGCCTCCCGTCACGGGGCCCCTCTGGGCTGGCCCAGGCGGTGACACAGGGCTGGGGGAGGCAGGGGGCAGGGCAGCCCCCAGCCCGGACACCACAGGGCAGGGAGCCCAAAGGTGCAGCAGGGATAGGATGGGATGGGGCTGGATGGGATGTCCCCTCCTGCCTTGGCAAACAGAGGAGCAAGGGCAGCCCTATGCCAGGGGTGCCCCCAGTCCTTGCCCCCACGCCCCCCTAATTACCGCTCTTAAGGAAGCGCCTGGTAGTTGTGGCCATTTAAGGTAGCCCCAGCCCCTTTCAGTAAGGGTAATTGGGCCATAATTTGTTTTCGGTGTCAAGATGGCGTCAAAGATAAGACAAAAATCTCCAGGTTTTGGGGCTAAAGAGACAGGAGAAATCCTGACCCGGGGCCGACCTCGGAGGAATGGCCACAAGCCCCAGTGAGTCACATGGCAGGTGAAAGATTTACTGCCAGGGGAACTTTTTGATCCTCTCCCAACACTTGGAGCCTCCCAGGCCAGTTGCTGGCTCCGAAGTCAGACTGTCTCCTGGGAGCGCTGCTCAGGTGGGAAGGTTTTCTGCCCAACCGAGGCCCCGCCCAGCTGCAAAGTTCATGACATTCAACAGCTCTTCCTCAAATCTCCATGCTCCTGGTGACACGTGATTCCAGACCCATCTAAAGAGATGACGCATTTCTAATCCACAGCCGTAGAAATGATGTCCAAGCATGGGAAGACTGCAGCCACAAGGTAGAGGAACACTAATTTCTTTACTTTCTCACTTTTATTTTATTTTCTAAACTAAGTCCAAACTCTGGGTTTTCACCCCTGTGTCAGTTTTTGCTTGGCTCTGCTTGCACTGAGCTCTGCCCAGGACAAATTTTTCCATGCAGCTGCCTTTGTTGGGAAAAGACCAAGAACCCTGCACCTTGAGCCAACCTTCCCACGACCATCCTTTAAACAATGGACAAACTCATCACCCATCCCATGTCCCTACCTCTCCAAAGCCAACCTGCATTGCTCCTTTACTCCATGAAGTCTCTTTCTCCGGTGCAGAGGATTGGGAGACCCACAGCTTTCTGCAGAATTACCTGTTCTTGTCCTCCTCAGTGGTGGAGCAATCCCCACAGCAAGCACCTTCTCTGGCAGTGCTGACACTTTGCTGCCAATTTCCCAGAGATCTCCCACGACACCTCAGCACAGCCCTCAGGTGAGGGGTGACACAGCAGGCCACTTGTGTCTCATGCAGCAGCTGGATTTAAGGCCCAGGATGGAAGGACTAGCAGAGGACCAGTGCTGTACAGCCCAGGGCAGGGGGTGGAACCACCCAGACACTTTGCTCAGTACCACTCAGTGCCACAGCCCCATGATGCTGGATGAGCTCTGTCTCTCCTGGTTACTCCAAAGCTGAAGTGCAATTTCAAACCTGGAGGTGCTGCAGCTCTAAGAGCCTGGTGATCAGAGAGGCCAAGGAATCAGATGGAGCTGCTGGAACACGAGTGGGAGGCACAGGCTGGGAGGAGGGTGTGCACTGGTGAGAGGGGAGTGAGGCAGTTCCCTAAGAGCAGAGGGATTGCAGAGCTATAGCACATGCTTGGAGCCCTTGTGACAGGTCCCCAAGGCAGGGAAGGCCCTTCTTGCTGTTTCCTTTCCCCTGCTTCTTCTTTGGTGTGAGGAATTCCGGTCCTGACCACCCTGAAAGACTTTACAGTAACCAGAGAAGTAGGGGAATTTATGGCATCACCAGCAACTGAAAGCTGAGGGATTGAGAGGAAAAGCGTTTTGTTCCCCCCTCAGACTGCAGCTACCTTGACAAAATTCTCATGGCCTGTGACTGACCTGCAGGAGCAGCTGAGGGGAAAGCAGGAGCCAGAGCAGGCTGGTTTAACTGCCATGGCCAGGAGCTCCTTCCCAAATTTAGATGTGGGAAGGAGTTACAAGCTTGAGTTAGTGCACAAAGCCTGCAGGAATCCTGCAACTCTCTCCTCTGCTCACCTGGGCTTTCTCCCAGGCCATGGCTGCTGGGCTGGGGGCAGGAGCTGCTGAGAACCCAAACACCAGAGTGAGGTGCAGAGGAGCTGGATACAACAGGCTTTGCCCACACAGGTGTCAAGGCCAGGAAGAGACACAGGGCTGATGGGGTGCCCATCACTGTGCTCCCTGGCAGCCTGTATCTGTGGTAGGAGAAGCAGCAGAGTCACCTCAGCTACCTGGCAGTTCTCTCTTCCCCACAGCACCAAGGTGTTTCTGCTGAAGGTGCTGAGGTGATCATGGAATACTTCCTGCAACACATAAAGGGAACAGATCTTGGAGAAAGTTCAAAACGCAATTAAGTAAAAGCACAGTGGGGGGTTTTCAGGTACTTAGGGGAGAAGCCAGCACTGCCTGCAAGGATAAGAGATGTGAAATGGACTCCAGCTCCTGGCAAAGTGAGACTGAGTGCTGGTGGAGCTGTGTAGTTATTCCTTATTGGATAGAGGAGAAATTAAAAAAAAAAAAAAAAGAAAAGGAAAAAAAGCAAGCCCTGAGTGTCTCTCTCCTCCACACTCCTCCTGCACAGCCACATCTCTAAGACACAAAACCATTAAATCCACATTCACATTTTTCCCTGGTCCTCTGTGCTGCCCTTTCTGCTGGGGAGCAGGGAAGCAATGCCTGGTTTCCATCAAGGCTGCAGGGAGAGGATCGGACGTGTTCAATTTCAATGTCCAACCAGGGAAAAAACCCTCAAAACCCAAACAAACCGTTTTTATGATCTCCACGTCCCAGCACAGCATAATCCTGCTTCCGGTCTCTGACAGGCACAGCCAGCCCCTGCCAAGGAAGCATCTCCGGGATGGGGACACGGCCCTGGTGCCCCCGGCAGCTGCCCTGGGCTCGGAGGGGCAGCGATCTCCCCCTCTGGGTTCCTGAGCTAACACTGCCCTCGCACGGCAGCGGGAGTGCAGAGAGGGATGTGCAGTTCTCAGCCCATCAGATCAATCTGCTGGTTCCTTTGTTTGTCAGTGTGAGCATGTTAAAAAGACTGTGCAGGAGTTTCGAGCTTGAAATCTTCTGTAGGTTTCTTGGCAGGGAGCAAACATGAGGTTAAGTGGCATTATTCATTACTCTATACAAATAACGGATTAACTGGCAGTTTATTTCTATCACAAGTTTCCATTATACCCTCTAGTACTGAAGTCAGTACCTGCACAACAGGTTGCTGCTTACAGCTGTCCTCCTTCAGCCTTGCTGCCTCTCCTTCTCACTGTGCTGGCAGAAGAGCCCCCACTCATCGATTTGGGAATGCAAATCACAGTTTTCCCCTTCCACTGGGATATGCTGCCCTTGTCCTCACCTGAAGACTCCCCTCGATACCTCCTAAAAAGCCTTGACAGCACACAGGTTGTGTGACGTGATCCACCCTCGCTCCTTGTTCCATGGTGCCCACCTGTGTCACGTCTGGTCTTGCCTTCTCCAACTGAGAGCTCTCTAAGGCAGGGACAACCTCCTGTAGCTCAGCAGCATGTTCCAAAATTACCCCGGTTCACTAAGGCCTCCAGACACATCCACAAAGGCAGGCACTGGGGACACTGGGATGTTTCGGGTGTAAAGCTTTTGACATCTGATCATCCTCCTCTGTGAGAACCCAAGTGTGTGAAAAGCTACACTACCACCTCTTTCCTGGCTAAAAATCAAGGCTAAAAGCACGACTCAGACAGTGCCAGCAGAGCCTTTAAAAACACCATGACAGAGTTCAGAACAAGTACTCAAGTCCCAGTTTTTATCACTTGCTTCCTTAGCGAAGCCAGAAAGTGAGGCACCTTTGCCTGTAAGGCTGATGGTCAGGAGTATCAGAAAAAGAAATGAAACAAAGCATTTCATGGGAAAGGATCTTGAATGTTGGGATGGTCCATGTCATTACTGCTCTGGAGCAGTGCCCACCTTGTCAGCTGGGCATGCAGGTTTGACTCTGGACAACAGGAGCTATAAATCATGCATGAAACGAAGCCAAGGATGTGCCTGAGAAAGGAGCAGAAGCACAGGGTTGAACTAGACATAAAGAAGATTCATTAGGAAACATGAATCAAATGAGAAGCTGCACTTGACAGACTCTTCATGATACAGGAGGGGAGGAATTCCCATCATAGAAAAGCCCAACACTCCCGAAAACACAAGGGCATGTGGCTCTTCAACAACCTCCACCTTTCTTGCAAGTTGTCTTTTTGTTGCTTGCAAAAGACTCCATGAATTGCACCTGGGCAACCTACATGGGTTTGTCAGAAAATATCCCATCACCTGAGATTTCTACTGCAAGCCTGGCATTCCCACTGAGCAGTGCCATTCTCTGCTCCATGCCTGCAGTGTTTTCAGCCCTGGGAAGGTGGGTGGGAAAAGGTAGTGAATCTGAGAAGCCTGGCACAAAACATCCACACAAAGCAGAACTCCCTTGGCTTTGGAACCATCAGTGCTGAGGGCAGAAAGGCAAACAAGGGAATATGGGCCTGGTTGCTAGATAGATCATTTATTAAAGTGAAATTCAGAATTTTATCTTTGTCAGACAGTACAGAGTTAAAGTCTCATACACAGTGGAAGCAGGACATTTCCTACACCTCAGAGAAATGAGTTCTACAGTTTTTGCTATAAGTTACTAAGTTGCTTTAACAATACACAGCTATATTACACAGTTAAAAATACAAGGTGTCCAAAACATTTGGCATAAGATCAGCACAACACATGGAGGCCAGAAACAGAAGAGGGAACACAGTTTTCTCTCCCAGTAAGCCTGCCAAAAGACTCCAAACCATTCTGCAAGTTACCTGCTACCCACCTCCCCTGCAGTAGCTGTGGAGCAGAGGTGTGGGTAGGACAGGAGTAAACTCAGCCCTGGTAAGGCTCAGGTAAGCCAGAGGCTCCTGGAGCCTGCTGATGTACAGGATGCTTGAAAGGGAAGTTCAGGTTTAAGGCAGGAGCCTCCCCCTCTCCCCACACTTTGTTCAAGCATTTAGTTCATCCCAAACAGATGTGTTCACAAGCAAGTCAAAAACATGAGACCAGGGATAGCTGTGAAAAGTGCAAGGAGTATCTTATATCCTAACAGTTCATTTGCACTTTAGAAGTGGAAAATGAGAACTCCCTAACTTGATAAGCTAGAGATGGTTAAATGGCATCAGTGACACGAGGAGTGAGGCATCAATAACATTCTTTCACCTTTGGGACTCTTCAGTCCTTACTCTGGGCAGCACAAGGACTCCTTTTGGAAGGGAGGCCACCTTGTATTACCCACGTTTCTAAGCTGTAGAGACAAAGTGACTCTAGTGCTCCAGGGAAGTCCAGTGATCTGCAAACTCAAACAAACAGTCCCTCAGCAGATCTCCTCTCCCCTCCAACTGCAGTTCCTGCTGAAGATCTCCCATTGGTATTTACATTTGGCTCAACCAAAAGATGTAAAGTGCACAGCTTGCCCTCCTCTCCCTCTCATAAAACATCCATCACAGGAGCTGACACAGAACAAATCTCCCTCTACGCTGCTGCTGCTGTGGAAGAGTGTTTTGTTCAGTCTCCCTGTGGGCCATGTCCTGCTTCATCCTCCTGTGCCATCATGACCTGCATGAAAACTCCCATTTACTGCAGATTATTTCGGCTCTTGTGTTCAAAGCCTCTCTGAACCCAGCTTGCACTTCAGACTCACTTGAAATGCCAGGCTTGACATGTTCTGGTCAATCCTTGCACCCTGGGGTATCTAGTGGTTTACAGCCACATTTCTAAGGAAAACTGGGACACCAGAATACTGGAGAGAAGTGGTACAGAGCTCTGCTTTTCTCAGGCTGAGCATCTGAAGTGCCTGGCAAAAGAAATATTACTTTCTAATGCAACCATTCACTTCAGGTTAATATACAATAATCTTTCAGATTACGAAATGTTGAAAATTGCATTCTAACAGAGCCTCCTTGGATGTGTTTGCACTTTTCAGCCATCAGGTTGCTACTGACTCGAGTCTTTGCATGCTTCCAACTCCCCTGAGCTGAGCTCAAGCCAATAACTACCAGCAATGATTTCTTCTTCCCTTGAAATGAGCAGAGGGTCAGCATACAGGATGAAATTAACCCCAGAAGAGATGTTTCTGCATTATTTGGATTGCATACTAATGGCTTTGGATCTATTCAGAACTCTAATTAAGTTAATGGAACTCTGCAATGAGAATTGAGCTACGCTATGGAATTGCATTAGGCTATATAATGGCTGGAGACCTTCAGAGACAATTCCTCTGCCCCAGGGTGAATGTCACCTATGCAGGCTTGTAAGAAATAAGCTTCCACTATTATAAATAGAAGATGACATCTGGTCATCCTCCATGCCCCCAAGGCTTGTGCTCCATGGTTCAAAGCTAGACAGAATTTAAGGCCCATCTGTGAAAAGCAAAATGCAAAAAAAATATCATACCAGCCAAAGCGATTTGGGTCTTACACCTTTCCAACAAATCCCATCTAAAAGTGCTGAGAAAATGTCCCACCTCATGGCTTCACAAGTGTGAGGTTCAAACACATTTAATCTGACGTTTAAAATAAAAAGTTGGAAAGTCTTTTTTCTTTTTTTACTTGGCATGCAGCATAAGGAATCGAACACACAGCACGGTATCGTACACAAGGACAATTGCATTGTTGCGTTTTCTGGTTATTAGACACTAAATGCTTTTCAAGAATCACAGGCACCCTGAACATGGATATTGCTACTGAATTGACGTGTGGTTTCAGTTCATAGCATGGGAGCCAGCAAGTGGCTGACCCTTCCATCAAGACCATCAGCTTTCTGTTGCTCAAGGTGTTTTGCTCTAGCTAAGTTGAGAACAAGGTAATAAGGCATTTGCAAGGGGTTTATAAGGCCATGGGGTCTGACAGCCAAAGATTCTTCTGTTTCTTTGGTGTCTTGCCTCCAAGCTTTCCACCTTATAAACAACTGCTAATGGCTGGTAAACATCTCTTCATCATTACACTTAACTAAGAATTTTTTTTCAAAAAAGTAAAATTGCTTTAGAAGTGAAACCAACAAGGATCACATTTAACATCAATTGACTATTTCAGGAAAAAAAAGGAAAGAAAAGTTTCCTGGATACCACCTCGGCGCAAAAGCATTCCAGTGAATACACCTGAACAGATGGAACCTGCCACCATATTTCCTTGAAAAGAATCATTTTGCTGCTGGCTACTAAAACACCCCAACAGATTTATTTACTCTTAAAAATAAAACAAAATAAAATACAACCACAAAAAAAAGTAAATCCCAAACAAACTACATTTTTACAGTTTTGGTCTAGAATCACAGAATCACAGAATCAATTAGGTTGGAAAAGACCTCTGAGATCATCGAGTCCAACCTATGACCAAACACCACCAGGTCCATTAGACCATGGCACCAAGTGCCAGTCTTTCCTTAAACACCTCCAGGGACAGTGACTCCACCATCTCCCTGGGCAGCCCATTCCCATATTTAATCACCCTTTCAGTGAAGAAATTCCTCCAAATGTCCAACCTAAACCTTCCTGGTGCAGCTTGAGGCAGTTTCCCCTTGTCCTGTCGCTGGCTGCCTGGGAGAAGAGCCTAACTCCCACCGGGCTCCACCCTCCTGTCAGGGAGTTGCAGAGAATGAGAAGATGCTCCCTGAGCCTCCTCTTCTCCAGGCTGAGCAACCCCAGCTCCCTCAGCCATTCCTAACAGGACCTGTGCTCCAGATCCTTCACCAGCTTTGTTTCCCTTCCCTGGACCTGCTCCAGCACCTCAATATCCTCCCGAATTGAGGGGACCAGAATTGAACACAGCACTCGAGGTATGGCCTCACCAGTGCCCAGTACAGGGGAAGAATCACTATGAGGCATAACTCTCTCAACTCAGAAACTCATTTTCCCTTGGTAACACCCTCTGATTACATGAGCATGTTGAAGGTTAACATGCAGTCAGAGAATGTACCCTTCTAACCATCTGTCCTGAATGAGAGAAGCCAGATCGTGTTGACTGATGTGGGAACTACTCCACCCTTTCAATAAGGAAAGGACCAGCACAAATAGGAAATTTTTAAACATTCATGAAATACTGACACAAGACATTCTCTCCTCATTCCTTGAACCTTTCTCTTGAATGATGTTCTAAAAAATCCATATGGAATTGAACAAGGAAATGCCGAAACAATCACACTCCCCAGATGTCACAAATGGGACGTGTACCATAACAGAGTATTTCTGCCTATGACACAGGACTTAAGACATGTTGAAGTTTGTTGAACATGTTTTTGGAGTATTAGCAAACAATTCAGAGTGATGTGAACAACTTGCTTTAAATTGTGACTTGAATTTTAAAGAGACCCTGGGAGAGCTTCAACAAGAGCTTCACTAAGTGAACCCTTCATGCCTTACAAAATGCAATGTAGTACTAAGCTGGGACCATGACCAGTGTGTTTAGCTCTTAAACAAAGCTTCATCCAGTTTTGAAATAATAAAACCTGCCACTTACAAAATGCTAGCCAAGGTTTTCTACTGTTCATTTCGTTGCTTAAGGCTTGTTAAGAATATCCTCTCTATGTGGAGTCTTGGCATCTTGTACCAGAATGGAGAGACTGGTCAGGACAGCAAAGAAACAGAGCGGTGCTTTAAATCATGAGATCCCCTGAAGAGAATTTGAGGTCACTGGAGAACAGTCAGTCATGACCAACACTTTTAAAAGCTCTTTTTGCCAAAATAATCACTGTATTATCTGTAAGGACATGTCGGCTTTAAATAAAATCAGGGTGATCTCCTCCTACAGTGCCCTGTTAGGGTGCACCAGGGTGCCACCCTCACTCACACAGCTCTCATGAAAGCACATGTAATGTTCATGGAAGGCAAATGCTTTGATGCTTCTTGCCCATTGCAAAGGAGATGAAATGTATCATGAAATGCTCCAGTCAGATCACTGCCCTGGTTATGGTGCCTCACCCATAAATCTGCTTTATACTAAACAGAGCCCCTGAATGCACACAGCAGTTTTGTGACACCTGCTAAAGCTTCAGCATAAAATGCACATCACTTGTGACCGATACTGACCTGACACAGAAATTAAGAGACTGATGTCTCAAGCCAGTGTTTAACCTATCATCACTGAAATATGCATAAATCAATTAAATAAGCACTTCTATCAACATGGTCAGACACAGCAAACAGATTGTGTTTGCCTTAATACCACATTCAGAGAAATGCAGAAGTTTTTAAATGCTTACAGAAAATTTAATTAGCGAGTTCTTAAAAGAAATTAGAAAAGAGACTGCAGAGAGCTGGTTGGCATCTGTGTTGGATGGGGTCGGGAGGAAAAAAATGGCAAAAAGCCCCATCAATTTCAGACTGATCAAGTAGCGTTCACTGGAGTAGATCTGGTGAGCTGGAGCATTTGTAGAAGTTTGGGACTTGAAGCACTGACTCAAGGCAAGACAGAGCATGTGTAGGTGAGCAGCAAGCTTCAGACAAACTTCTGACCCATGCACCTTGATAATGAATTTTATCTCTGCTGCTCTTCCAGTCCTGTACCAAAACAAACTGCATGGTGGTTTGTGATGCAGCCTGAATTCAGTGAAAAAAATTCCATCTGGCATTTGAATTGCACTGAGATGCAGATTTCCAGAAATGGTTTAAAACACCAAGTTGACAAACTCCACAGTTCTACAGATTTATTTGGTTTCCCCATTATCCTCATTTCTTTATTCCAATATGACTTTGAAATGAGGGGAAGAAGTCTTCGGAAACATGCTGGGCACATGTTTTCAAATACTCCTCATAAGAATGTCTATATTTTTTTCTGTCATCCAGACACTGCATTTTAAAAAAATCTACAATATACTTTAACAGTTTCATAAACCTAAAACGCACAATACCACACGCTCCTCCAAGGTCTCTTTTATTCCAAGCCTTGTTAATCTTCAGTCGAGTTGCTTGCTGCCTTCTGATTTCTGGTCCAGCCTACTCTTGTTGTTCTTCACCATGTAGATGAAATATGCAAGTGTCTCCTTCTCATTCACTGGAATATTCCTGAAATGACGACTGACAGTCTAGAAAGACAACAGGTAAAGAGACAGAAATGCTGGAATTATAAACTAGAAATAATTACAACAGTGTTTCTCTTCACCTTCCAAAAATGATTTTATGGCCACTGAGCGCATTATCCTTTGAGTGAAACATGCACCAATTCCAACTGTCAGTCCTCATTTACCTCCCTCTCTCTTTACAGCTGGAATGTGTGTATGAACATAGCATAGCCTTGCTATGTCAGCAGGATTTGCAGCCAACCTACAAGAGGAATTTGGAAGCCAGAATGTCCTCCTGCCAAAGCAGCACAGCTTCTCCTCAGCGACATTTTGTGCCGAGATTATTTGGCGAGCAAGTTTTCCCTGCCCCTCTGTGTTTTAAACGAGAGTGTCAGAAACACTGCAGCACTTTGCTGTGTGAACCAGGTGCAGCAAAGTTTTATCCAGACTGATTTCCTCTGGACTCTTAAGTTTACACTGAAAGGAACGTCAGGGAATTTGAAATGGGAGGGTCAGGGTTTGGCTAGGGCTACCCCTCTCTGACAGTAGCATAAGCCCTGAAACATTAGCTGCTTTTTCCTCAAAGTAGAAACACGTAAAAAACATGTTGGAGCTGGACAAGATCTGCTTCTCATAGAATAAACACAGATCTAGCACAGGATTCTGATGCAGGCTGAGCAATAAGTCACTCCAAGGAGATTTAAGGAAATTTGAGTTTCCCTCATGGTGGGACAGCATGAGGAGTGTAAGAGCCTCAGGCAGCAGTGATTCAAGCATGGGAGCTGGATGAAGATCCATCATAGAGTCAAAGATGCCCAGGCTTCACAGGAAATCTGGGAAGTATGTGACAGCTTTAAGTTAGGCTCCCTTTATTTTCCACCTGCACAATAATTGATCTTTTCTTTCCTCTTGGGTACATTCACGGTAAATTCCTTAAGCAGGCAGTCCTTCGTGGCAGGAGGCAGCTGACAGACATGAATTGGTTAGTTAAAATATGACAAATCAGGACTGCTAATAAGGTACAACTCCATCCTACTTCATTCAACTTACTCCTACATGCCCTACATTGCACATTCTCTATATTCTAGATATTCACTCCCTGGTTGACTTTGAAAGAGAGAAAGACAGTGTCTTGCTGAATTTTTTGGTCTGTTCTTTAAAGCAAAAGTAAAAGCAAACCAGACAGTTTTAGACAGTTGTGAAAGCCACAACTTACAAAATCAACCTCAGTACTAATCAGTAACTATTACAGTTTTTTTCAAGTTTAGAGAAGATTTCT
Organism: Acridotheres tristis; assembly: GCA_037013685.1. Classification (NCBI taxonomy): domain Eukaryota; kingdom Metazoa; phylum Chordata; class Aves; order Passeriformes; family Sturnidae; genus Acridotheres; species Acridotheres tristis. Next base: position 5,560,655 of record CM072900.1, read on the forward strand.
CCCACAGCATGGCTTCAGATCAAGTCAGGAAAGAGAGCAGAGCAGAAGCACAGCAAGCACAACTCGCCCAAATACCAGAGAGATACACAGAGTTCTTTCTGAACAAGTAGCCCATATGGTGAGAAAGCAGCAGAGGCCCTTAAGAAAAAAGCCTTTTATAATACAGAATCAGCAGGACAAGGGAGGGAAATAAAGAATCTGAATCCATGCACAATAATGCTGCCTTTAATAATAAGCAATTCCAATGAATTTAAGTGCCTGTGAGGGAAGAAAAACTAACAGGATCACTTAAGAAGATGTTTAGTGGGTTAAGTCTGAGTTTCAGCTGAGAAGCCATCCCCAAATAACCCCCAGAAAATAGGTCCTGTTTCTGCTCCCTAAAGGGCACTGACAGGCACTACGGAAAGGGTGGGAAAGGAAGCAGAGACAAGCAAGTTACTAGAACAGGCTTTCTAGAGCCAGTGTCCATGCCTTCCACGGCTGTCCCAGGCAGAAGGAAGCAGGCAGCTTTCTGCTGGCATCATTCCCTGAAACCTTTCAGAGGGCACTTGGTCTGTACCAGTGAGTCACACAGGTGTGAGCACCCACAAAATGTGCCCTTGAACAGAGGAAATAAAAAGTTTTCTTGTAACAGAGATAACACTGCTGTCGTCACTTACTTCTGCAAGCTGAGCCTTGTTGAGTCCAGGCCTAGTCTGCAACTTATAATGTCTCTTGTAACGTCTCAGGGTGTTCACTTGGAGCTGGAACAAGTCAACCTGGAAGTGATGAAGAGGACATGAGCACTACCTTTAGCTTCTGTGAGTAGTTATTTTATCTAGAAAGATCTAAAAATAACTACTTCCTCAACAGGACTTCTCCTTGCTTGCATTCAGAACCACACTGGCTTGTCTTACTGACAAACCTAAGTATATTTTGTATTTGTTAACACTAAAGGACCAAAATAGCCTCAGGGAAATAGAAATTTTTGTTCTGGTTCACATGCTGTCAACAGAATTGCTGGCCAATTTCTGCTCTCAATTACACCTCTGCAACCTCCAAGCAAAGGGGAACCTTTTGTTCCCACAAGGTTTAAAAAGCTCACACATGAAATAACAATTTAGCAGGCACTGAACAAACGGCTTGTGACATGAAACAGAGTACAGAGATGAAATGAAATTCAAATACTTAAATAGGAAGTGCACAGTTTAAAAGCAAAGGGGGTGGTGGCGAGGTTACAGCAGGGAAGATGAAGATCATGTGGGAAATGTCAAGTTTCAAAGACAAAAGGAATCTCTGCCGAAAACTGAGAGGGAAATGACATTAAAACTGACATGGTGCAGAGTTCCCTGTTCAGCTTGGTGACGTGCATCCCTCAGGTTTCAGTCACCAAATACTCTGTGTTCTCTACAGCATCAACATTTTTAGATGCCAACTGGGTCTTCAGCAATCACCCTGGCAACTACTGCAAAGCTTGAACAGGAAAGTTTTGGTGGAGAACCTTGTAGAATGGAAACATGAACAGTGATAACAAAAGGTCAGGTTATCTTAAAGAAAAAGCCATATCAAAAAACTTGCTACTCTTTCAACACCTCCACACAGGAGGTGCGTGCACCAGCTTTGCACCAAGACACAGCTTTGCTGGCAAAATGACTCTTAGTGTCTTTTTTTTTCTTTCAGAAATAAACGGCTTTTTGCCAATAGGGTTGGCATTTCCAGCAGAGGGCTCTGCTGACGTGGCCATGCTCTGCTTCTCTGAATATCACCTCTGCACAACTTTTGCCATGTCAACAGTACCAGAACCATCACTGAAGCAAATGCAGCACGCAGTGGCACAGAGAAATTATTATTCTAGAGTTCTCTATCACAGAAAACTTCCCCCAGGCCTGTCTCCTGAAAATAAAAATGTGTCACCAACTATTTAAAGGTAGTTTTAAATAGTGCTAAAAAATGCCATATATGCAAATATCTGGAGCAGCTCAACATCACTGTGTATGAAATACCTAATCAAAAAGAGTGACCTATTGGATTCTGTAGTGTATTTGCATATGATACATACTAAGTAACAAAGAATTGTTGGGGCATCAGACACCACCAAAAATAACTTGTGTTTAGCCTTAAAAAAATTAGTATCAAATACAATTTTAACTGTACATAGATGAAGCCGTGCAGTTACCTTATCACACCTCTTTTTATAGAAAACTTTACTTGGGCAAAGAACTCATATGGGAATGAAGAAAATTAGGACACCACACATTAGAAAAAACTCTTCTTGGAATGTGAAAGTAATTCCACAGCAGTTTCAATGGCCTTGCAATTTAAAATATGAATATTTTCTATCTGTGAAAACATTCAAGAGAAACTTCAACGTGCTAAGAACTGGTAAAGCAGCTCACAAACCTCTGGAACATCCGTGTCATGCTCAGGAGAGTCACCTCCATCATCGCTCGTCTTCCTCTTCCTTTTGTTCCGAACACTTTGAATGAAGTTCTTGTGAAAATCACAAATATACAGATGTCTCACCTGAGAACCAGAAGTGGTGAAAAAGCAATCAAAAGAGATACTGTGAAATAGCATCCAGCAGCAGCCACTTAGACACCAGTGTCAGGTGCACCCCTCAAGACCTGCGTGACTGACTGACATCAAGGAATTTCTAATCTTAGATCCCAGCCCTGATATCACACTCTGTATTCAGAGATAATTTACCTTACAAAGACTAAAGGCAAAGAAAACAACTCAAGCTCCAGGTGAACTTGAACCTCTGCAGATAAAATATTTCTTTTTTATGGCTGTAATCATACATCAGGAAAACATAGCTGGTTGTCTGGAGGAAGTGTGTTTATTTCAGGACCTACTAGCAGGTAGCTACCAAAAAATGTATTTTTCTATTTCACTGTTGTGAACTTTCTGGCTTGAATAGTACAGAGGATTAATTAGGCAAATGCTTCAAAACCTCGATCAAATAAAACTTGAGCTGGTCACCTCAACTGAAAAAAAAAAAAAAAAAGCAGAATAGCCTCTTTCCTATTGCTTGTTCAGCCATGAAACCTCCAATTTAACAAATATTATCTCACTAGAGTCAGCAAAACAAAGCACTTCAAATGATCAAACCAATGATATTTGATAAATGATCAACCAAATGATATTTGATATCTACAAGGCAGAAGATCTTCAGATAACACAGGCACACTACATCCAAAATCACTCCATGCAGTCTGCATTACACTTCCCCTTTGTTCTGACTGCATTAGTCTGATTTCCCCTTTTTGTTTCTAAAGCCTGGCATCTGTCAACAAAGACTCATTTCTAAAATGCAAGAAATTACTACGCCACTAGACAAATCTGCTGAGAACTACAACTGAGAGAAATACTCTATTTTTTAAGAATATGTTTCAAACTGAGTCACTTTTCCCGTGACACGATGCATTTCGGCTGTGCAGAAGAGACCCAACCAACTGGAGGAGCTGCCAAACAGACTGACTCAAAACTTCACCTTCCCCCCCCGCCTTGGTTTGTTTTCAGTGGTTTTGATCTTTACAGATCAGGCGAGAATAGCGCGCATAGCTGAATTCCGTTAATGAAGTCACTTCTGAGAAATTCCTTCTGTGATCAGCTCTGCTCTGCCTATTTCTCTGCTGGGCAAATAACCCGTTCCTATCTCGAGCTGACAGCTGTCACTTAATGCCATTAGGCAGCAAACCGGGCTGTTCTGTGTGCGAATAAGCCCTGCTGAAGAGGCAGCACATCTCACTGCCAGCTCGGTTTTTAACCTGCTTCACTACAACACCAATTCTCACCAATTAAACAAGTAACGTCAGTGCCGCCTGACTGAAGCGGCAACCACAGCGCTGTTTTCACCTGACAGCACCAGCCTTTCCAACCCGAAACCGCAATGGGAACAGCACTCCTGCCTCCGAAGCACTGACAGCTCGCTCCTGTGCTTCCCTGCACACCACCCGCCTCCCAAACACGGCGTTTAGCGCTTTAGCTACATTGTGCTTCAGCAGGCGGGCAGTGCCACAGGGAAAAGCCGGCTCTGCACCCGGGGAGCAGCCGGGTCCACCCAGGCACGTCCTTCCCTTCCCGAGCGCTGTAGCGCTGAGGACGGGCAGCCGCGGTCCGGAGGCACGGTGGAGCCGCACACAGCCCCGCAGCCCAGCCCGCAGCGCCAACGCCAGCCCCGCCGGCCGCCCGGGAGCTCAACTCGCCGGGCGGATCCGCATCTCCCCCGAGGCACCGCAGTGCGGTGGCGGCTGGGGACGGCCCAGCCGCCCCTCCGGGGGGCTCGGCGGAGCCCGGCTGCCCCGGCCTCACTCACACTTTTGTCGATGTCCAGCTTCAGCTTCTTCTGCGAGATGCTCTTCTGGATCCTCTTGCTGAAGGACGCGTTGCCGGCGGGGCGCACGCAGCGGTCCCCGTCGTCGATGAGGCAGCAGCTCTGGCCGTAAAAGGGGGCGGCGGGCGGCCCATCCCGGCTGTCCTCCTCGGTACTGAACCCATTCATCGCCCACCTGCCCGCCCCTCACCCCGCGCGGGGAGCCGACAACGGGGGGACCAACCGGAGGACGAGCCGCCGTCACTACCGCGCCCTCGGGGGGACCCCGCCGCCTCCGCGGGGGCCCCCCACTACGGCAGGGGAGGGGAGCCCCCTCCGCCGCCGCCGCTCAGCGCTGCCCGCGGGGTCGGGCCGGGCCGGGCCGGGCCCCCCAAGCGCCGCCGCCCGCGGGGAGCCGGGACCGCGCAGCGCTCGCACACACAAAACCGCCTCCCCGGCCGCGGAAGTCCCGCCCCCCGGCCCTCAGGCGCGGCTTTGATTGGGCCGGGCGGCTGGAGGGGCGGGGCTCCCCGTGCCGCTCCGAGCGCCGATTGGCCGGCGGAGCTGTCCGTCCGCCGCCGCCGCCCGGCCCCCGCAGCCGGAAGGTCGCCGTGAGGGGCGCGCGGAGGGAGCGGTGGCTCAGCCCCCCCCGGCCCCGCCGGACCGTGAGGGGACCCGGCCGCTCCCGGCGCTGTTCAGCAAGTGCCGGGCTGGTACCGCCCGGAGAAGGCGGGAGGAGTCCCGGTCCCGCCGGCCTTCGGGCTTCCCCTGCTGCCGAGACGCGCACGGGACACGCGCCTGCAGCCGCGGGACCGCGGGTTCCTGCAGCCGCCCGCAGCTGCACCGGCACCGCTCCTGTGACAGACCTGAAAGCTGCGGCTCCCACCCGGCCCTCGTACAAAACTCAGTTCGGCACAGCCGCAACTCCCTGTTCTTGGTTCGTCACCTAGGAGTTCCTGACTGAAATGTAATTTTTTTTTATGTTATAAGAAATACAATGTTTCCTTTCTTTTTTTCTTCTCCCCCCCCCCCAATCACAAGGCAGCGATGGTGAAAAGATGGGACTTGGAGAACTGTTTCTTAAAGCAATGTGACTTTAAGCTTCGCGTTTTTCATCTTCAGGAAAACCAAAACCCAAAAGGCAGCCCAAAAAAACGACAAAAAACCCCAACCCCAAAATCTTCCCCCCGCCAAAAAAAAAAAAAACAAAAAAGAGAAAAAAAGGAGGAGGCAAAGTGGAGCAGGGGAAGGGGAGGGAAAAAATGAAATTCCTGCTATCTGTGAAGAAAAGATGTAACTTCTGGAAATGCTGTGACTTCTGTAATACCAGACAGCAAATGCTGTTTTCAGAGGTTCCTGAGCAGCTCTAAAAGGAAAAGGATTTCATGTTCCTGAAGAAAGGGCATTCTGCTCAGACAGAAGAAAGATTCTATAGATTGAAACGACTTCAAAGCCTGAAATCCTGCACATGGAACAATGTGTGCGAGCACTGGGTGGACTGTGCTGAATCACACGAAATACCTTCGCAAGAAAGAAACTCCTTAAAGCCCTTTTTTTGAAAGGTCATCAGCTCAGGCTGCTCCACATAGTAACACTGGCAACCAGTTCTGCATGCTCTGCACAAGGTATCTGAGAAAAACCAAAATTTGTATTTTCCAAGCACTTCTTTTATAGTACCAAACAAGCCTCAGAATAAATCTGGAGGGCAGAGATTTAATACTCGTCAACAGTTCCGCCTCTTGGCTTGGCTTTTACTGCGGGTGCCCTCGGGCAATTAGTAATTTCTGTTTGTGCATGTGACCAGCAGAGAACCACCGTGCACCCTCCTGGGGACACTCTCCCTGGAGCCGGCCGTTCTCACGGGAAGCTGCTGGAAACAAATGACTTTACACACAGACCAAACAAGCAGGTAGCAAAGAGATTTCAAATAGTAAAACACTACGGCTTATAAAAGCCCCAGGCCAAACTGATTGGAATCTGCCTGCCTGAAGTAATACCCTCATGGCAAAGCCGTACAGATATTCCTTGTTTTGGGGAAAGGGAAAACACCAAGAGGCTGACAGAGATCTCAGAGCTGCTGATAACAAGCTTTCTGGCTTTATCTTAACATTACCAATAAAAATCAAATGGCTGGCTGAGGAAATCTTGCAGAAGGATTATCTTGACACTCAGGAAGCCAAAACCACAGACTGTAGGGACAGATGATAACAGCAAGTAAGGAGATAAAAGGGAACACGGCCCTAACAAGCAGAACTTCTTCCCGTCCCCTTGAGGAGGAGATTGTGCAGGTGCTCCCTGACTATATTTTGGGAAGAAACAGGCACCGTAAATTTCAGAACAGGTGGGTACTGACCATCAGATTGTATTTCATCTTGGGTGCAACCTCTCATTCCTGCAGATAAAAGGTTTTAAGTCCTTTTGCAATGCTCACTGGAAGGAAAAACACAGCTTTTGTCACTGTCTGTTTGCTAATTCTGTGCTAATTACCTTCTGCTCAGGCTAACACGATGACACCTTTTTTTCAGTCTTTCAAAATAAAAAAAAATGCATGGAGGTGTTTTTATAATTGCAGTTTATTTCAGCATATTTATCCTCATGGGAACCTCCGGATTTCACAGTCTGCTAGTCTGGAACAAGCTTGCTGCAAAATAAACTGCCTCATAGAGACATTCTTTATTAGGTATCTATCACTAACCTGATCCAATAATTCTTTGTGGGAGCTGCAATGAAGTGAGAAACAATGTTTCATAAACCCATCAGTACCCAGGCAGTTTTAGTGCCTCTAAAGCAGTAATAGCTTGGCCATCCCAGTCAGCCTCTAATCAAATTAGGGGAACCTATGCAGGCCTGTAAATCTCACCTGGAGCAGCACTACTCTCTAAAGTTGGTGGTGTAGCTGTCATCTGGAACTTACTATTTTAATGGATCCATTCAAGGGGGCTCAGGACAGAAATGCTTCTCTCACAACGGTCTGCGCTGCTTGAGATGTCCTGGGAAGAAGGTTTTTTTAAACTTTTCATCATGAGAAATCAGACCATTTCCTTTCACAGTACCTTGGGGAGGCCAATGAAAACACTGCTCTGGCACCTTCCCCCAGACTCCCACTCTGCTCAGCACTTTTCTAGGGTGGCACATATTGAACCTGCTAAAATGCTTAAACTGTCACAGCTTTTGGCACATACTTACCCTGGGCAATGTTCCCGTGGCCAAGAATCACAGCACAGTCTTCCCTGGGGATCCTGCCTTGCTGGTCCCCCCAGAAAGATTCCTTTTCCCATACACGGATTTTCACACATTTCATTGTTTGTCTCCCATCCATTTTCCCCCCACTGTTTTTCACCCAAGGAGCTGAGTAAAAAGGAGTAATTGAGAAGGCCACTGAAGAAATGAAGTGGTGACAGTAGGAAGCACTGAGGGTCCTAGTGGGAACATAAGCAATGCTGATTTATTGTCTTGGGCTGAGCCTGCTCTCCTCACATGGAGATCAGAACACAAGCAAGGCCACGAGCTGTTAAAGCCCTCCCCTGCAAACCAAGGGGTGGGGTGGAGCTCCCAGGAGTTGCTCCCAAGGCAAACAGGCAGACAAAGAGGAGTCACAGCTGGCTTTTCTCCGTTCCTCTGTGCTTCCCCAGTGTGCCCTACCAAGGAAAGTCCACCCTAGCAGTGGCCTACCTGGACACAAGTCATCCACTACAGCCATGGTTCCTTCAGCATTGCACCACTGGGCATGGAGTGACAGGAAACCTGTGCTGGGAAAACCACACCAGGGCAGCTGAGCATATTCTCACAAGTAGGAGAAAAATCAACCACTGGAGCAAAACAGGTGGGGACATTCACATCTGTATACACAGTTTTCAGAAAACACATTAAAAATTTATTTTAAATATATTATAAAAGGAAGTCCATTCAACTTTAAAAACACTAGGCATTCTATCAATGATTCCCAATTTATGAAAGCTACTACATTAAAGTGCTACAAGTCCTTTACCACCCCCAGATATTAGGCTGTTGGTCCTAATATGCACAAAATAAATACACACTGATTCAAGAGGCACCATCCAGTTTTACAGAGAAAATGCATGCAGTACAAGGTACAGACAAAATTAGACCTAATCACCGAGATCCTAGAGAATGCATTTTGAAACCAATTCCCTTCTCCACCCTAGAGGCTAAAGCTATTTGTTGCTGTTATCATGAGGGCTAAGGTTTCAGGCTGTTAGCTTGATCAGTTTTTATCTTGTTTTGTGGTTGAAGTTCACATTTGTTTGCTCACTACCTAGGATTAAGACTTTTCTCCTTGAGTTGAACTAGTATATTTAAAACCACATAGATCCAGTGGCTTTATGTTAAACTCCCGAATCACTCACAACTGCTGGAATCACTGAAGCCTTTTAGGTCATACAGAAGCATCAAGAAAGCTCAAATGCAGTCAATTAAGGAGTGTACTCAGCTAGCAGAGGGACAGTCAAACACAGACACAGGCTTTTTATTAGGTTTTCCATGATCTATCATTGCCTAGTTCCACACAGATTCTCAAAGCTAAAGCATGGCACTACAAAGGAGAAATCAGAGCAGGAGGTGAGCTTATTTTGGTTACACTTCAAATTTATAATGTGAATAAATCAATCTGACTGGTTAATGAGGAATATGAAATGAATTGGCGAGTCTGTGTTGAATGCTGATGGCAATTTCAGATCTCATTTCCCATTCTCCATCCACTGCATCTCTCTCCACTTGAACCAGGTGAGGATTTGCAACTTGTTTTAAAATGTGGACTCAACACTCATTAGGTCAGGAAATAAAGCACTTAAAGGTGAATCCTACACAAGCTGGGGAATTGCAGCACACAGACTTTCCTTGCTTAAGATTAAGTAACAGGCCACGGCAGCCAGGGAGCAGGACTCAGTGCTCCTGACTCAAAAGCCAGCTCCCCTTTGCATTGTATCCTGTGAAACCACCCAGTGAATCCATGAACCCCAGCAGCTGAAAGTGGATGTGGGATGCAAGGTACATGTGCATCACTTGGGCTGTTTCACACATGGCTTTACCAGGGCTCTTTTGACTGCAAGCCTGACAGGTTGACTGCCAGAGGCTGGCTGTTTTCTCCAATCAAGTCAAGTCTCTGTCTGTATCCTGAAAGACATTTTAGAGTAAAATCTTCTCCCCTTTCACCTGGCAGGTTCCATGACTGCCCAATCTGACTATTTGGAGATGTCTCCCCTGGGTGATGTGAGCCAGCAGAGCTGCTGTCACAGCCCTGTAGCAGCCCCAGAGCACTGTGCTCCTGCAGTGCTGGTGGTGCCTGTTTGACTCTCAGATCACTGATCTCAGTGCAGCAGGGAGAAGGGAACTTTACTGACTGGAACACTCCAGTACTAAAGGAAAGCAAAGCCCTTTGCACAGACTGCTGTAAAACCAACCACGAGGAAAGTCAGGCTGAGAAACTGCTTTCTTGCTACTTCCGTATTAGAGATTTTAATACACTCTTGAAAAAGTTTCCCAGTGATGGAAGGCATCAGCTTATTCTGAAAGACACTTCTGCTACAGATTTTCTATGCTTTTGGGACTATTTGTAATTTGCATATTTGGAAAATAAAATGCAGGATCCCTCATACCAGTGAAATCATGAGCCTTCACCATGAGGTGAAACATCCAGCAGCTAACCAAGACATCTTCCAGTACAGCTTCAACTGTTACAGCACACCCAGAGGAAGCTGCCAACCATTCCAAGTTTTCCTATTAGGAGTGACAAACCTCCCCAGAGTCATTAACGATATCGATTTAACAGAGGGAACCCAAGAGCTTCTGAATTACTGTCGCTCACGCAAATTTTGCATTGAAAATAAGACATCTAAAAAAAAAAAAACAAAACCCCACACACAACACTGCAGGAGTCAAGCTTTCTCTTACATCCTTATTCCCCAACCCCTTCCCCTCTCCTCTCTTGTCCAGCAAGGCACTAGGAAATGGTTCAAGTTTAAGCATTTGCTGTACATTTACATTTAAAAAGGCACATCTTTATTTTAATGATGCTGTATTCCCCTGTCAGGAAGGCTCACACGTTCTTCTATTGTGGTTTAAAAAAGAAAATTAATTTCCTAGGTATGAGAAAAGACACCTTGCACACAACACATGAGAGCCCCAAACTTATTTACTGTCTGTAGGCCTTAGAGATTAGCACCAGTATAGATCAAGAACAGCTTCAAGAGCAAATCAAAGTATTTTTATGCAACATAACACATACCCTGTTGTCTGGGATTCTGATACTTAAAAGCAGCAAAACTTATGCAGCCACAAAGAGAGGGGTGTTTCATTACTTTTGGGGGAAAAATATGAAAACATGTATTTGGCATTAGATAATCACCAGTATTTAATCTCCAGTCTTGACTTGCATGCAGATGTGAAGATCTAATTATGTATTCATGCTTTAGCAATTTTGCTTACAAATAACCAAAAGTAATTGGAATAATTAACCAGATTGCCCAGGCAAGGCTCAGTTAAAGATGCAGATGATGAAATACAGCTTATATTTCTTGATCAGTTGGCTATATTAAGTCTTTGCATTAGTCAACAAAGCCTCTAGGGTACTGAAAAGTGTAACTGATGCAAATAATTAATAGCTCAAAGCCCAGTGAGCTAGTCAGAAGTGTACAGAATTTGTGAGGCTCTTACCATACTCAGATCTCAAACCTTCAGAAAAGAGATCAACCACACTGAGATGGACCTGGTACAACCACTGACACTAAATCTTAGGTTTCTGTGTACTGGTGGTGGGTTGTCAAACAGGAATTGCCTCAACTATTGCCTAATCTGTTGGTGCAAGCTGCTAAGAGCTGACCTTTCTCTCCAAGTTAAGATCACCAAGTGGTAAAAGACCTGTTCATTGCTGCAGCTCTCTCTGAAGCAAGAATCCAGTGAGCCAAAGGAGGGCTCCCTTCACAAGGTGAGCCCAAGTACAAAGCAAGCCATGCAGTTTAGAAACAGAAGCTAATCCTCTCATTAGAAAACTAAGACACACAAAGCTGCAACCTGCAAGCAGAACAACCTACAGTCCATTTATAGAATATGCTGATTGTGTCCCAGTTATAAAAAACTAGCACTGTTCATGGACAAACAGCTTCTTGTTCCACAGGCATTAAAACATTCATAAAGACGTCTAGTCAGGCCATCTAGTGGCTCCACAGTCAGCACTACTCGGCTAATGAGAGCATTAATAACTTAAGGAAAGCAGCAGTCAGACACAAAGCGCTGGACGGTGACTCTGTCTCCCACAGAAATGCAAAGGGATCCTAATGACAGACATACTGTAGTGACTGAGAACATAAAATGCCAACTCTGCTTGATGCTGCTCTCACTTCCATCCAATACTGCTGCAGAACTCTCATAAGGGAAGCCTAGGGCTATTTTTTCTTTCTTCACTCCCAAAATCTTAGACACCAACATTTGGGAAACCTGGTGCCAGCTGCAATGCAGTGCCCATGTTTCCTGTTCTCCATGACTGCATGGACCAGCTCAGTTGACAGAAAAGGTCAGATATGGCCTCAGCTGTGTGATGAGAGAGGTGGAAATGATTCTGAACCTCCTACTCAACACATCAGACTGGAGAGTTTGGGGGGCAGCCAGCTGTGTCCTTCTTAGCTCCCAGCTGCCAGACACAGCACTACATGGCCTCCAACACATCTGAAACATGGGACACAACCCTACAATTGGCAACAAAAGGGCTTCTTGCTTCTGGAGCTCTGCAGAGAGAGCCATCCTGCTTGTTTTGAGACACTAGGGAAGCATCTCCTTGCCTTCACATGAAAGACATCCCAGAGCAGAGCTTCCCTGCCTCTCTGAGGAAGGGCAATGTACTAACCATGCTCATCAAGCATCCCACAGGGGTCCCATCCCCATCACCTCAGAGCTGGCTGCATGCTACCTACTCTTGCAACACCCCTGCATGGGCAGCTAGACAAACCAATGAGCTGGGCAATTCCTGGCAAAGGAATCCTGTTTACTAATTTACACAGCATCTGTTCACTGGTTCACTGCATCATCATTCACAGCTTTTACCAGAAAATGCCACTGCTCCCTTCAGTACAAGACTAAGTCAGGGGAACTAGTACAGGTGCTTTTGCAACAACTTCATTTTAAACCAGATTTTTTAAAAATACTTGGTTCATATAGACTTGAACCAGTGGTCCTCCATTCATTCTTTAATATCAGTGCATTCCAGCTCCTGGGATGAGACAATCCTGGTTCACTGTCTGGGAACACCCTGCACTGCTCACTCACTGCACAAGGGAGAGGGTACCAGGAAAATGGGTCCGTCAGTCCCACATCTCTGCTAAAGCAAACAGATTTCCAGTCACAGGCACAGAACTGCACAGTGCTGTGTGTGCTGGGAAATGAGGAGAGATTAATTGCACGTTTCCACAAGGCTAGAACACCACTGACCACAGGACTCAAGAAACTACAGACTGATGAACAAATGGATAAAGACCAATGGCTAATCTCAGCCCTGACTTTATTATCCTGAATTAATCTGCTCACACCAACTGTAAATTAACTTAGCCTTCAAACCTCTAAAGGAAGAATGGAAATTATCTTCACGCAGTAGATTTAACTCTGAGAAATCCTGGAGATGTCTGTGCTAAAAAGGTTGTAAGAAGCAAATTTGGAAGCTGATATCCAAAGGCTCTTAGCATAAAGTCTTCACCTGTAAGAACTGTGATTATTTAAAAACCCTCTGCTAGTCTTTCACCTTGAAGATTCAACAGTGAGTGACAAACTGACTGCAAAGTGAATGGACCAGAAACCCAGATTCCTCATGGCTAATAACAACAGCCATATTTCCAACACTTGGCTGCACTTCCACTAGAGCTCATTCCTTCATCAGAGCTATGATTTGGAAAGTAATAATACTCAACCTGTTTGAAATATATTTGGTTCAGGGCAAAAAAATAGTAATTTCATTTTACAATAATGGACTTTTTTTTTTCCTATTTTTTTGATTGGAGACTTAAATCTTGTCTTCAATATTTTACTTATATGGAGTTTGGAAGATAAAGCACCTATGTGGGAACGCTTCAGTGGGTGGTATAGCAGCTACAAAAAGTCCTGCAGGGTCCTGGATAACAAAATCATTTAACACCAGACTGCAGTGGGAAATAAAACAAAACAAAAAAGGGGGAAAAAAAGCCATTTGAAACACATTCAGACTCCTCTAAAAACAGAGTTTCTGTTCAGTCTCAGCACAGAAGTGGCTCTGGCAAAGCCTTTAAAATTCCACCATCCCCAGAAGAGAAGGATGCAGCATCTTCACAATAAAGACTGGCCTGCTAATTAACCTTCTCCTGAGATTCTCCCTTTTACCTTCATTAAGTGTTTAAAAAAAAGTATTAAAAAAATTTTTGTAACCCTCCCCAGTAAAAACTATAATTGTAAAATATATATTTTTTCTCTCAGTCTTTTAAAGATCAAGGTTTCTGTTAAATTTTTCCAAGATGGTTGAGTTTGTGTGTTCAAATATCCACTGCTGTGTTGGAGATGAAGGATTGCAGCTATTCATAAAGATCTTTCGATCACTCTCACTGCAGTCCATACAGCTGCTGCTGACTGGGTGGTAGAGGGTCTTGTCCTGGAGGAGAGAAATTTGTTGTGAGGTTGCTTAAGTGGAGAAGAAAAGTTATTTTAATATCAACAGAAAGAAGTCTTAAAAACCAAGGCGAGCTATTATGTCATTTGGGTTTATCTGAAGTTGTTCCATGCTTAACTGGTTGACAAGTGTCTGGGTTCATTCCCACCCCTTCCAACAGAATGCAGCCCAATCCTCACACCTACACTGGGACTCTCTAAAGCTTCCCAGGGGCTCTCCAGGCTGGAATACTGCTGCATCCCTCCCAGGCATCTTGCCAGCAGATTGCAAGGACTAGCACAGGGCACTCAGACAAGAATTTACTTACCTGTGGCCCACAATAGCATTGCTTAGTAGGAGGATGAATAAATCCTTATCTACTCTTGGCAGGACATTCCAGTGCTCAGAACAAACCAACTCTCAGAACGCCTCTTTGCAAACACAAGGTGTTGCATCACCTCACTGCCAGCTGTGGGGACCCTGCACAGAGAGTGTCCTCTGCTCAGGAGCCCTGGGGTCCTCACGTTTCTAACCAGTAGAACAGGGGAGTCACCTCTTTTTAATCAATGGTACAATGACAACAGGCTGCCTGCAGATTCTCTTGTTACAGCTACATGAAAAGAAGGAATAAAACACGAGTGGTGACATTTTCAGGAAGTAAGCGCCTCAGGCAATTTGACACCTTAGACGAGAATACGCCCACACACACACACTCACTTTGCGGTATCTCCAGAGCTGGTTCCCCTTCATTCCATGACAGTCATAGAGGGTCACAGGGCTGCTGTGGGAAATGGCATCAAAGCAAAACTTCTTGGTATGCTGAGGATCCCCTGGACGGATGTCCTCTCTCCAGCTGAAGGTGAATACCTGTCAGGACAAACAGGACCCTCTGGGCATGATACTTTCACCTGCAGAATGCTGCTCCCTGTGCCCACAGGGTGGGCATGGCTACAAGGAAAGGACAGCATCTTCTACAGGAAAAACTCCTCCTGCCTCTGGGGACAGGGGCTGCTGACCAGGGGACTCTGTACCAGCTGTCACAGCATGTGAAACAAGATAGTGCTGCTGCAGCCAGCCATGCTGGTCAGCCTGGGTGCTAGAGCAGCCCTGGATGTCTCTGCAATGCAGACGTACATCAAGGATTAAGTGAGCAGCTGACCAATTACAGCCTTCTCAGCCAGCAGAAAAGCCAGAGAGCTCCAGCAGCTCGGAGTTAACGCTGGCAGTGAACACCAAAGTCTGCAGAGGCAGCCTGCAGTCACCTTGAGAAATTGTCCTGCACTCCTGGGACAAGAGACCAGGAGCCACAGCTTCCCACCCTGCCCACAGGAGTGCAGGAAAGGCAAACACTTGGGAGTTGCTTCCTGATGCTCCCTTCTACTGACCCTGCAATGAACTCTAAGCACTCTCAGGTGAAATGAAGGAGGGACTCTACTGAGCAGAGGAAGAGTTTTAACTCTAGTAATGGAGCACAGCCTATGCCTGGCAATGCAGTGCCCTGATGAGAGGACAGCACCAGCCCATGTGATTGTGCAGGGCTGCCAGCCAGCACACCTCCCTTTCAGTCCCTGAGGAAAAGGTTGTTCTGGAGGCTCCTTTGGAGTCAGCTGGAGGAATAGCTCTCCTCAGAGATCTCTCATGAGGCAGTCGGAAAGTAATGATCAGAGTGCTGCTATTTGAAGCAATGTGGCCAAAAACTTTTGCACAAAGAAACTTCTTTGTTCTTGGCTGTCTTTTAAATCCCTCTTGAGAGTGAAATTACCACAATCATTTAGGCTCAACGCTACTCAGAAGTTCAAACCGCATTCTCTTCCTAAACATAAGCCAAAACTAATTTTCAACATCCTCCTGACACAACAGAGGCTTAGTTTAGACTGTGCCTGAGTAAATTGGTTTTGCTTCTATTTTTCACGCATCAAATTGATATGCAACAACCCTCTGTCTCCTACTACTGAAGCCATTCCCTGAAGAGTTATGCATGGCTCTGTAATAGAGGCATTGTTTTCTTGATCCTTTCTCAGCTCAGCTGCTACAGTTTAGACAAACTAATATTTTCTTCCCTTCTGTTACAATAAAGCTGTCGTTTCTGGCACCTCATATGTTGAGAAGGTGAATCTATAACCTGGCTGGTTTCATCTCTCCAGCAATAGTTGGGTGTTTATAATGCATTTGCCTCCTGTCAGGAGGATGATAGTGAACAGTTATTGAATGCTCCTGCAGGTTCATTAATATGCATGATGCTCCTCTAGCACTTCTTTCAGCACAACCTTTGAAGTTAATATTCACTTTGTTACATATTACAGGTGCCTTGTTACTGGTTTATTGTTTTGGCACACTGTTTTCTTGTCATTTCTTTTGTTCACTCAGAACTTCAAAGCAGAGGTAAAAGCTCTGCACAGTCTGCCAGGCTCCAGACCCTCCTGTACCACAAGCACAAGCCACATCCTGTACCAAAGTACAATCAGCATGTGAACCTTGGGGACAGCTCTAAATGGCCTTCCTTCAGCACTGGTCCTTGGAGCCTCTGCCTCCCCAGATTTAGGAGCTGATGATTGATCAGATTGTTACCTGCACGTTGTTCCATGCTGCCTCTCCTCTGTCCTTCACGCAGTTTTCCAGCCTCAGTGGGGATCCCAGGGCTCCATGCTTAGTGTCCACACACAGTCCAGTTCCCACATTGCGTATCTGAAATAGATAATTAGTCACTGAATCTCCTACTCCTACCAGAAAAGAAGGCTCAAATTGGCTCAAATTGCAGCAGTGTTTGTATGAAGTTAGTTTTTAAGATTCCTCTCTTAACTCTGAGTCTGAGCTGGCCAGCAACAGCTGGAAAAAAGCACAGAACTCAAAATGGGACCCAGCTGTACCTCCAGCATACAGCAAAACCTAGCAGTGACTGGACTGCAGAGCCCACTGTGGGCTGGGTTGTCTGGTGGTGCCATTTTTTCACAGCTCTATACCTTGTACAGCTTCCCTTCAGTCTGTGACAGTGTGAATATGCTATAGCAAATGTACAATGAACGTTGCTCTTCTGGATTCTTAAGTACTTTCGATTTGTTACTCCTTTGCTGTAATAAATTCTACATGAATCTTTTGTTGAATCGTTTAACTTAAGCTACAGATTAAATGCTGTTAAGTGTAAGTGCTGTTAAACAGGCTTAAAATGTTGGTTCAGTTCAGAGCTAAGTTTAGTAAGGGAGTCCACTCTGAACCATGTGACTCCATGGGAGGATCTCCCTTATTTTTTATCCTTACCCTTTTCTATCCCCAGTCTTCACACAGGTAATTTTTGGCTGATTTCAATTTCAGATTGATTGATTTTAGATTTTAGTTTGCTTTTTCTCTGTGTGCTTTAACCCTCTACAAAGCAGTACAGTGAACCTTACCAATAAACTTTGTCATACTTTCACTTTTATATTACACCAGCTTTTGCCAACATCTTTGCCAGTGATTCTTTAACTGACCCAAAACACTCAGCCACGAGAGCTGTGTGTAACAATCCACAACCTCGCTCCTGGGGTGATTCTATTCCCAGACCACAGCTGACTTTCAAAAATAAGGATGATTTTCCTGCCTTTCACATGGGAAAGCTAAGGACAAGAGTAGCTCAACACAGTTGTAAAGCCCTTTGGAAATACAAGATTTCACAATTGCTCATCTGCTGCCTCTCCCTAGTCATCCCTCTGGCATATTCTGCTTTCTACTAAATACACAACATGCAGAACAAGCCAAGTCTCTATTCTCGTTGGAGCTGTGCACTAATAGAAACAGCTGCCTGCCCAACTGCCTGCTTTGATCAGGCCAGTGCAATGGTAGAGGAGTTTTGGGTTTTGGAATATCAAGCAGATCTTTAAACACTCGCTCACACTTTACCCACGGCAACTGAGGCACACAGGCCACTGTAAAAAAATCAAACCACAGCCTGATGTCTGAGCACAAACTTGCCTCTCCCCAGGCAGCTGCTGGAGGCTCCACTGGTGGGTAGAACTTTGGCAAGTCCCAGGCTACCTCGTTCATGAACCACTTGAAGCTTTTGCAGTTGAGGTTGTTGCGAAGCTCCTTCTGAGCGGTGACATCGCCCGCGGAGAGGTGCCGGTACTCGGGTCTGCGCTGGTAAATGTATTCTGCATATTCATCCATCCACACCTCAGCCACCCTCTTCAGGTTCTGTGGGGGAGAATCAGAGGGGAAACCACCTGAGAGTGCTGCACAAACCACCATTAGCATTCAGAGCAGCTCGCATGTTTTTGCTCAGAAAGGATTTTCATTCACATCCACTCTTTCTCTCCAGCTTCAGGACAAAGATTATTTTTATTACTCTGTACTTCCAAGGGACTTTTAGAAAGATATTTTCAGTTGAGGTCAAAACAGAATCCTGGCACTTGGCCATTATATCTAGTTCCTTGTGGCTAAGAAAAACAACATTAATCAAAAGTTGGTTTTTTCCTTTTTTTTCTGTAAGGAAACTAGTCAGAACATGATGCTGGTAAATACCACTGGACATTCAAAGGTCTCTGACAAAAAGCTGCTTTCTTAAATCCTTCTTATTGCATCTTTTATATCCATCTAGGAATGGGATTTGCAGTACTCCCTTCTGAAAAGCTCCACTTCACAATACTCTTTCTTAGCACTATTCTTCCATTTTCTTCGGTAAAACTCTGAGATACCTTAGGAATACAGAGTATTCAGGCAATGACCCTTCAGAACAGAAGCAAAGGGTTTTTACCTCCTGGCAGCAGCACATTTCATGTATTACTGTAAAGCTTAATCCCCTGTGCACCTCCAAGACAGCAACAAACACCACCCACTCAAGACAACCTGCTTGTCACAGCGCCCTCGAGACAGTTGGAGCTTGGGCTGTTCTCTGGCAACATCAGGCACGTTCTGGTGCCTCTCAGTAATGTGCCTCGTGACTCCTTGCATGAAGCTGCTCAGTCCAGCAGGGATCACTGACTACCAAAAAAGTTAGGATGCTAAGAGTGAGCAGTGTGCTGATCCTGCCCCAAATGCAGCAGCAGGTGTTTATCTCAAGGCGTCTGTTAAGATGCCAAAAACCAGCCTTTCCTACCTCTCTGCTGTCCCCTTCCAACACTATGGGAGGACACAAGAGCCAAATACTGGATCAAAAGAAATACAGCTCCCTCCTGAAGAGGTGGCACAGACAGGAGAGTGCTCCTGACAGATCATTGCTGAGCTGAGGAATAAATCCAAATCTCTAACTGGGGTGATGCCATTAAAGCATTTTAACACTGTGCAAGCCTTAAGATTTCAGAACAGCAGGGCACCTCTCTGAGGCTTTTAGTTTTGCAGCCTTCCTGCTCCTAGGATGCTTTCTCCCACCAGAGGGCAATGCAATCCCTCCTCAATTTGAAAATTAGCAAGAGAAACCCAATGCAGGCTAGACGAAAGCTCTTTCTTCTTTGGGCTACACTAGATTAAGAAATAAGATGGCACAGAACATTCCATTGTGGAAAATTACAGCTTGCCCATTCAGTGGTCTGTGATGCTTGAAGCTGAGAGGTCTTTCAATCACCAAAACCAATCACCACGCTGAAGCCTGCTGCTCTCGGAGAGCACAGCTATAAAATGACTGAAGTATTATACAAATAAAGCCATATCTTGTTTTTATAGCCAGAGTCTGATCACAAAATCTCTGACCAGCACCCAGCAGTGCTGATGCTTGGAGCATGGCAGCTGTTCACACACACATCTGCAGCTCCCTGGGCTTTCCTCCCTTTGTGCTACACATCCACCACTGCAAAACTGCTCAGCTTGCACTGTACAAGTACAAATTACAGACAGAAAAAAAAAACCCCTCTACATTTGCCTCCCATTGTGGGGTGAGAGTAGACAACAGCACAGTCACGTTGCAGTCAGATTCCTGCCGTGGGGAATGCCACTGCCACTTACTCTTGCCAGGCTGACTCCTGTGGGAACCTTGTATGGAACATATTTCCTGTAGATATGACCAACTCTAGAGCAAGGGATATCCTCCATGCGACCTCCACACATCCATACCTGTGGAACAGCAGAGAAACACATTCAATCTTGGCTTTATGGAGGAAAATGAAAAAGACTTCCAAGTAATAAAAAACTTAACCCAGATTTTTACATTAAAGTACACTCTTCCCAAATCCCCTCCCCTCCCTGCCTTAGTCCCAAATCCTATAACAACCCGCTTAGAGCCATGCAGCAAGCCTTGATTTAGCACAAGTGCTCTCAAGCTTTCTATACAGAAAAGAACAGGGAAAAAAATCCAAGCACCAAGAAAACAGCACACACCTTGCTTTAAACTGATATATGTTATTACAGCAATAGTAACCACAATAGTTAAACTGGGCTGCCATAAAAAAACCCTGGGTGTAGGTTGTATAACGAGGCTATAAAAGGGAGGACATCTCCCTAGTACAGGTGGTCATGTGTTATGCAAAAGGCTCCAGGGAATTCATGAGCCTGTTCAAGTGCCAGAAATCAGAAGAAACTACTACTTTTTTCCCGTGGTTATCATGCTATTTTATGGTTTCATTGCTGACATTCATTCATTGCTTTTGCAGCCTTACAATTAAGTGGAAATCTCTGACTGGTGAACACATAAATAGCTTTTAAAAAGCCCTCAGGAAGTCACTAGAACACACTGCTATTTGGAGATGACTACCTTGATGCTTGGTTAATATCTGGAGTGGGCTCAAAAGCTTCCTTCCCCATCTGGGAAGATTTCACTTTGTGCCAGCACTCTGTAATAACTTTCTTTTATTCTTTATTTATAGCATGGATGTAATAATTTTGTCCAAGTAAAACAAATGGAGATGTTTTCTAAACCAGCCAATCTACCTCATTAGGTTTAAGAAATATTTCTGTGCTTCACAGAAATATCCAATCCATACTTAAAGAAAAAGTACCCTTTAGAATGCCAAACAAATGACTTTCTGAATTCCTGAAGCGAGGCTCCCATTTGTCCCCTGATCCCATGGGAATGCCCCAAAGACTGTGGATTTTGGGCAGGCTGGTGCAGTGCTCTTGATGTCTCAGTTCACTGGGGCTAATTTGAGCCACCACAGTCCACTGTACAATGAGCTTAGTCAACAGCTTCACACATAGCAGGCAATTCCATTAATATTCTACAGTGACAATATTAAATACTTAGCTCGGAAGAGAAATATTTGGCCAAGGCTGCTGCATAATTATTAGCTCTGACACTAAAGTCCTCTGGAGTTTCAGCTCTGTCTGCTGGCCCTAATAATTACAGTCATTTGCTGACTGCATATAACTTAATGGAGGTTGGTTGCTCTCAGTTAGAGAAATATTTTTCACAGGCAACTTCTCAAGTTCAAGGTACTTAATTACATGTCGTTATGGTGAGAGAGACAAGAAGAAAGTTGACAAACACTCCTACAGAATTTCATTCCTTTTGTCCCTGCTGTGTCCTGAGAGGCCAGTGCAGAAGAGATGAAAGAGAAACTAGCACTCAGCTTCTGTGAAGTTTCTTATGGAATTAGAAATGCTTTTTATTCTGCAGTGACTGTGCTTTTGGCTGCAGAGGGCCAGGGTGTGATTTCACTGCTGGGAAATTAACAGGCTGAGAAAACAGGAATTTGGGCATGGTTTGTGTTTCTAGGACAGAAATGGTTTGTGCAAGGCTGTAAGAGCTGCAACAGACCTGGGAACCAGCAGCAGAAGCCCAGAGCTCAGTTGCACAGACACACACTTCCTCCACAACCTCCACTACCCCTGCACTGCACCCTGCAGCAAGAAGCCTGAGGGGTTCTCAGCAGCTGCACTGTAGTGTAACACAAGCCTGGCTCCAAACACCAGCCTGTTTTCCTTGCTGCCTGCCCACAGGATGCCTCACCTGCCCCAACTCTAAGGAAAGGCTTTCAGCCAGGCCAATAGGAATACACTTCTCTGGAACATGATGTCCCTGTGTAAGCTGAGCAGCAGAGCCCTGCAGTCGGTACAGCTGGAGAGGAGAGAACTGTCCTTGTGCTGCAGAGCTGGAGAGGCAGCAGGAGTGGGAAGATGGACAGAACTGATGGGCCAGGAGCTCCAGGATGGTACAAGACTCCAGGCATAGAAGACAACATTATATGAACACATGCAATGTGATCAGAAAAGCTACTTAACTGAATTGCTTAATAAGTAAAACCTAACATCAGTTTGACTTGCTCTTTTCCTGATCATGCTTTAAAATATTTAATTCCAAATGATGCTGCAATAGAAAGCTTCCTAATCCCTACCAGCAGAGCTCAATGACCCTTTCAAGGTACTTTGCCACCTCTGTGCCTTTTTAATGTTGCCTCACGCTGCAAGTGACAGTATGGCACCCGCAGTACAAATCTAATTTTAAAGGCATGCTTTCCATTCATTCGTTGCTGCTTTGATTTATTTTATTAGTGAGCTGCTTTGTGTGGTGACAGAACTCATTACAACCTCCATAAAGACAATTACCAGTCCTTATCTATACAACTGGAAGAAGGGGGAGAGGGAAAGAGCGTGATATGCATTGGTAAAACACAGCTAACAAAAGAATTAGAAAGTCAGAGCTAAAGGTCAGAGAATTGCATCTAGGGGTCTGTCAAAGAGTAAATGCAAGGGAAGCAAACCCAAAATAGCTGTTTGCTAGCTGAGGGAATGCTTCCACTCAGCTACTGATATTTGGTTGTTTTTAAAAGGGAATACAGTTCCCAGGCATGACACACCAGAACGTACACCGCTAAAAATACCGCGCTGCCAGAGAGCTGGAATGGTGCTGGGCTGTGGGGCAGCACCTCCTGCCTTCCCCACAACACTGACTGTCACTTACTGCCTTCTCCTTTGGCCACGGGAGCCAGTTTCTTCTGGGTGTTTTCCAGATTGTGCCTCACTCCTCAACTGACATGACAGAAAACGTCAGAGCCTGAACTTGCACCTGATTTCAAACAGCCATTTATGCCATAAGAACAAGAATTAAAGCTGGTCAAGCAGACAGGGCTTCTTACAATAATCTAATCAGATCTCA
Organism: Acridotheres tristis; assembly: GCA_037013685.1. Taxonomy (NCBI): domain Eukaryota; kingdom Metazoa; phylum Chordata; class Aves; order Passeriformes; family Sturnidae; genus Acridotheres; species Acridotheres tristis. The sequence goes on from CM072900.1 coordinate 5,583,563, forward strand.
TCAAGAGAGAACAGGAAATTTCTCTTCCTCCTCAGGCACAATTTTGCCAATCTTCATTTTGGGCTTGGAATCCAGTGGCTGACAGATCTGCTAGAATGAAGAGAAAACCTGGCTACACTGAGGTCAACGGGCACACTGAGCAGATTTAGCTAAGGCCACAATCTCACCCTAATAATAAAAACTACACAAGGGAAATAAAATAACGCTGGTGATATTGCTTCCATCTTCCCAGCGGCCTGGAGAGCTGTAACTCCATATTCATAAAGTGACTCCAGAGCCTTTGATTCAGTCAGTATGCTGTGAAAGCAGCAGATAATATGCCACCTATTCTCTACATGGGAACGTTATGCTGATCCAATTCCCTTTCTGCAATTTCAGAAAACAATGTCAGGTAAGACAGCTGAACCTCTCCTCTCAAACACACAATACAATGCTGCAGTTGGTGTGTGAACACAAATTATCTGGGTATACAAGGTTTATGGTTTCCAAAGACTGCACCATGATGAGCCAATGCTTCCCAAGAGAGGGAAAAAACACAAAGGATAGTTAAGCCTTGAAAATAAAGCTGCTTCTGCAAGACACAACAGAAATGAGGACTATGGGATGGACCAACATAGAGCAGCTGGCTGGTTGTGTGAGCACACACCAAAAGGTGGTAAGAAAAGGACACAGAGGATAAGTCAGAGGGGTTCTCTGCATAACAAAATAGGTGAGAGATGAAAGCAAGGGCAATAACTCAGGAAAATTGTAATTCTCTATACTGGAAGCATCAGCTGCTCCTGCTACTGGGACTTGATGCTCTCTGAGAGGTTAAGGTGGCCTGTGAGGCACTGGGATCTGTGTGTTTGCACAGCACCTTCTCACACACCACACACCAGTACAGCCCCTCCTCAGTGTCTGGAGCATTTGAGAGTAATGACAGCACTTTCTAATAATTACATTTCAGGGAGTGGATGGGAGCACTTCCCTGCTGCTGCTTGGTGGGAGGCTGCTCAGGAACCTGAACCAAGAAGAGGGCGAACAGAGGTAAAAACTTCAAAAAACTTCAAGTCAATGGTCTGAAACTGATCTGTGCATCACCAGATAGGAAGGGAGAAAGAAGCCACCCCGTACTGCAGCTGAGAGCCTTAGAATTAAACAGCATGTGCTGGTTAAAAAAAAACTCACAAAAAAAGCAGCAGAATGCCCAGCCTGTTCTCCAATGTGGGCAAACGCGAGCTGCTGGAAAGTGAAGTGAGTATGTGCCTGGAATAAGCAGTGCAGGCTCACAATCAGCACTAATTTCAGCAGCACAAGCAGAAATGCTGTAAGAAGGGATCCCTTGGCAGCTGCACCCCAACTATGCACCTGCCAGTGCCCAGTGGCAAAATGGGAATCAGACACATGGTGCTGGCATGGGGCAAAGGAGAGGCAGGCTTTAGACACGTGAACGGAAGCTGTGCAGCACTGGGATTTGTTGGAAAACATGTAACATGTTTTATGCTGTGGATATCAGAAGCAATCCATGTTGATGGTTTGGGATAAGGATCTGGAAAAAATGCAACGACCTACAATCATCAGAATAAGTGCAATGGCTCTTTTCCTATTGCTGAGGCAAAAATTGAAGACCACAAGTACTGATCAGCTCTTTTGTCTCCTTTTTAATTGCTCTTTTCAGGGAAACTGTCAATTTGGCTTGTTTGCAGCGAGCCCTTTGCATTTTATGAAGGCTTTACAATCTCCAAATTACAAGGCAAACGTTTCTAAAAATGAAATGATTTATCACCTAAAGAGGGACATTCTGGATTCTCATTCTTTGCTCTTCAAGTATACTGTGCAATTAAAGGACTGAGAACCACACTACTTGGATGTGAGATACAAAGTATATCTATATTTATGCCTACACAAGTCAGAGACATCCCTTTTTACTCTTCCGTTTCCCCATAACCAAAAAAATCAGAGACTATGTATTTATGGAAGAGAGACGTGAAGCAGTTTAGCGAAGATTTATGTAAGCAAAACAGAATATAATCCACAAAAATACTGGAAAAGAAGCAACATCATCTCAAATAAAACTGGGTGTAGATAAGTGTTGTACAAAGTAGCACTTGCAGAAAGGAACAGTTTAAATGCTTCACACATACTGCTCCAAATTAAATGCATTTATGTAAAAAAAAAATGAAGTGGTTATGTAGGTAGCTATTAAATTGTGTTTAGAAGAGGAAAGGTCCATTATAACTTTGGGTAAAGAATTGAGTTTTGTTCACACAATCAGGAAGATAAAAAGACCAGGAAAAACTGTAGAAGAGGAGAGGTAAGGAAGTGACTCCAAAAAAGCAAAGAACCCCACCTCAATGAAGCCTACTGAACAGAGGAACCACGAGGCAGCAGAAAGGAAAGGTGACAAATGCCCCACAGAGATAGCTGTGAATGTTTACCCTTTCTCCAAAATACACACTTCAAAGTCAGCACCTGGGAATTCAGCTGTAATCACCACTGGAGATTGTGATCTACCTGTTGTGTCTGGGATGACATTGCAGGAACAGCCTGACCTGCAGCAGTGCTGGCTCGGAGACACTGAGCTGCTCTGGACACACATAGGTCAAGTGAAGGAAGCAGTGCCTGTTTTCTGCTTGAATATGGAATGGATAGACCAACTCCATTTCTAAACTAGAAATGTCTGTTTTAAGGGATTGCTAAGACTGAGAAAATGTTAAACCAGCAATTAAGATTAGATAGTTCACCTCAATTTTTTGTCTCTCCTACATGCAGTGTTTCCTAATGATGTTTGATGTACATGTTTCATACAAAGTGCAAGGCTTCTAGAGTTTGGTCCACCCTCCAGCTGAATGTTTTCTGAGGTGTTACACACTGATGCTTTCTCTGTTGGCTTGCTTGAAAATTTCTGCTCAGAAGGAAGCAGAGCCAGCCGATAACAGAAATACGTATGATTTCCAAAAAGAAAGGCTCCTAAATAAACTTGTTTACTTCCAGTCTCTTGGCAACAGAGCCCTGTATTTTAAAATAAAGGCAGAACCAGCAAAGCACAGTCTATGAATAGCCAAAAAAAGAATATGCTTAAGGAAAAAAAAATCCAAAACACAAAATACCTCCTCAAGAAGCCCTGTACTCCTGGTGAGGCTCGAGAAGGCCAGATCCAATGCAATGGATCACAGGCCAGCAGTACAGAAACGTACTGCACCCTCAACACCCAGGGACAGGAACAGACTCTGTTAAAGCTCAGCTATAAATCTGGCATGCTTAAATTCTGAATTCCCATGAGATAATAAATAATGTGAAAGCAGATACCCCACACCTAAAGCCAGAGCTTTAAATTATCTGACAGTGCACCTTTAACTACAAAATCTCAGTCTGCTTCTAAAGGTAAAAACGTAGCTCTAAGCTCACCAGGAAATGTCATAGCTTCATAAATTCTATGAACAAACCTTCTATTCTTGCAATTCCAGCAGAATTATTAAATCTATCAGCCACAGATGAATGTATCAATTTATCTTAATTTCTGAAAATACACTGAGCCTCTTTCAGTGAAAACTTCATTTTTCTGTTGCACAATGAAAGAAAAAAGGGGGTCTTTGCAGAGATTAATTAAAGCAAACGTATCCCTCCATAAATTACCATCTCTGGACTGAAATAAAACACAGCATGTTTCAGAGGGGATAAGCAAACAGATGAATGAAGCAGTCTTATTTCCTGCAGATCAAGCAGTGTGACTGTCTGCTGTGGCACTGGAGACAAAGGGCTTGTCCAGCCACTGTCATCACTCTTGGAAAGGAGCATTTTCAGAGAGGAAGAGGCTGAATGCTGCCCCTCCTGCAGAGAATGAGCGCCTTACACAATTTCATTACACGCAACACAGAGATGAAATGGCTCTAAACACAATGGCACCCCCAAAGAGGGTGCCCTCACCCCTCCCTTCCTGCCACTGTTACAGAGGACAAGGGACATTGAAGGTGACTTATGGGTTCTGATGAGGAAATGATAGAAGAAAAGGCTGTCTCAAAATCAGTGTCTTTTCTCCCACTGTTTGCTGCCCAGTAGCACATGGGATGTGTGCGTGGCAATGTGGCTTGCTGAGGATTGATATCCTCTGAACTGCACAAAGGCAGAGATTCAGGAATCAGTTTTTTAAGAGATCAGCCATGACTTGTTAGGGGAGATGGGCAGAATTTTAGCTGCTGAAGCCAAACTGTGCACTACATCCCTGCTATCCTCTGGCCTCATGCTAAGATCAGCTAGCTTAGATCAGTGGCATCCAGACACCTGTAAAATTAAATATCCAACCTCTGAAAGAAACCTCAAACAGAGTTTAATGTAGACATCTTTACTCAGTTTGTTCCAGGCTATGAGAAGGATTCCCTCCACTGAAGAGAAAACTGGCCACCTGCCTTCAGGGGTTTGGGACATTCTGGTGGGTTTCCCAAATGGGATTTCAGAGTGCCATATTCCAACCTAACAGCAGTCTTGGTGAGTTACAATGACTTGTTACTCTTTGTGTGCATTTTTGGTCAGCTGGCTAACTCTTAAAGCCCTCCACTGACCAGCTCAGTTAGTAGCAGAACTGTCCCCAGGCCAGGCAGATAATGATCCAAAATCATTGCCAGCAACAGTAATGACTCCAGCTGTTGAAGATTTCTTCCTGGTAACTAATAGCCTGAGTTTCTCACAGCCAGGGCTCAGCTGGATTGACTACAGACAAAGTTCTCCTCTCTGAGAATTCAAGCTGAGGCCTGAGGTCCTCCTGGAACTGAAATCCTCCTTCCCTCAAGGAGGAGAGCATTTCACCATCTAAGCAGCCTCAGAGGCAGAGAGCTCCACACCAGCTGACTGACCCTGGCTGGGAAGAGCACATGCATCAGAGCTGTTACCACAGAATGGGGACACCCCAGCTAATCCTGCTCCAAAACTGGCCCTCACTAGTCACTGCTCACATCAGGGCTGATTCTTCTGTGCACTATCTCACTACTCCCAGCTCTTTCACCTATAGTCACACACAAAAGTAAGGACAAGACAGATCATTGACATTCTGCGCCTCAGAACAAATTCTTACTTTTCAAAACAAAAGTAATTTCCAGAGAACATGGCTCACCTTAAAGGATATTTCATACTGCTCTCCTCCCCATATCTCCAGACCTGCATCATACCCTCCCAGCTCCCAGAACCACTTTCTATCGACTGCAAACAGTCCTCCAGCCATTACAGGAGACCTTAAGGAAAAACCAGACTCCATATTACAAGCACATTCAAAGACACAGATCTCTAGCTAAACATTTGAGAAAAAACAAAGCAAGATTTGACAAATATTCTTTTCACCACCCAGTGCTCCCAGTGCCTTGTCAGTGCATCAAACAGTTGTTTTGGTGTTATCTACTGACTTCCCACTTGCAAACAAGGAGGACCAGACCAGGCTCCCTCCAGAACCTGCCAATGCCTCTCCTCCAAGCAGGCAGGAGTTGGATCATGAAGTGACAGGACACCACCTCGGCCCAAGGGACCTGTATGCTCCACACATGGTACTCTGCTTCTGTTGTAGGATTGAGTCTTCGAGTTTGACCTCAAAAAGTGTTTTCTTGGTCTTTTTCTTTTTGTTTTTTTTTTTTTTTAAACACTGCAGAGCATAAAGGACAGCAGAACTGTCTCAATGTTGGCAAGCACAGCAACAGCAGAGCACAACTTGATCACAGATTTACTTCTGCAGTGCACTGTAATAATCAAAATTGTTGTAATTATTCTGCTAGATTTTCTTCTTCCCCCACCTGGGAATGACACATAACCCACCATTGATTTGTTTTTGGCAGAGCATTAGGGATACTAAGTTATCTTTGAAAGATCTCTGTAATAAATGACCACATTAATTGTTACACATTAGAGTTTTCAATGAAAAGTTAACTTCTGCAGGAATTAATATGGCAAAAAAACAGCAATGAAAAGGAGAGTGTTCACAGCTACTACACAATGCATTTCTTTTAAACCAGCAAAGCAAAGAGCTGCCAAAAGAGCAAGTAGCTTAACACCAGCTTCTGGCTTTTGCTACACTGAGATGGAAACCAACCCTGCAGCAGGGTGTTATTTCATTAGCTGGCTCTTAGCACTTAGCATTTCAGTAACTTACTCAAAGGGATCACTGGGATCAGGTTTCTGTAACTCAGGAGGAATGGGGATCCTCTTGTAATACATCTCCCAGTCGAATGCCCCTCGCATGGCATCTCCAGCCTGAGTCTCGTATCCAAAGTGGTCGTGATCAATGACATCAATCATTGGGCAAACGATAGTCTTGCGGTTTCGGGCAATGCGATCTGAAGATTGGAGAAACAAGTTAGAAAACCTCCACCAGCTGCTTCCTTTGACCATGGAATTACAAAAAAAGCATCAAAATATGAAGTTGTCCAAGAACGACTCAGCTTTCTTCCTGTTCCTTCTCTCGCCAGCAGATGCTCCAATTTATATCAATTTATCTGCTACTTCTGTAATCCCTGAGAGAAAAACACCAGGCACCCATCACCCAGAAGCAGAATGGGAAGACACAGCCACACTACCACAGAGAACTGACTGCCAGGCTAAAACCAGACCTCTTGTACTCGGTAAGCAATCCTCATTTCCACAAGTGACCCAGATGTGAACCCCTTCTGTGCAGATCCAAATCCAGGGAATAACCCACTGCACCACCCAGCTCTAATTGCCACACCAGAACCTGGCAGGAAGCGTTTCAGACTAATGGCATAAGTACTCTCAGCAGGCTCAAGAAATGTGTTACCTCCCCTCCAACCTTTTCTTCCAAACAAATAATACAACACAGGAAAAATTCCTGCATAAACATCTGGAATTTCTTAAATACTTTATTACTGAGATGGTCTCCTGTTGGAAGTTAGCTCTCAGAGCAGAGGCATTAGAATGATGTTTCAGCTTCCAAAACACATCCCACAGAAATCCTTTCTATGCTTTAAAAGTCAAAGCATCCTTTTCGTGTTCTCATTTAAATGGCAATTGAAGCTAATTCTGTCCTCCCTCCCTGGGGCTCATAAAGCTGCAAATGTTTCAAACTACTGCAGATATTAACTGTAGTGAAAGCAACAGGATAACCAACTATCAATCCTGCAGGAAAATCGGACTCTTTCTTAAACCTCTGCTTGACTATTGTTGCCACAGCCTATTTGAGAAAGTCACACCTGAGAGAGCTCTGACAGGGCACTGGCAGCAGGCCTGTGAAAGAGTTTGGTACCGGCCAGAGGCAGCCAGGTACCAGAAACACATGGCACTGTCCCTTCAATTAGTCATCCTTGAAAAGAACTGACACCTCCTCAAAGATGGAGTGCTGCCTTGGAAAAGGGTGCCCATGTTCTACAAATGCACACTGGCAGCTCTCATTCACAAGAAGTGTTTTTCACAGCCTTGCAGACTATGAAGTTAAATATAGCTGTATAGGAGATAAAACCCTTAAAAGCTCCTCAAAATCTGCATGTAAAGATCTTTTCTGTATCATAAAGCCACTCCTCTCTGCAAGCTGTTGAATGACCATGTGATAGTTTACTCTTCTAGCAAGCTGTAAATTATTTAAGATTTCATTTAATGAAGAAACAGAAGAATACAATTTCTGCTCTTTAACTAAAAATATCATATGACAAAGTTACTGCAGAGTGTGGGACTCCAGAACAGAAAAAATCTCATACTAAACACTACAAGTTGCCAACAATTCACTTTAGTCTTGCGGTTGGTTTGTTCTCTCTGATATTTCATCTCTCTTTTATCCACTTCCGAGGGGAAGGCAGCAGGAGGGAATAATTTCAGCCCCCACTCACCCAAGAGAGGTGGCAGCCAGTTGACGTTGGCCTCGCAGTGGGAATCCAGGAAGGTGATGACGTCCCCGATGGCCACCGAGGCCCCCAGCATGCGGGTCCTGATCAGCCCTTCCCTCTTCTTGGTCCGCAGGATCCGCACGTTCGGGAACTGGGCCATGTAATCCTCCAGGCGTTTCTTCAGGTGCTCTGTAGGAAAAGGAGACATTGGGACACCAGAACAAGCAACTTCTTAAAAACGCTGTTCTGTCTTTACCAGAAAAAATGTCTTTGGAAATATGGCCTCAGCAGGTAACAAATGCAGTCACAGGAAAAAGAAAGTAGAAATCACTTCTTTTAAAGGTCTAAAAATAACTGCATATGCAAGACTTTTGAAGATGTTCCAAAACTTTAGAAGCAATTAAAAACAGAGGAGAAAAAGAAAGGAACAAAGAGTATAGGATGAGAAAGAAAGCAGCAGAGAAAGATGAAAAAGAATAAAAAGACAGCTGGCAGGATCCCGAGACAGGATTCTTGGACATTTGTGGAAAACCACTGTAACTTAGAAAAGACACAGGGGAATTCATTTTCAGAAGTAAACCACACTCACAGCATTTAAGTTGTGTGTGGTTTCTTCAAAACACACAACATAACAATCTACTCATGCATAAATAAAACCCAGGAAAAAGCCTAGTCAGACACCCCTCCAAGCTGCAAGGCAGGCACAGCCACAGTGTGTACGGGGATGGCTCCTTTAAATGCTTATCAGAGGAGATTTGCAGTTAAATAGGGAAATATTTACACTACTGAACATGGACTGGAGCCACATGTGAATTAACACAGACAGTAGCAGTCACCATGATTAACAAGAATTCAAACAGGAGAGCTGCAGAGAAAGATCACTGACTGATCAAAACAATGGACAGCTTGTTCCAAAGTGGAGATAAAAACTTTGGTCTGCATAACGAGAGAGGGGAACACAGCTGTCTTTACATCAAAGATCGAAGCAGCAAAGAAAAACCTAAAAATAGGCTGAGCTGATGCTGGTCTCATCACTAATGGGTTGATCTTTTAGGCATCTGAAGTTTTGACAGCACAGCCCATTCAGAGGGTGCCAGAGATTGTTCATTAATGCCCCACACCACCCACTGCAGTCAGCAATGATGCAGGAAAGAAGCCTCACTAGACAAAACTTAGTATGTTACATCTAAGCAAGTAACTCTTAAAATCTCACACAACAAAACTTGACTAGAAGCAATCACTGAAATACAAATACCCTCACAGGGTTATTTGCCTGATACAACACAGAATACATCATCTCCACTCTGTACAGGACATCTTCCTCAGCTTCCAAAGGAGGCATGAAAGGCAGGGGCTGGAAAGGCCAACAGCAGGAAAGCATCCCTGAACAGGGCACCAGGGAGGCTGGGCATTGGAACAGCTCACCGAAAAGAGCAAAGGAGCAAATAAACTTAACCTAGATATGAGCTCTCCCCCTTGTGCTGACCTGGCAGCTGTGAGAATGGTCAGAAGCCCTGTGGTAACACACATTCTGTGCCTGCTCTTTGAAGCAGCCAGCCATCATGTGCCTTCCTTCAAACATCACCCAAATACACCTCCTTGCTTTTGAGGTATTCCCAGCAAGCTCTTTGCCCTGTTCAAAGATTTGTTCAACATTCCTCAGGCTTTTTTTTCACAGATCCATTTTAGTGTTTTGCCTCACAAGTGTAATTGTCCTACAATATCTACATAGGTTTCCCTCTCAATAGAGCCCTTAGGACTTCTTGATGTCTAGTGTGCTTTTCCCTCATCCTTTTCAGGTCTCTTCTGAATAGATCCTCTCAAGCAACCAGAAATTTTGTCCACTCAATTACAGATTTTTCAAATAAGGGCCTAGAGACATATTATTAGTGCAGCTGCCTTCCTCCTGAGGCAGCGGGTAGACTTAAAACGAGAAGAGGGGAAAAAAAAAGAAAGAAAAGAAAAGCTACCACTCTTTAACATCAGAGCTCATCCCTTGCCATTGTTAGTTTGTCACAAAAGATTGTTTCATTGCAGAGAACAAACAATCCTCACTTCAAGTATAAATCAGCTAAGCCCAAACCAGGATGCAGACTTTCCTTAATGTATCCAAGACAAGATAAACACGAGTGGCTGCTGGTGCTAGTTATAATAAAGGAGGGAACCATCACATAGACACTCTCAGTCTGATTTCCCTAACAACAGCCAGAGATTGACAATAACAGAAGACACTTGGAAGATCAGACTACACAATACTTATATTATCCAAGCCAAACCTATAAAGCACTGGAAAATCTTAAAAAATCCAAAGCTCCAAACCAATGGAAAATATAAAGAGACTTTCCTCTTTATTTTGATTAAAATGAGAAAACGAGACTGTGAAAGACCCCAGAGGTTTATCTACCACACGAGTGTTCATCACTTCCATTTCTGCATCACCTGCCTTTCTGAATTGTTCTGGTTTGTGGTGCAATTTTGTCTGTGGTGACACCTGGGGCAGCTGAAGTGACTCCTCCAGGGGCACAAGCACAGCACGCTCAGGCTGCTACCAAACATGAGAATGTCCTGGATCTGGTCTCACACACACCCCAGAAGGAGAACACAGAGTCACTGCACTTGGCCATGGCAGATGTGATGATGACGATGGCTGCTCTGCTACAATGACTGAGGACAGGGTGATTTGGATCTACTGATGAACAAGGTAAAAATGGAGATTTCCCCATTTTTATAGTGTAATGAGGAAAGGAAGGCATAGCAGCCATGGAGTTTTCTCAGGCAAGTACTCTGCAAAGAGTCAGCAGAGAGTCTAATCCACTGGCTTCTTACTGCATTCCCAAAAGCTGGCTTTGGCTCTTCAGCACATTTTTACTACATTTCCATAGGAAGAAAATACCAAAGCATTCCATGCTTGCAGTGAGGAGCCTGCTGTTTGCTGCACTGGTGAAGTGCCTCACACATCAGGAATCCCTGAGGGCTGGGAGAACAAGGAAAAGCTGCAGGTGCTCCAGCTGCACCTGTGTGCTCACACTGCTGCAGGGGACACACCTGCTGAGGGCTGTCCTGCAGCCAGAGGGATGATGCTCAGGTAAGCTGCTCCTCCCAGTGCTGCAGAAAAATCCACGCTTGGTCACTGCATTTTGTAAGATTAAGACTTGTCTATCATGAACTGCAAGTGGGCAGAGTTTATTGCATCTGCTTTACCTAACTGAAGGGACTCAGACTTCTGAGCAACCTCACAATGTACAAAACTCAGTAAAATGTGGTTTTCAAAGAGATTTCTTATTTTCTTATCCTTGTGCTGTTCCTGCCACACAGCCTAGCTTCTATGCACCCAGATAGAAAATAGTAATTTCATTCTATTTCAAATATTGTCCCAATTAAGCCAAATTTTGCTTTTAAAGAAAATTTAAAAAAACCAAACAAGTGCCGTTAACTGGTACAAAAATTAATGAAGCTTTAAAAAAAATATATTATGCAATCTTGTCACACTGAGTAATTTTTATTACAAGGGCAATTTTCTTTAATGAAAGTTGTTAGGTGAACTGGATGAATTCCAATGGCTGTGCCTATGCTGGGCAAAGTAACACAGCCCAAAAATATAAGTGAAAGTAAGATTATCTGCAGATTAAAAACTATTCTGGTAGTTTGCTAACACACTTCACAATAAAGTTGATGTACAATGTCTACATTAACAGTACCAGTCAAGAATTGCCACTTTGAGCTGTAAATAAAGCTGTGTGAGGACAGCAGACAAGTTTTAACAGGCAGCTTGCTTTACAGAAGCAGCCCTAAACTCTCCACAGTAAGGCATTTTTTTCCCCTGGGTCAAATTTCTGTGGTGGTCTTACTGTACTTCTTCCTACTGGCCTCATTCAAGCAGAGGTGCCCTCAGATCCCTCTAGTCTGGGGACCACTTGTAGCATGGCAAGGATTTTCCAAGACTGGAATTCCTCATATCCAGTTGACTTTTCATTCCAACACTGCACTTTGCCACCTGAAGAGGCACTAAAGAAATTAAAAAACAAGTATGTGCAGAAGCTGGAGGAAGACAGAAGAATCCAAGGAGGTTCTTTTTTTTTTAAATAACTTTTGGTTTTTTAAATAGCTTATCGTCCCTGTAACAGCTCTGAAGTATTTGGTAGGGGAGTACCAATATTTGCCATAGGGAAAAAAAAAAATACCAGCCATGACTTGAAACTATTGAAGTGATTTATATCCTGAGAAAGAACTATGAGTGAAACACTTCTTCTGTCCTACCAGTGCATTTCATGGTTCATATGATACCATCAGCTTTGGTTTCTGAATTTTACAGTCTACAGCACATCTGCAGCTCCAGTGCCTTTACCATATGTGTCCCATCAACCCAAGGAACAGCACTGCAGAAATCAGAAACATTCCCACGTTACTCAGATGCCATTGATAACACCAAAGGTCCTTCTGTCCTACAGGAACCTGGCAGTTACTGAGGTGCTTTGCTTTAGTTTACACTCAGAAGCTTGAAAATGTGAAGATGAGAGAAAAATGAGAGATGAGAGAAAATCCAGGGAACCTCCGCCTCCACTGAAGGACACAGGAGGACAGGACTGGAGGATCTGCAGAATTCCATTTTAGGCAGAAAAGGACTGTTTCCCTTCTCTGCAGGTTATTTTGGCTGCTTCCCAACACCAGAGCCTGAAGTGCCAGCATGCATCTGGCATTTGTTTACAGGTTACCCCAGCCTCCCATCCCTCCCCTCCCACAGGCAGACACGCTTGTTGAAGATTACAAATGAATCCATTCATTTTTACTTGGATACTTGGCCCTAACGCGCTGTTTAACAATTTAAGAACGAATTATACTTCTTCCTGAATCCATCATAATGTGCAAGCCAGGCCTCCCTGAAATAGAAGATTCTAAATCATTGAAATTAACTTCTCTCCCTGTTTTGGTGCAGATGAGTAATCCTTTGAAACAGCAAAATATGCTGTTATCCAAACAGGCAGCACTTCCACTAGTTTTAATTTTCTTTCAATGTTTTCACGCTCTGATCACTGAAGTTGGTTGGGAGGATAATAAATTGATTTAACAAATTGTACTATGAGCACCAGTCTCAGTAATAGAAAACTGATTAGGCTGATCACAGCTTTCCAAGCTGAATCTTCTTACAAAGAGGAAAAGGCCTGAGAAGGGAGAGAATTAATATTTGTTGCTTCACTGATTACAGTTCTGGGGTGGACTCCAAAAGGGGAAGGGGCTCAGTTTCCACTGCCCATTCTGCATCAGTGTTGGGTCTCAGCACAACTTTAAAAAGAAAAACTGAGGGGGGAAAGGGTTTCTGTGCACGGGACAACAGCTAAATGTGTACCACCCCACATGATCATACAGCATGGTTCGGACTTCAACCAAGATTAAAAGGGTTTGCTGAAAACCTTACTAGTTTTGTTCTCTTTCTAAATGGTTTTAAACCAAGCTTCTGTTTCAGGTACAATAAAGTGCACAGAAGTACAAGAATGGAGCCCAAGAAATAAGCCAGATTGTGAGTTAGTGGGGAAAAGACCACTGGTGTGAGCCTGTGCTGTGACAAACTCAGGTGCATAAACTTCTGCTGCCCTGCCTGTGCCATCAATTCGTCCTTCACTTCGCAAAGGGAAATTTCTCAGAGATTTCTCCACCCTACAGCAGACATCCCAACTGCTCAGGTATCCTTCAGGAGATATTAGCCCTGAATGCAGAGACAAAGGAATAATTTTAAAATGGGAAAATTCATACTTACTGGCATTACAAATACAGCCAGACCCCAAGAAAAGTTTAGTAGGCTGCATTCCCAAGCAGGGAAATACACAGGGAGTAATCATCTTAGTGACAGCACAACCTCTCAATCTCTCAGGAAAGTTTAATTTGTAAAAGAGTCTATTCCAGCTGCTGCTTTCTGAGGGAATCCTGAAAAATCCATTTACTTATCTTTCCTTCATGATGTAAAGGTTTAAACATCTTTCGTTCCTCGGGAGCACTGCAGCCAACCTGTGGTGTATGCATCACTTCTTAATTCCTGCACACTGACCTCCTGGCCAATCCACAAGATCAGTTTTTCCCCCTCTGCCAGAACCCATCTCTCCCAGGGGAAACAGTCAAGTCATTCTCATTAGTTTACTCTTCTCCCTTCCCATTTCATTAAATATGTATCAAGATTAAAGCACTCACTTAGATTTTTCCCTCTTCTGTTGACTACATCTCATCTAAAGAGGGTATTTGTGACTCTCAGTCATTTCCTGTTGATTGCTTTTAACCTCAGAGCTGCTGTGCTGGCACCCACACTGCAGAGATGCACGTTTTGGCCTACACAGCCTTAGTAGCTGCAAAACAGGGGTGAATTCCTTGCAGTACACTTAATATTCAGCTCAAGTGTGATGTAGCCATGGTGACTGGCAAGGAAGGGCATTACTGTCCCAAATACTGCCTTCAATCCAAGGAATCTCTGTGCTCATCTTAAGGCCACATCAGTAGCTTTGACTATCCAGTTGTTTAACCAAAGGAATGCCTGCACTCTAAAAATCTTTAATTGCCTTGAAACCTACACCATCAACTGCTCTCTGGCCACTGGAGAGACAAACAGGGGTGCAAAAGCATCTCAGAAGTTTGTTCCAAAGCCTCCTCTGTGCCCAGGGAGTGTGTCAGGATACAGCCACTGCTGCCAGGGACGTTCTGCACAGTGTATCACAACATGAACCTAAAGCCTATGACCAACAGCATGGCAAAACTTGCCATCAGTTGAAGAGATGCAAGCAGATGAAGTGTTAAGGCAGTTCTTACTGAAACATTTTGGAACATATCAAAGCTGGGAGATTAAAGCCTTAAAAGTCACTGAGTTTTGCTGGGTAAAAGAAAGAAAAGAAGATGCCAAAACAAACCAGTCCTCGGAGAGCTGGCTTTGTACATGAATAGTGCTGATAGAGGCAAAGAACTTCTTGGCCTGAAAGTATTTGCTCTGTGCAAATCATCAGAAAAGGAAATATTCCAGAAAGAGCACAAGGACTGGCAGAGAAATCTGCTCCAGACTCTTGTCTTGTTAGAGAACAGTCCTTTAGGCCCGAGATGTAACTCACTTGAAAGTGGCTTTGATTAGGTAGGAATGCACCCTTCGCATCCCACAGGCTCTGATCTCGAGTGTTTAAGTGAGGAAGAACAACTATGAAGCCTAAAATTAATAGCAGAGAACTACAAAGTTTTTGCTCTGGGGTTGCAGCCAAATTGGAATATTGGAAAACTAACTGAAAATCCTTCAGTCCTACAGTGATGCTTAAACATTAATAACCGTGAATGACAAAGAAGAAGGAGGTCTGTCCTGTAGTCTGTGTGTCAGAGAACAGAAAACAATGTATTTGCCAAATGAAAAAATTAGCAATGCTGCTGCACGGAGAACACACACAATTGACTTGCAGTAACAAATTCTGAAATGCCGAAAGTATAATTTACAAACACTTTACTCTTCTTCTAGACCTCATCACCATCAGTTCTCAACACTGGTTTACTTTACTCACAGGAAATGCAGCTATCACAGTAAGTCAGTGACATCTGCTAGAAAGGTCAATAAATCCATTAAATTCTGAAGCACAAATCCAGGCCTGTTCACAACTGTACTGATACCAAAACTAAGCTATCTTGTGGGCAATACCAATCTCAAGTAGCATGTTCATTTTATCTGGATGACAGAGGACAGGGCAGGACTGATAGCTGAAGGTACCTGCTTCGAAATCTGGAGCTTTGGCTTCCCTCTGCTCAGCACAGTTCAACTACTGTGCTCCATCAGGGCATCCCTGCTGTGGGTAACAGGCAACAGTGGTCCTTGGGAACTGATGCTACAATGAGAGAATTGTGTAGCATTTCTTATTTATATTAAGAAAATATAACTGCAATAAAAACTAGAAAAGGAATGTGGTTTGGTTTATCCACTTCTATTTTTCAGTTGAAGGAGCATTTAGCTTCCAATTTTCTTGAAGTGAAGAAGTTTCCACTTTTATCAAAGTCCCTGTGTGGAACAGCTGCTTTGTTAAGACCACTCCAAATGCAGGTTTAAATAGCAGAAACTATGATTACCAGTAATAGAGATCATATATGGGCAGAGGGTGTTTGAATCACATTTCTAATTAACTTCTATAGAGAAGCAGCTGTAAAGCATTAAAATGCTGATTTGCACTGCAGCTGGCAGATATCTAGATTTTTGACTCCTAGCAGATGAGGACATGTACTTCAAGGTGAGGAAAATAAAATTAAAGCTGTTTTTCTGCAAAGTTCCTCTAACAGAAGCGACATGTGTAAGGTTTCTTAGTAGCAAGCAAAGCACTGAGATTTACTTAATGAGCTGTAATGGAAACCTGCTCCTCAATTATTTATTTTTCTTAAACTTTAGACTGCCAGACATCCTTCACTACACAATAATTAGCTGAGAAAAAGGTCACAGTAAACTCGACCTTTTAAAGCCACCTCTTCTCCTTTCTAGAAGAATCTTTCAGCTACAGCAACTGATCTTAGAGAAATAAATACAAGATGATGAAAAGTAAACTGGTTAGTTAATTTAGGCTGTAACAAACAAAGCTGTAGTAAACAACTACAATAGGCCCTCATGCCTCTTAAAACACCAGAGAATAAACTTTTAATGTTCCCCAGCCATTGCCTAATGAACAGTGCAGGTTTTAGACATCCCTTTATGAAGGGAATCCATGAGTACAGACATTAAAGACAATTAAAAATGAATACTCAGAAAAGGGAAAACATAAAATTGAATCTCATCCACATCTCACTCTGATGCAAAGCAGACTCCGTCACTGTTATCTAAAGTATCCCACACCCACAAGACACTGCCAGAAATGGAGAATAACAAATGACTCTCTTCTCATAAACAGAAATGGGACATCTGCACCAGCTTTTATTTTATTGCTCCCTTTGGTGCTCACTATGGAAAGAGTGTTGGTGAGTTCACAAACTCACTCTGCACTCATGTCCCTGCTCTGCTGTGCTACCTGGCAGTCATGCTGCAGGTTGGGGCAGGCATTTCACATCTCTCCACCCAGAAGAACCAACCTTCTCCCACTCACCCAAAGGGAGATTTGTCTCACTGACTGTTACTTCAAAGACATTTTAAATGAGTCTAAACAGACCTGAGATAGTCTGCAATGAATTCTAACAAGGATAAAATCCTCTTTATTCTGTGACTTAATTTACAAAACTAATCTTTTCATCGGTTGTTTGGGACAATAGCTACCACAACTTCTATGAGAGACCTTGAAAGGAGTCCTTAAAAAAAGGTAGAAGAAAAGCACAGCTGGCCCAAAAGAGCTTGGCTTTTTCTTCTTTTCTCCATACTTCATGATAAAAAGCCTGAAGATAAACATATTGATAATTCAGCAAGAAAGGCTGTCATCACTTGTCCTAAGCACAGTCACTCCATATTCTGAGATGTACTAACCAGATGCACTTTAGTGCATTTAAGAGAAAAAAAAATTACTTTTACAGTGCATGCACCTAAAGATGAAAAGATAATCTCTTTAGCTGCATAAATCTGTTATTGTTCCATTTAAAGATCAGAAAGAATTCAAGTATTAAGCCTTTTTCTATTTCAGATACTGAGAACATGATTTCTTTCAATTAAGGCCTGGCAGATGTGGTTAATGGAACAGCTGTATTTGCTATATACCTGCTGCTGTACCAAGTGACACATTAATCATCCCTTGCCTTCTCCCTCACTACACTACTTAGTGACATCTGCCCTCCAGACCAAATTATGCTGCTCATGGTTCAGCCAAGTTACCTCACTCACATTTGGTTTTCCATTCAGATTATCCCATACCTCCAGAATTACCTGTACTGCAATATAAAGAGAGGTTTAAAATGTCACAGGGCTTTACCTGTCAAGGGAAAAATCAGGATTTGGTTGTGTCTCCCATCTGATTTGGGAAAGGACGGGCTCCAAGAGTGTATAAATGTCCAGGGCAAATCCAGATGATGCCATGGCACAGTGGTGCATGAGGGGAGAGGGCAAACAATGCTGGTCAAAACCCAGGGCTGAGATGACACTGTTTGGGGAAAACACTCCTTGGACTCCTCTATTAAATGGCCCAAAAGGTCCTTGCTGCCTTTCCAAGATGAGCAGTGGCCACACACCACACTCCAGCTTCACTGTGCCTCCCAGATGCCAAAGAGCAGCTGTGACTGCACAAAGTCCTGCTGAACACACACAGCTAAGGAAAAATGGAGTGAAAATGGGGAAGGAATAAAAAAAAATAAATAAATGTTTGATCATGTAAATATAATAGACTCCTAAAAACAGTTTTCACAAATCAAGATGAGGTTCAAGGTAAAAGGGTAGTAGTCTTGGAAGATGAAACTGAAATACAAAATCTCCATAATGACCACTCAAGGGAAAATGAGCTCCCATACACATTGCTCAGAACAAAATTGTCTCCTTGAAATCCACTGCAGCCAAGGATGTATTTACACAGCCTCCTGGATAACCACTCCCTAAACCAGACCGTGTTTAATGTAAAAGTCAGAAAGTTCATTTTGTAAATGTCATTGTCATATTGGATCAAATGTATTCAAATACTTGGGCTGAAACTTGTTGTTGCCTCCCAAATCACAGGTGCAGCTTTTGCCTGGTTACTGTGAGAAGGATGCTCAGTTTTCACATCTTGCCACTGTATAGACATGCAACACCATAAGGCAGAGGGCCCAGCTGGGTTAACACTTCCAGAACAATCCTGATGTTTGGAGACTGCAGTATTTTCAGTGCTGCCACATCCAGCTTTATTATTGTACCAACACAGTGCTTTGCATGTAACTCATGCTTTGGAGATGACTGATGCTGCAGTTCTCTTCTTCAACAAGGGACAACATTTGTTCTAAAACACTGTCATTTATACCAAAGTAATCTTAAAAACAAGTAAGAACAGGCTGTCACTCAATATGCAAATAATCGAATGCTGAAACGTGAGTTTTATGTGAAATTCAAGAGCTTAGCCACAATCACTGATTTCTGTCAAGCTCAGCCATAAAATAAGATAAACCCCGTGTGGTGTGTACCCCTTCCTCTGTGCACACAGCCAGCCTCAAGTACACCACAAGATGCTTTTTAAAATGACATTCAGCAATTAAGTCACAGCCTCCTGCAGACAGTGAGCTTCAAATATCTTGAATAATTTTTAGATTTCCATTGCTGCAAAGGGTGAAAAGGTAAAAATCCTACCATGTCTGACATTAAGGGAAAGGCTGAAAAATCCATGATATCAGTTTGTTCCAGAAGCACATAAATGCAAACAATTAGTTTGTTTTAGAGGTCTTCTTTTACAGGTGTTTCCTAGATAAGTTATAGGAGCTCTGCAAAAAAGGACCTGGGAGTCCTTGGGCACAAACTGAAGCACAGGAAATGCTGTTTAATCATAAGGTATTTTTTAAATTTCTTTTTTTAAACTAGGTCACTGACAGAGTGACTGAACAGCAGAATAGGTTCCCTAGGGACATTATGGAGTCTCCATCCTTGGAGATTTTCAAAATTTGGGTGAATAATAAGAGCTGGAGAAACCTGCTGTAGCTGAGCAGAGGGGTTGGGTTAGATGATCTTCAGATATCCTTTCCAAACTCAACCATTTTTGAATCTGTACTGTTCCACCTCTACCTGTAAGAGACCTCTCCTCCAAAACAAAGGAGTTTGCCTTCTGCTTTTCACCAGGAATATTTGATGTTCCACTGCTGTGCTGGGCTACCAAATATGTACCAGGTGAAAAGCAAAGAACATTCTGACATCCCTGCAAAGGGATGCACCATCCTCTGCTCCTCCAGCTCAGGGCTGATCATTTATTACTGAGAGACAGAGAACAGCTTTACATCTGTTCATGCAGACACAGAGACAGCTTTTACAGCAGAGGTGTCCACAAGCTACAAGAATTAGGTGGAGACCAACAACAATTCATTTCGTACAAGACAGACACTAGAGCTGAACAGCCCCATTTCTCACCACAGCAATTCAGGCTGCAGGCCCAGGGACTGAAGCAGACCCTGAAGAACCATGAACTGCCTGCCTCTTACTCATTGCCAGCTATCAATAACAAAATGCCACCAGAGCTGATAGAAAAACCTGCAGTGTTACAAACTGACCTGCAATTCCACTTCAGTTCTCCTCCTCCCATTTCTGTGATAGAATAGAACCAAATTCCCACTCAGCAGCATGGTAATTAGACATTCAAAAAGCAAACAAATTTCAGATGACAGTCCCCAGGAGAAAATTGATATACATGGAAAAAACATTTGAGTTTACTTAGGGCCATTCTTTAACAACAGGCTTGGAGGGATGCAATTAGTAGCCTGCAAGCCAGCATATGAAAAGGTTTAATTTAACCTATCAGACTGAAAGAATAGCGACAGAAATTAAAAAGTGAAGCCACAAATCCACACAGGACTGCCACAGCTAGGAGATTTTATGATCAGGAATTCTAGAGTGGTAATTCACAAGTGTTGCATTCTGATTTCTGCTTACCCAGAAGGGCAGGCATTATTTTGGACCACCCTGCAATAGCTGAGGTTCATCAAACCCATGGAGGCCAGTCTGTGGCTCTCCAGAGTTCTCTGTACCATGCAGAAGGAAGAAGCAGCCAATGGTGGGAGGGTTAATTCTTATTCTCCAACAATAGTGTGCTGAATGGGTGTCTCCCTCTTCATTATAACTTATTTTCTTCTGCACAGAAAATCCCTACAAATGTTTTGAAGTGGGGAGAAAGTTCTTACATCAGTCTCAATCAAGTTTGTGGGGAAAAAAAAGCATTATAGCAGTCCTAATGCAATGCTACACTGACAGCAGAGACTACCAATAGAGAAAGTAAAAAATAGCCCTGCAATATTCACTCAGCTGTGACCAATGGCACATGATGGAAAGCAGCTCCTTTTAAATCAACCCAGCCTTCCAAGGGAATCCCCATAGAGGAAGATTTAAGTGCCAGGAAGGAGGTGCTGGAGGTGACAACGTGGTCTCATGCTCAAGGCAAAGGGGATGGAACCACCACAGAATGACCCTACTGACAGGCAGCCTTTCCCACAGCACTCTGGCTGACATGGAACCCTGCACAAAATTTGGGTGAGGTAAGGCTCTAGCCTTTTTTTAGATTTGGACCATTTGCATTATACTGCAGGCATATAAAAAAACCCAAATCAGACAGAAAGTTGTTCCAGCACATTTTGACTTTCCAAGTACAAAGCAAAGGAAACATTTAAAAAACATGACTTGTAAAGCTTTTGCTGCTCCCTGTTAAGATTTGTTGTCATCAGGACAGCATTTTTTGGATGAAAAATATGTATTGCTAAAGGTCAGAGAGTTGTCTTTTTCAAAAGAATTAGGAAATAAATGGCTGCTGACAATTCTAGGTGATGATTCATCTGTCCAGGAGCTCCAATAACACATGGCCATAGCTGTCCCTCAGGTTTGCTGCAGACCACAGCAGCCACCAACTAACCCAGAAATCTGTCTTCACTCTCCTGTCACTCTCTCAGCCAACTTCTCAGCCCTCTTCATAGACACACCAAAAATTCCTTACACTCAAGCTTAAAACCAGATGAAAAACACATGAAAATAACATCTGTCAGGAACAACACTGTTTGCAGTAGCCAGGTTTCCATACTTACTACTTCTATTTTCACCAAAGTCCTCTTTTCTTCATGTCCAGCAAAGATTCTCCATGTATGAGATACAGGGATGAAAGAGGGATCAGCACCAATCCCACCATTCCCAGAAACCAGTGAAACAGCAGAACACGAGAGAAACATTCCAACGCCTCAAGGGCAGCTGGCAAACCCCAGCACATTTAACCCCAGCACACAAGAAATGCTGGCAGAAGACAGAGATTCTCCTTGCCAGGGAAGGTCAAGCTATTGAAGGTTATTCTTTAAAGAGTTATTAAAGTTCTAGAGGTCTGTTTGGACAACCCTCGAGTGAAAGGCCAGCATGAGATACAGCAGAGATAGCCAATGTTTTATCCTGTCACAGTAACATCTCGATAAAAAAAAATAATAATAAATTTTTACTGAGTGATTATCCTTTCCATCTTTGGCTTTTCACTGGAGTTTATGGCGACTATTTACTGATCTCTTCAGGGTAGGAGATGACATTTACCGTTCATACTATGCCCCTCTGATCTCAGATATGGCCTCTACTGTCACTTCATCCAATAGTGATTCTGTAACTTCAAAAGAAAGATGCTGCTAAAAATTTAGGGGACTATTATTTCAAACAGAAGCACAGAATTCTTGAAGACAATACAGAATACTTTGCAGACAATGCAGAGGGCCAATCATTTATGATTTGCAAAATAAAAATCAAGGAATTTCTTCTCATTCTTTTTACTGTTCTCCAGTTCTGTGGCACAGCTGTGATGATCATTTGCTTGGACATGGAGTTCTTATTATCTGCCCAATTTAATTATAAGAAACAGATAACTGCAACAGAGCAGTTGCCTAACAGTCCAAATCCAAGAATGTGCTCTTTTCTAACATATAAGTAAAAGTTTTCTGGGAACTTCTGCTCCTTCATGCATTTCACTTTGATGCATTAAACTATCAATTCCCAATTACTGGGTTGAAGTGCTTGTCATTTAGGTTTTGGGTTTGCTTTTTTTTTTTTTTAACAATGGATAAATTACAACCAGAAATTTGTAATCATCAGCCTTTCAAGTCAAGATCATGGGACTAAGATTTAAGAGCCCCCTAAGACTAAGGATCTATTTGAGCCCATTGAGGGATGTGGAAGCCAAACCCAGTGTGGTTAAGGAAGAAAAGTACAGATACAGAACTGACAGCACTGAAGGAAAGGTGTTTCATCCTAACCAGCAATGGTTCCAGTGTGCAGAAATCAACTGTGCTGCCAGGAAAATACTGGTTTTAAAAAAAAACAACAAAAAAAAATCCCTCCCAAACGAAGAGAACCCCCACACCACAGTTTTTATGAACACACTCTTTGCATGAGTGTTATTCTCTTCCCTTGACAATTCAGCTCACTGTCCAGCACCTGGAGTCTTTTATATCAATTTATAAATAGATGCTGCACACAAATCAATCCCAGCTACTTCTTGCTACCTTTGTATGCAAGATGGATGACCAAGGGAGAAGAGTTTTTGTGTTTTTGTCTTATCAAAGGCAGGTGGAACAGAGAAGAGTGAGCAGGACAAACAGCACAGGTGCAGATTGAGGAGCAGGGGTGGAGCCAGGAGGGCTCTCTTTCACCTGCTCAGGGCACATCTAAAGAACAAGGAAAACAGATCCACAGGAAACCAGATTTCATTACCTCCACTTCTGTGAAAAGAAACCCATTTGTACAATTCACTTGCAGTTACAGCATGAGCTTTTCTAATTTCCTTCTAGACTGAGTAGCAATAAAAAGGCCTTGTCAGGAGGGTGGGTTTTCCTTCTCCTCACCTTAGCCTGAAAATCCTCCAAAGAAACACTTATTTCATGTAACATTGATTTGTTCAATACAGCACACCTTGCTTGCAAACTAATGAGAGAAGAACTTTAGACCAAGTACTACAGCTGTTGGGTAGTGCCTATTTGGAAGCCAGTATAGGTTAGAAAAAGAAATATTCACAGGCTTGTTTTCAAGCTCATTTAGGAGCTTCCTATATGGAAGGTTTCTGGAGATGTATCCTGTAGGATCTGTATAGAAAGCTTTTGCCTCACTTGAGTATTATCAGTGGCTTGAACTCTGCAGCTCATAAAGCTAAAGAGTGTTAGTAACTTTAAAGGAGAAAATAGAATTACTAGATCTGACCATAAACCCTCAAAGTCACTGTGTCCTCTTCAACACCAGTCAGAGGACTTTGCATGGAATTTCTCCATCTATGCAATGTCTACATAACAGTGGCATTAATTCCTCCTTCGCTTGCCTTTTCCAGCACAGCAAGGGTGCAAAACACACAGCAAAGTGCAGCTTAACCTGCATCAGGCACCATTTAAATGGCTCAGAGAAAAGGATCTCAGTAACTACGTGCACACATTGCTGCTGCAATGACAAGTATCTGTTCCATTCGTGGTGATGTGTGGTGCCAGTGACTCCACACCTCTGCAGACAGCACTTCAATCCAATCCAAAGTGACTACTCCAGGCACTGCAGCACAGAATATTGAGGGAAGTTTCCAGCAAGAGAGAGAAAAGGTTTGGATGCTGCACATTTACTTTTCAGGAGCACAAAATTCATGAGAAAAGCAAGCCAAATCACAGGCAGTCCCAAGTGGAAACCTTTTATCAAGGATTCTTTTACATGCTCTGCGTCAAGAAAGAAAAAAAAGGAAGAAAGCGGAATGTAAGGAGAGAGCTGTTCCCATCTCTTGGCTTTTTTTTTTGTTATTTCAAGAGTCAACATTTAATGTTAAGGACTACACAGGCCTTAACTGAATATTAAAACCAGCTTCCCTGGCTTTTCATATAGCCCAGAACACAGGACAGTCCACGGCAGCAGCAGCTAAACCAGCACACCCTGAGTACGGAACATGAATTTTCCACTTCCAAGTGTACCAGAGCAAGATCCCCGAGCTCTGCTGCTGGCAAGTAAAAAACCTCAGGTCATTATACACGTATTTGCAAGTGCATTGATCCCTTTGATAGGGAAGCCTGGTGGGGATGTCACATACAAACCACCCTACCTCTGTCACTGAAGTCATCCACCAGCACGATCTCTGCCACCAGCTCGGGAGGGGAACGGTTCAGGACGCTGTGCACTGTCCGCAGCAGGGAGGACCATCCTTCGTTGTGGAATGGGATTATCACACTGGTGTTTGGGAGCTTCTCCAGGTACAGCTTGTTTTTGCAGCTGGATACAGACAGAGCAAGTCAAAGAGCGCTGCCAGAACACACCAAAAAACACCCAAAACACACCAGCACTTCCATATTAATTAGCAGCAATCAACTTAGTTCTTTCTTTACTCCTCAAAATGATGAAGAGTGCATTAGTTTTACTAATTTTGAAATAGAGGTAATGAACTCTTGCCTTGTAGGGTTGGTAGTTTCATAAATAAAATTCTGCAGTATGAGGTGCAGTGTTTATTTTCCTGCAGGAGCGGCCATAAGTGGACTTTACACCTTGTTAAACAGGTAACCTCTAAGGCCACACAGTGACCCAATGTAGTTAAAAAACACCCAGTAGCTTTCAGTAGGGGTGAACAATCTATTCCATCCCTGGAGTCCCCTGTGTCCAGAACAAACCAGTGGTAGCTGTGAGAATGGAGGTGTGTGCAGGCCCAATGACAGTGCCAACAGGACAAGCTGCCCTGTGCCCAGGAGCAGGGCACAGAGGTCCCAAGCTGCTCCTGTCCTTTGCACAGCCCCCAGGCTGCTGTGCCCTGCCAGGCCCCTGGGAGGCTGTCACTCTGAGCACAATTCCATGCACACAGGCAAGAATTCCTCCCCCTGGCCCCCGGAAGGAATGAAAGCAGCCCTGGCAGTGGCAGCTTTTTCCTGGTACCTTTCCCAGGGCACAGAGAAGGATGCACCTATGTTATACAAGCTCAATACATCTGTGCCTACAGGAAGTTACTCTGGTGCCTGTGTGAGAGGACAGTAACTTATTCTGGGTGTAATGAATTGTCCTGGGATGCTGCCAAGAGCCCGCAGGCTGTGGCTGCAATGCACAGATGCAAGATGCAAGCTTAAGCTGCAGGGACTGCTTTCATCCAGCCCTTGGCATTGCCATCCTAACCTTCTTCCAACTGCTTCTAGCTACAGTTCTGTTTCAATATGAACCAAGAGCCCTTGAATTGTTTCTAACTCTTCTTAAACTGGAATTCTCATTTCTGACTAACTTTAACAAGTGGGAAACTTTAGCTATTAAGTTTAACCATTAAGCGTGGAGAGAAATTGCTTCCCTCCAGCTACTGTATCTACAATTGCTTTACAAGACCTGCAAAATTAGTATTTAATATTAAAAACCCTAGAGGCACTTAAAGGAAACGTTGTCAGGGGAAGACATGACTATTGAAACAAACAATGGTGTGTGTGCACCAGGCAGATCCAGCACATGCTGTGCCCCAGCTCCCCGAGTCCCACAGTTAACAGAAAGCAGAGGTCACACACGATTTGGTACATTACAGTCCACACAAACCATCTCACACATCAGCTGCTTCTTTGTCCTTCCCCACCCAGGGCAGCTGTTGGGGAGAAATCCAGCTGTGGCCCCTAAAGCTTAGGGCAAGGCAGATGGTGCCTTTTTCCCCACTACACCTTCTCCTCATACTCCCTGCTGTCTGCAGGCACGCCTCCAAAAACTCTATTACCTCACTGCATGTAAGAGGTTCTAAAACACAGCTCCCTTCTTTCTGGAATACTCTTTATGGACTTGTGACTTTATGACTAGGTCAGTCTAATGTTGTTATAAACTGCCCTCATCAACCTGTCCAATAACACAAACCATACCATTTCATGTATATCTTTTTTAATGAGCACAGAGAATGCACAGCAGATCTTTCCAGTCCACTGTGGGTAGCCCTGCTCCCTGCCCAGCTGATCCCATTAGGCACATGCTGTTTATCCCCTCCTCGAGGCCCCCACAGTTTGCTGTGCTGGGGGAAAGGATGTGTCAAGCAACAAGCAAACCACTGCAGCAGCACCACTAATCACAGCTTAAATCATTGGTGTCCCAGACACGTCACTTATTAATTTTATCTGGGGATGGAGTTAGAAGTTTCACATTTTAAAGAAGTTTAAATAGCAGAATTAGCAACACTGAGTCAGCAATTTCAGGAAACACTGGAGCATGTGAGGTAACACATTAAACCCTCAGATAACAAAATACTGGCATTGTCTGATATTTAAGTTCTCAGAGCCCAAGGCAGACCCTGGAAATGGAGGCCAGGTGGAATTTAGATTAGTGAACTCAAACTGTATTTCCTAGAACTTGATCATGGGCTGATCTACAAACATCTTCAGTTACCTGATTTATCTTTATGCCTAAACATTTCAGCTGCATGCCTAAAATATTTATGGATCTATACTCACTACTTTATTTTATATGTTCATATTGAGAAAGGGTGTCAAACCCGTGTATTTGATTAGTTTGCTATGACAGCTGAAGAGGCAATAACTCAATTGTGCCATTAACAAATTACAAAATCTGACTTCTGGAACTTGTATCTCATGAATAAAGTAGATGTTGAATTCAGATTTACTGAACTGTGATAAACACAGCTTTATACAAAAAAAATCTTAGATTCAAATGTCTAACAATGCTTTCAGATTAAGAACCTCACAAACAATATTTAAAAACCTTTCAGCTTTGTATAAACAAGGGCTAAGTCCTAACTGATGCACTTTTGCTAGAGAAAAACTTCTGGCTTGACCAAAATCCAGTTCAACACCATCCTATAGCATAATGTCCAAAACCCAATAGACTCTAAGGTAAGTATTCAACTGCAAATTGCTCCTACTTGTAAACCCTGATGAGGCTGCTTTTATGAGGAAGATGTCCACAAAAATAATCCATAAACCTGTTAAACTCTTCATACATAGTTGAGTGAAGCTACTCACGTCTTTTTCTGCTCCTGAGCATTCCACAGTCATTTCCAGCTAGTGGCCAACATAAGAACTGGAACCTCTGGCTTATAGTAAAGATTTCTTCTGAGCAGGGTTGCAAGTTTGTGTTACTTCAAAGTCTTTTGAAATAAAGAAAATATTTTTTCCCCAGATTTGATTTCTTCTATTTCCCACTGAAATTACTACACACTGTCCTTTATTAAGGAAACACCAGGACCCAGCTGTGCAAGGATTGTATTTTATGAACAAAGGTACAAGAGATCATAATAAAAAAGAACACATTCCTGTAGGGGTGGTAATTTAGGGTTTGCAAACCTTCACTCATAGAAATGCAAACTGTATACTCACTTTGGATGCCTGATGTCTGGAAGGGAACGATTCAGAGAAATTTTATCACTCACAAAGATATTAAAGCCATTTTCCCTGTACGCCTGGTCCACTCGCTCTGTGTCTGTCATTGGGTAAGGCTTTCCCTGTTCTCCATTTCCTGTGGATAGTCAGAAAGTAAATACACATCACTGCTGCTAATTAGTGCTTAACAGGCCAGAAACTAATCCATATAGCAAAAAAGAGCATCTTGTAGTCCTTTGAACTTTATTAGTTTTGTGCTCTGTGCCACATTTAGCACCGGGTCAACCAT
Source organism: Acridotheres tristis (assembly GCA_037013685.1). NCBI lineage: Eukaryota > Metazoa > Chordata > Aves > Passeriformes > Sturnidae > Acridotheres > Acridotheres tristis. Next base: position 5,611,526 of record CM072900.1, read on the forward strand.
GTCAATTTAACAATTTTATCTGATAAGCAGTTTTGCTACAAACCACTCAACTGTGCAAATTGAAGGTAAAAGTCTTCCTTCTAACACCAGAAGCAGAAGAAGGGATTTTGGCAATGCTGTGGAAGATCTACAGAATGCCTTTTGTTTCACAGTGGGAAGAATCCATCAGGTTTGAATATCTCAGCACTGTTGGAATTCTCAGCACAGATGGATTTGTGCTCTTACACTGAGGGGCAGAGCCCTTGCAAACACATCAGTGTAAAGCTGTGACATTCAAAATGGGCCTTATTAGCAATGCAAGACAAACCCCAGAATTACAGAAGGGACTTGCATGAATGTTATAGCCCAGAACATTTTTTTTATTCTTCCTTTCTGGATCTCCCATTTTTGGGAGAGATACATGCACACTTTTTTTTGTGGGAGGATAAGTTTTTTAAAAATCAATTTTCCACATGTCATAAAAACACCAAGATTTAAGTGATACATTTGCACCTCAAAATAGTTATTGTGGAGCTGAGGTAAAAGGAATTTAATTGGGATTAACAGAGTTAAAAGTTAACAGATGAATTGGCTTTAATGCTGCATCATGTCAAGAACATCACCTAGACCCTGAGGTTGAACATATTGTTCTACACTCAGCCTACCAAATAAAATCAAAGTTACAATCTGTATTAAAACATTTTTATAGCAATCTTACATACCTACACGCTCAGAGTCCCTCCTTATGGCTTCTTTGTTATGCCAGTCTTTTTTCCTTTGTCCATCAGCAAAGTAAGGGTCTTTCTTTTGCCTCACGTAGGATGCCTTTTAAACAAAAAAATGGATATATAATAAATACCCAACAAATGAAACCTTTCCTCAACAGCCTCCCTTTCCTGTAAGAGGAAATTAAACATCTCCCTTAAGGCAAGATCATCACAAGCAAATGGCTTTTAGCCTGAAAGGGGTGAGGGAGGAAGTGAGTTTTGCTTGTCTCAGAACTTTATCAGAGTCTGTTAAGCGATATTTTTCCAGGGCACCATCATGTATGCAGAACAGTATTTCTTAATCAGAGAATCTATTAAAAACTCCCATTTTCATTTTGAAAACATCTAATACATCTTACAGCCTTTTTGTTAATTAAATAGGATGTAATGGGACACCTATTGCAGAATCATTATTAATGAGACACTACCACACCTGAATAAAATCAAAGTAAGATTTAAAAGGTCATTTATTAAGACTCTTGCTGCTGAACACATTTAGAAATTCTATTTCATTATGTTGTTCCTGAAATTCAAAAGGCACAGGTGCTTTGAAAACGAGTCAGCAAATGAAGATACCCAGGAATCCAATGTCTCCAGCTCACCTCTGACTACACAGGATGGAGACTCACATTTTCTGAAGGAAAGAGGAGTCATGAGAGGCACTGTAAAAGTCTTATTGATTCACATCATGCAGGAGAAGGCAAGTGCAGACCCAAAGCAGCTGAGCTGGTGAAAAACCACACACTCCTGTCATGGAAGGGCTCACCCGAGCTTACCAAACATAAACATCAAACTAATTTCCTTTACCTGCCTTGTGGTTTTCCAGCTGTCCTATTAAACACCACTGCTCTGTGAATTCCTACCTAGTCATAATGCCACCCCTTCTAATGATTCCCACTAAATAAACCACACTAGAGCACCCTACCATCCTGTGAAATTTTTGCCTCTAATTTTGCAATAACAATTCTTTGCCAGGCCATCTCTCCAGGATACTCGTCTGCCAGGAAAAGTCCTGGAAAGCTCTCACAGACCAAAGCATCTCCTTTCCAGGAGAGTTTTGCCAACTTTCTGAGCACTAGCCTCCTGCACAAGTATCATAATGGGCACAGGAACAACTGGCAAGTCTAAAATTTCTGTATTTTAGATCTCTTGTTTATAATGTTCTGGACTGAATGCACACACCAGGAGAATCGCTGACAATGCCACTGTCCCTCCTGCCATTTGCTGAGATTAAACACGTGAAAATCCCTTAAAAGCAGTTGCTCTGGAAACCCCATCCACTATTGCAGAGGAAAGCATGGCCAGAGTGTCCAGGGACTAGATCCAGCAGGAAGAACACACAGAGCAATTCTGAACCTCACAACACCACTGCAGTTGTGGGAGCCCAGCACCCCAAGTCAAATCTGTACAAAATGAGCAGGGAATTCAGGCAACCTGGAGAAAAAAGAAGAAAACTGAGACCCACCAGCAAACAGACATCCAAACTGTCTAACAGAGCATTGCTAAGAGTACTTAAATCCCATCTCTTTCTGGCAACTTAAACTAGAATTGCAGAGGTACCTCCCTCCCCCTCCCCTCTGAACTCTGAAAACATCCCTTAGAAAACACCTGTCCACTGCTGCAGGTCCCCATGGGCACTGCTCTCTGTGCTGGGTTTGGCTGAGGTGGAGTTAATTTTCTTCATGGGAGCTGGCATGGGGCTGTGACTTGGCTTTGTGCTGGAAAGTGTTGATAAAACAGGGATGTTTTTGTTGCTGCTGGACAGGGCTTATCCAAAGTGCCCTCAGCGAGGAAGGTGGGAGGGGACACAGCCAGGACGGCTGACCCAGGGACATCACAGACAATGTGGTGTCATGCTCAGTACATAAAGCTGGGGAAGGAGGAAGAAGCAGGGGTTTTTTGTAGTGGTGACATTTATCTTCCCTGCTTTCCTCGGGAAGGCTGAACACCTGCTGCTCATGGTAAGCGGGGAATGGATTCCCTGGTTTGTTTTGCCTTGTGGGGTTTTTGCTTTCGTTTTTAAACTCTTTATCTCAAGCCATGAGTTTTCTCACTTCTACTCTGCCAGTTCTCACCCCCACCGTGGGTGGCTGCTTGGGGCTGAGCTGGGATACAACCACGACTCATTCCTTCTGAAATCCATACACAGAACGCATCTGCAGTTGTCCTCCACAACAGCTCCCAGGAGAGACATTTCAAATACACCCCAAAGGATTCACCAACATCTCCAGAACCCTCTGAGGAAAGCCACACCACTGGGCTGATTCAGGAGGGGCATCTCTCACCATTACACAGCTGTCCCACCACAGCAGCAGCCTAAAAGCCTGCAGCCATCCCTGCTCAGCGTGGGCACCCCCAGGCTCTGGGCTGGAGTGATCCTTGTGCTTGTGTGCTCAGTGTAGGATAGTGTGTACAGGGAAATAAATTTTCCGCACAGCTTCAAGCCGTTCTTCAGAGGGGTCAGCAATGTGCATGTAAACATCCTCAGAGCAAGCAACAACGTAATGCAAGCAATTTAAACCCTGAGATAGAGGGAAAGCAAGCAGCAGCACATCATCCTCCAGGGCTGCTAAAATAAAGGAAAACAAAAAAAGAAAAACAAAAAAACCACGAAGACTGCCACAGCATTACACACAGCACCAATCAGGCAGATAGACAGTAGAAAGTCAAGCACACGGATGTATTTCTCTCAGTCCCAGATAAATTTACACACAAAAGCATCTGTGAGTGGGGTTAAGCTAACCCTGTCAGGGCCACACATGTCAGTTATTTGTAAACTTTAAATGAAGCAAGAGGGAAAACTATGAAGCACACACATCAGTTATTCAGACCCCTCTGAACTGCAATGTGGGACTTCAGAGGTACAGAGAGTAAGAGTTATCGATCCTGAAGTCCTGAGAACAGGCTCTGTACAGCTCTCAGTCTTGGAGACTTACAAGGATCAACAGATCTTCAGGTTGCCATTGACAAAATGAAATGAGGACTGTGCAGGGTAAGTCATTATCAGCCCCTCTGCCTGCAGTGCTCATGGTGTTTTTGCCCTGAGCAACTAAACACCAAAAGAGATTCACATAGGACAAGCACAACATGAACCTCTGTTGGATCAACATAAGACTCCAAGTGGCTTTTAGAATCCTGAAGGGCAGACACAGTTCCAGCTGCATTCTGAAGCTGTTTTTGGTCTTGGGCAGAGAAGCTACCTTAGTTCATCCAACACTGGAGTCCTCCATTACATTTAATTCAGCTTGGGTAAATGTTAAGAGGTTAGAATATTTCTTATTGTATCCCTTGCAAGCAAACATACAATGCTTACACTGGTTTTGCAGGTCACTGTTAAAACACCATAACTGAAAAGTCTGATGTGAGTCACTGACAAGTTCTATCAACAGTGTGTAAACATTAATTTTGAAGTGACTTTCAGTGCTGGAAAAGGAATATCAGTGACTTTGCCTCGGTGACCTTGCCAGCCCTCACCATCCACACAGGCCTGGAGGGAAGGTGTAGCAGCAGCAGCCTGATCAGCATCGCATTTCAACACCAACCTCATTTCAGCAGACCACCAAAAAAATCCAGTGTGCACCATGAAACATTTGCCTTCCCCCTCCTCGACTGCAGTTCTTATCTCATGCCATCACTATCAGCAGAGCTGTGTGTAAGGTTGCAGGCATGATGCCACCATATGTCCTCAAAGTCCTCCTCACTGGGAAAACGGGCAGGTTGTTGACATTGATGTGATTTTGGAAGCTCTTTTCCTTCTTTCTTGTTTCCCTCTCCAACTCCCTCTTTGTAAAAGATGTCTGAGTTCTAGAAATCCAGACACAGCATACAGGGACCAGAATGTTGCTTTTTTTAGTGGTTTCCTTCAGGGATGCTGCATGGGATTTGACTCAATTATGCAAATTACATAACTTGATGATACTCCCTCAACAAATGCTCTAGACTGTGATATCAGAGCAATCTGCAAAACACAGCAAGTTTCCTAGGACTGACTTTTGCTTTAACTCTTAAACAAGCATATCGTTTATGGGGAGCTGTATTTCGTCTCAATTTCCACTCTCATCCTTATTTCTCATTAATTCTAATTGCATAGCAGGAGGTAGAACATTTTTGTCCAAATCCTCCACCATATCCCCCGGTATGTGCATTTTATCTATGGAATGCAGTGACCATTGTTTGAACATTGGAGCTGTCAATTCTGCATGGTTAGGGTAAATTCACATTATGGACATGGATTTCTCTCCCTATAAAAGAGGTCAGCAATTTTCACTTCAGCTCTGCATTAGCTTCCCATTTTGCAAAAATATCGCTGTTTTTTTAAATGGTCAATTGTAAACAACATGTAAAAAGCACATTTTAAAGCATGAAGGCTTCATTATGATCATCTAGTCAGGCTATGTAAGTGCACCAGCCATTGAATTCCATCCATTAACTCCTCCAACAAGCCCTTAAATTCTATTTCAGCTCGAGCACATTTTCTTTTCCTTAAGAACTGGAAGTTGTTTACCACTAAGGAGTGATTACTTCTCCAGCAATATCTTAAACTGTTCTCCTGCCTGTTTCCAGCCTTCATTTTTTAAAAACTGAAAATGAACTAAAGTAGAAAGGCATATTAAGCAATACATTGAAAATGGATTTAGACAGATTGCTGTAAATAAGCCCCTTCTGTTGTCTACCACACTGTTACTTAACACGCCGCCAAAGTAATTGATCAGTGTTCAAACGCCAAATGCACAAAAATGGAATTTTAATTTTTTGTTTAATCACTATTTAGTGCGCCTGGCTGCAGCCAAAAAAAAAAAGTGCGGATGGAGACATAAGCCAAGAGTTTTCTACACATGAGGACAAAATGATTTGCTGAAGCATATATGTTAACCATAATGCAGTACAGATATCAAACCCTCTTCAAATATTAGTTTTGCTGATTTATTATTTTGTTTCAAACCAAGGAGCTATAATAGGACCCATGATTTTTGGAGACAGTGTAAACAGGGAATCTGCTTCACTCCAGACCTGTTCATTTAGCCAAGAACCTCAGCAAGTCTATCACGCACTTATATCCTACAAGATGTTGAAGATGCCAAAACAATTCAAGAAAAACTACAGGGAAAGGGAAAGCAGCAAATAAGAACCATTCTTCTATTTACTAAAGGAACTTGCAGCCTGAGGTGAACTTGCTGGAACACTCCAGAACACACACTTGGGAACAACCCAGTTGTCACATTCTGTGATGTGGCAAAGCAGAAAGAGAAAACATCTATAGGCAGATTTTTTCCAGTCCTCCAAAACTGACAGTACCTGAGCTGTTTCAGGAAGCAAAATGTGAGGGAAGCCAGGTCTAGCAGAAAACAGGAAGAATCCTCTCTCTCACTGCAGCAAACTCAGGTTTTACTCCACACAGGACCAGCTATGCTAAATGTAAGTAACCATTTCATAAATAAATAGATAGCAAGTGTTATTGTATATGTACCATGAAAAAATGCAATTCTTTTTTTGGTTTGTCAGAGCTCTATTAACAAGTGTTGAACAACAAACTGGTGCAGCATTCACACAGCACAAACAGACTGCATTCTTTTTACTGGCAGGAAAACAGCTGAGACTTCCAGATGAGCTAATGAAAAATAAAAATATCACCAACATCAGCTGGAAGCTGCTCCTGGGTCAGGAAGCTGAGCATAACCTCAGTCAATCAAAGCTCCTCATTTACTGGAACAGGAGGCAGCATACTACTGGAAAAAAAGGATGCTAAAAGCCTGTTGTGTGGTCTACCCAAGTGTTTTCAAAAGGTTAATTTTTGAAGCTATTTCAGCCCATAAAAAATTTAAAAGGTACATTAACATAATCCATACCTTCAACATTTCAGGAACTATTAAAAGGCAACGCAGGACTAAATGGCACCACATCATGCAGAATTTTTAAGTGCTTTCAATGACAAAAAAGCCAAGTTCATCTTCACAGCTTGTTGGGACTCCCACCCAAGAAACAGGTTTGAACCACACCTGAACTTCTCCTACAGAATGCTATCCCCTGGCCATCATTTTCTTTCCTATCTGTAACACCAGTAATACTGAAATTCAGATTTCTGCTTTGTTTTAGAGGAGGACAGGCTTTGAATTATGGAAATATCCTGTCTGATTACTTCAGCTGTAGAGCCCCAGATAACCGTGGGCACTCCTGGATCAGTCCTTGTTGGATCTGACAGTTCTGAGCTTTCTGTACTTTCAGACACTGACCCCCAGGAGAACACTGCTTTTAACTTGAAGCCTTGGAAAAGACTTCCAAATTTGGGTGATGGAGTTAGAGTCACAGGTGTGTAGTTGGAATAGAAATATGTGATTTCACATGGTGAAGGGTTTTGAACTTGAAAGTTTTAGAATATAGTAAAAGGTATGGGACAAGATAGAGGATTTTGGGTGTTTTCTTTTTTCTATCTTCTTCCTTCTTCATGATTTCAGGTAGTAGTTTCTGGTTGGATAGCTAATGCTGCACTGCAGGTCACAAGAATTTAGTTATTGGGTCAAAAGTATAAATAATATAAATGTTAATTCTCTATTGGACTGTTTAGCTTTAAAAGACCTTGTAACTAGCCAGATTTAGACCTCCATTTTGCTCACTTTTAGCTGGTAGCTAGAAGTGTAGCAGAACTCTCTGTACTTTAGATAAGATCTAATAAACAACCAAGCCCAAACACAAGAAAATTCATCTCCTTCATGTTTTTAATCCTAACTCTGAGTAAAGACAGAAGAAAATGAAAACAAGCCACTAATTAAGTGGTGCAGTTACCACCTTTACAAGTCCTTACCCCGTGTCAGAGAATGAAACCACACCAGAACCAGCTGAAGGGATCAGTGCAGACAGGCACAAAGCAGAGCCTTTTGTGCAGAATGCCCAGGGACATCTGGGAGCTGCAGAGCTATTAAAGAACATGTTCCTTGCAGAACACCAGCTCCTCGGTGGATGGGACAGCCTGCTGCTTTTAGCTGTTTTTTAATGCAGTAAGTTTTTTGTACCCAGTGCTAGAACAGTACTTGCTTGAACTGAAACTCCACCCCTCCCTTTAAATTCCTTCAGTTAAATTTTATTCGACACCAATTGCTGAAAACCTCTTAGCACCGAAAAAAAAAAAAAAAAAAAAAAAAAATCACTCACAAAAAGTCCTGGATCATCGGTGGATTAAAGTCTGCAGACATCAGCTGAGCACAGTGATAGATGACTAAGCTGGATGTCCTATCTCTGCCAAACACCTCACACTTTGTTCTTTGCTTACCTTTAGATATAATATTAGTAAGTTCAGAGCAGCAGACATCACAAAACTATGTTTGACTAATTCAGCCCAGGCCTGCAGAGGCACAGCACCTTCCAAGGTCAGCACAGAGCACCAAGCAGTGAGTTCCTCCCTGAATTTAAGCACATCTTGTGACAGCACAGCAGTTTCAGTCTCAGACTTTCCTTTCAGCTCTTAAAACCTCAGTTGGCCTAGTTTTAGAATTCATTTGCCCACAATAGCTTTCTCATCTTTTCTGTTCCCTAAAACATTTACAGCCCTTTCCATCTACAGAACTGCTCCACCTCCCACACTGAGCCTGTCTCAGGAATCTGCTGAACACTGTGGAATAAGCTCCTGCAGGCATTTAGCTGGGGTAAACCACCTTGTTTTCCCCTCAAGCAATAAGAACCTTTCTTTAACCTTGCTCTAAGATACAGCAACACCCTATAAAATTCCCAAAGAATATAGCATGCCTTGTGCCAGCCTCTGGTTGAGATGGAGACAACCCACTCCTCACCTTGCCTGAGGTACAAGAGCCAGGAGGGGCTTGGACAACAAACACACAAAATGAAGATGTAGACAAAAGTAATCTCTGAACTGCCATTCCAAATAAGATTATACTTCCCACCCCTCCCACCTTCCCCTTCTGCTTTACAGCTTGCTGCAAACATAAAACTAGATGAGCTCTCCCAAGGAACCAGGGTACATTTAGTGTTTTATCACAAGTCCAAGAGCTGCTTTTGGACTGCAACTCCTGGCAGAAGCTACAGGCAAGAAATCCAGAGAGATGCACTTTGTTTTCCACAGAATCTAGTGCTAGCTGAAGCTGTCTTCAATACAGTTTTATATTCACAGAAGGAGGGAGCAAGGTGGTTTGGAGACCAGTTTGAGAAGTGACCATTTGAAGCAGAACCTGGCAGGTGTCTGCAGATACCCAGACTCCATTTAACTCAGCCGAACAGTTCACAAGGGGCAGTGGCTTCCTACAAGGACAAACTTTGGAGCACTCTTTCTGAAATCTGACTGTAAAGACTTACAGATTATGTTGCATATGCAAAAATAGTTGAATAATCTGCATTAAGATTTAATAAAAATGCAGGATGCAAAACCTATTAATTCCATCATCTTGGTGAATTCCCTGTACTCAAGCTATAAACTCCAGATCAGATTATAGGAATGTTAAGCCAATCAAGGATTGCTCAGATGAACACAACTTCCAAATATTTATACACAAGCATAGAAGCAAACCCTGCATAATGTTAACAGAAATTCCATTAAAAATACATCACAATGAGCATCCTGAATATCCTCAGCACAGAAATACTACACAGAGGTGAAATTCCCAGCACTCAACCAATACAAGATGACAACTCAGGTGATGCTGCATGTAAGTGGACCTGGCAAATGTGTGACTGCAAATTTGACTTTGTTCAATTTACAGGAAAAAACATACAGCGTTTATAACTAATTGAATGATAAAAAATGGCAATTTGTGCTTTTCATTCAGTGGAATCCACTCGATTGGGTACTAGGTACTTGAGAAACTGTGGTATAAGTCCTGGTATAAACTGGCATAATTGGTATGAAAAAGGAAATCAAATGATAAATAAAAGATAAGGCTGCTAATGCTCCAATAATCTTTGAAGCAAGGACAGGACAAAATCTACCTGCTAGACATGCAAAAGAAGAATTCTAAGTACTTTCCACAGAGACAGACATTTCCAGAGAAAAACACTTAATTTTGGGGCTTAGCAATGTGCAAAGTATACTACCAGGACACCCTGCACTTTGTGATAAAGGCACAAGTGAGACTGCACTAGAACATGTTTTCTGAGGTAAGATGAGCGAGGCAGTTTGAAAGTTTGCCAACAGTTATAGTTCATAATAGTAAACAGAAATGCTCAGGATTTTGCCCAAAAAAGCAGGCAGAGCACCATAAGGCATCCATAAGCCTGACAGAGCTGCTGCAGTCTGCAACAGCTGACAGTGTAGATCAGATATTTACCTTTCCTCATGGAAATTGGGCTGCTGCCAAACTTCTACAAACAAAATTCAAGGGCACTTTATGGAAGGTTTGATGCCTGGTGAGGGGCAACGATTTGTCAGCAAGCACAGTACACTGGCTTCAGAAAGGTTAATACTGCTCTTCTGAAATCTCCAAAAAGGTAAAAAAAGATCCAACATTCAGTGCTATGGAAAAATATACTCAATCCATACAAAACCTACATGACAGATATGACTCAAAAACTGGAGTAAGAACTGTAGCTGCCACTTTGTTGTGTGCCAGGTACCAAGAATGTGTTTTATGTCAGCACAGTGCTTCCCACATCAAGTTGCATATCATGCTTAGAAACTGTTTCTTCCCTGAATTTTGAAAGCTACTAGGGAAAAAAAAAAAAAAAAAAAAATCTGTATTTTAGGTTCTTTTTCTTGAGTCCTCACCCATGACTAGGACTTACACATAGAATTATTTAAGTATCTCTAGTCAGATATTTGAGAAGAGGCACAATCTGACTGTCATCCGTGGAAAAGTCAGACCCAAAAGAAGAGGATGTCAGAACATCTATGAACAGCATCCACCAACACAGGGAATGATCCCCAGACATGCTCTGCCAGCTCACCTTGCTCAGCAGACCCAGATCAGATGATTGCAGCTTAACCCTAAACTGTCCCTGGAAATGCAGACAGGTGACAATAAACACTCAGCCAAAAGGATTTTAGGGAGAACTTAAGCCATCAAGAGGCCTACAGATACTTTCAGAGTGCACTCTTCCCCCATTTATCTCCTGCTACCAGGAACAATTAGCCTGCCTACATCATACTTGCACACATCTTGAACCAAATAGTTCCTGCTAACTCCAGCAAAGCAGGAAGAACCACAAGCATTTTTCTGTTTTATTTTCCACAGTCTTCAGGCAGTACCTTCAGTACTGACACTGCTCACTTGCCTTGCAGACACCGGGAAATCAACAACCACTCTGACAGCTTTAGTTTAGGGAAAAAAAAGAAAATAATTGTTTTCAATAAACTTTTACTATTACTTCAGGTGGTGCTCCAAAACAGGTTTGCTGCCTGATTCCCACCAACGGCACAGCTTTTTCTTAGCAGCAATGCAGCAAAACCACAATTTTCTAGCTTTCATCAACAGAATACTCCTATTTCCCTTTTAGCTGTTTAAAGACTTTAAAGTGAATTCCTTGCCACATTCCTGGCAAACTTGATGCTTCTTGACAGTGTTACGTTAAACTGAAAACATCAGCACTAAAAAGCAACATTTAACAAGGCTCTTCTTCCCAAGGAATTATTTAACTGTTGCTCACACAACTAGTATGTTGCACTCAGCAAATGCACAAAACCCCCAAATTCAGTCATCAACCTCTTCTAGGAGACCAGGTCACCACTGATAGGTGGCCAAAGTGACTCAGAAAACACACATATCACACAATTATGGACTAAAAAAAACACCAGGAACCACTCAGGGAAGGTTATCCCATGGACAAGTTCTGTGCACCTTAAAAATAACTTGCCTTTACAGTAATGCTGAGAGGCTTCTCAGCAGTTAAAAGCTGAGGTGCCAAGCACATGTACCCAGCAAGGGAGAGCGTCTGGCACCCTTTCCCCACTCCTCCCTCCCCAGGGAAAGCACTGGCAGAGCTCCCTGCAGCTCTCCTGCTCCTGGGCACAGTTTGTGCATCATCTCATCACACTTCCCGAGTTTAATACTCCTCTCCCAAGCACGTTGCTCACGAGGCTTCACTCCATCCCTTTCAAACACTGCATGAAATTGTGACTGTCACACATCTTTATGCCACCTGTCCACTCCTGCACCCTGAGGTGAGGAAAGGATCATTGTTTTCAATAAACAATAATCAATAGTCCTTTGCTGATTCTCAAGGCCAGACCCTGTGTGGGTACCACTGGTCCCTTTTAGAGATGCCCTCTAGTAGTGACCACTGAGCCTGGTTTGGGTGCAGAAATAGGGGCATATAGAAATAGGGGGAAATAGAGGCTGGAAAAACAAATTAATTGAGTCTGGGAAGAAGCTGGTTGACAGTGTTAGGCTGCCTGTGGAAGACAGATAATATTTCCAGTAACTGAAAGGTGCTGAGCACTTCTGGGGAATTGAGGAAGAGCAGGGCTGGAGATGCAGACACCAAACCATTGTATATGTCTAAAAGGTGACAAATCACTTTTGGATGTCATCTTAAAAGTGACAAACTGCTGCTAACCATGACAGTGTCAGGATTAAAAAGGAAGAAACAAGCAGCTTCTTTGTGGAATTGGTAACAACCAGGCAGATAGGAGAGAAAAGAGAGGTGTCACTCAGTGAGGTAAAACTGAGCATCCTGAGTCTTGTTATTGTTAATATCCAAATTGGAATTCACTCAAATCTAATCAAAACTTCCACATTCTGATGCAAACATTCAGATCATGTGTCAAAGCAATCTTTGCCAGAATCTTTTTAGACCCTGTAAAATTATCTATCGATTTCAATACTGGAATGGAAAACAGGTTTGTTAAATCTGCTGATGTCGCTAACTGGAGAATAGGATTAAAATTCAAAAGCAGTCCTGGCCACAGAAAAAAGCATCAAAAATTCAGGATACAATTCAAAGGGTAAAGAAGACATTAGCTGTACAAATGTGAAGCTTCAGTGATTTTTTTATGCAGTTGTTCAGCAGCTGTTCTATCATAATGACTGTATGGAACTCTGTCCTGCTGTTTGAAAAAAAGCTGATTTCATCCTGAGATATTTACAAAAACATCACATGCAGAAAAATGCAAAATAATGGATGCTGATGAGGGCAGAGATGACTGGGCAGAAAAGGAAAGGCATGCATTACAAATAGCCCTCACACTTTTCCACACTGCTCCAAGGAAGAAAAGGCCAAGACATGAAATTAGAAGCACCATACATGAAATTATGGAAGAGGCTTTTCATCTATGTGAGAAATTAATATAGTCCATCCTGGGCCAAGAAGCAATTAGACTTTGAGAGGTTTCATTTCACCACCAGGATCTTAAGAGAGATCTTTCCCTTGAGAATACACTGAAAACACTGAATTCCTGAAATTTTCAGTGTCCCCTTCCTGGATAGGGTTATAGCAGCCAAACATCTTCATGAGCATCCTTTAGGCATCACATTAAAATATATCACAATATTTTCTATTTTCCTAGATCTATTCTGGCTCCTATAGCACAGTAGAACTAAATTCCAAAGCAGCTGAATTATTTAGAGCATTTACTGTCCTTCAGGGTCATTACAAGAGCATAGAAGTTAGCCCTATGATAAAATATAAATTCTCTTCTCTATGGCATAGTCTGACCTCGCTATAATGAAGCTCTGTGGGACTGAGAAAAATTGCTGTACAGCAGGACACTTTCTAAAATACAGTTTTTTGTAGCTTCTCATACCAGAATAAAGAAGTTCTCAATTTGACTTGAATGCATTATATCTAGTATTTTTTATGAATCTTGCTTCATATTGAAAGAATACTGCTTAAGCATCGACAAAAAGGAAAAAAGTCAATAAAGAAATAAAACGCATGGTTATACATGAGATGCAGCAGAGAATGACAGCTACAAACTCCTCAGATTTGCTTAGGTGTTTGTTCTCAACCAAGTCTCATTAAAGAGGAAAAAAAGAATTAAGCTCCCACTGCTGGGACTGTTTCAGAGAGGGCAGGCTATTAGCAGGTCGTGTTAGAGAGCGCCTGACTAATTCATTGTGTGTTCATCTCTCTCGAGTCCTCTGAAAATTTATGGTGTAACACCTCATGGCAAAAACAGCACTGGCAAAACAGTGCTGGCTGCTCAGCTCGCACAGAGAGCTCCATTTCACCTCTTTGGAGGAATTCTGAAGGTGAATCTCTCTTCAGCCTTGTACAGAGTAGCATAAACTATTTTAAAGCCTCCTTTTAATGGGAACAGGGAGTGAGACACAACTTGTATCCTAGATTTTGTGTGTTCCCTGGATTCAAGGACAGTTGTTCTGGGAGTATTCAGGCAATGATCAGACATTCCTCTTAAGAGCCATGTTCACTGGCTTTCAGCACAGACAAGGATAACTCTGCTGAAAGGGGTTATGGTTAATGCTGTTCTGCACAATATGAATGAAGGAAGAAGGGCCACTGCCCTCTCGAAAATGATGTCCTATACAAAAGCAATGGGAAGATCATGGGTGTAACACACAGCATTTTAAAGAGGTTTTCAGAACAGCCTTTGTGACACTGGCAATTTTTTCCCTCCCTGAAGCAGCACAGATGTTTTGAAAATGAAGCACACTGAGCCTTAAGCATTTCCAACTGTGGTGTGCAGAGAGGAGAGGCTCCCTCTGCTCTGACGTTTGTCTGCACTCACAGTTAACATCAGTCAGACTTCCTGAGTTCTGTGATGAGGTGAATTGCAATCAAACAGAACTGCTTTAACAAAAACTTCATCTCCTTCAAGCTCTGTGGTTTTTAAATGCTCTGTCAGACTTGCACATCTGTTGAGTGAGGAAGTGACCTTGGAGGAGAGTAAGGAGGCTGAAGAAGCTGCCGGGAACAAAGAGATGCAATTAGTGATGATGAACTGGTCTTATTATCATAGAAGACTGAAGTTCAAGTCTTGATCTGTGTCATAAGTGAAGAATCAATCTGGTTAATTTTGCCAATAGTCATTCTTTGGAAACTATTTTTCATTACTGCCAAAAAAAGAGCTCTGACCTGAGGAGTGAGAGCATTAACCAGAGCATTTTGGGGCAGCCAACACTGCCTGAGAGCTGTTGCCCTTCAGACCCATCTCCTGACCACAGAAAGCTTTCACAGACATCCTTTTTGCTTGTGACAACAGCCTGTTTCACACACACTTCATGCAGAGAATCTTAAAAACCCTGTTAATGCTGGAACACTATTAAATAATAATTCAAGACTGAGATAACGGGCATTGCGGGTTCCTTCCTCTCTTCTTCTTTGCAAGTCAAAAAACAGTTTTCCATTCAAGAATGATTTTGAAGAAACTATATTACACATATAGCAACACAGCCTATCACAAGTTTTTATCAAAACTGACAAGCTCATGGCATGAACATTACAACATCTTAAAATCTTTCAGCGCAAAAGAACAGCTAAAAAGTCCTGAATGACTTTGCTCAGGAGATGGACACTGTGTGTGCTCCGGCTGACCTTACTAATGATCATTCAAGCTGCAAATCTGCTGCTAAAGTCTCCGTTGTAAGCAATTATTTGCCTCTGTGCAAAAATGTTCATTTCATGCTCTGTAAACACATCTCCTTGTGAAAGACCAGCCTGCCCATAAAGATTGCTTCTGACAGCCTGCTGACCATCTCCTGCAGCAAGTGCCTGGAGCATCTTTTGGAGGCAGAAACATCTGTTCTCCCCTCCCAGAGAAGAGAACATGTTTACAGGTGAGCCATGTGCAATGGCAGCTGGAGAGTGCTGGCACTTAAGTAAGACAGAGTAACTTGACACTGTAGAATTAAAGACAGCAGCAACTGCTTTCAAGTAGCTGTAATAATTTGTCACAGCATTTAATCAACTAACCTCTTGTGGAAAACATTCCCTCTGCAGTGCTGCTCTCAGGGTAAGGATTCATGGATGACACAGGCTGTGGTAAGAAAGATGGCTTTTTAAGTGAAGGTGGAACTGCAACAGGAAGGGTGGTTGTCAAGCTTCAGGGAGAAAAAGCACCACACTGGTTATACACCAGTAATAAGCAGGCAGATTATTTAGCTCAAACCACAGGCAGCCACAACCTAATCCTGTGAGCAGTCTCTCCCCATGAGATCATGAAACATGATGCTTCATGGCAAGTGTTTTTTACCCAAGAACATTAGTCTGAATTCCAAATCCATTACATACCGTGCCAGTTTTGGGTGTCAGCACATGCAAGACCACTGGGAGCCAAGTTGTATATTTTAAGGTAATATGAAAAAAAAAAAAAAAAGGGGGAAAGCAACTGCCTTCCAAAACACAAGCTAAATGTTAGATGTGGAAGTTACCACCTTCTGCTAGAAAGGCAAGAGAATCATAAATATGCCAGACACTTCATGCATGGAAACAAGTCAACTTTGAATAATTTTACGCTATTAAGAGACGCACACCGAATGTGGACCCAGATCACTTCATAATTCATATCTGCCACATACTAAAAGTCAGCCTTGGTATTTCACAGCAAGTCACCAACTAGAGTGGTCTTTCAGATGCATCGAAATTCACTTCACCATGCAGACAGAGCAGGGAAACCCTTTCACCCTTCCTCAGTATCTACCTCAGAGACAAGTGCCACTTCTCTCTCAGTACTTCTTCACAGATGACTTCAACCAGACCTATTTTCCCATGCCTCATGTTACAAAACACTCCAGAGGCCACACAAAGTGAACTAGTCTTTTTTATTTCTAAGAACAGCTTTTGAAACTTGAAGTAAGCAAAGAGACTTCAAGATTTAAGTGTCCACATGATGCTCCCAGATTAGGAAATATTTATGTATTTCCATAAATTTACCACTGTGCAAAGAGGCAAGACAAGTTCACTAACCCAAAAAGCCTAAGCCAGAGAAGTTGGCTATTATGAATTATAAAAGCAAAAAGCTCAGATAAATGTCTATGTTTCAGTAATCCCATTTAGGACAGCTGCTCAGAAGAGCCTATGTAGGAGTGGATTTTCACTAATTACATTAACAGGAGGAAGGACCATAACACTTATTGTAATGACAAGATGTCAATCTTGCCAAAAAGTATAAAGTTAAGATTCTTAGTATATGCAATTTAGTGGAATTAATTTCCAATTTGCATAACAAAACAAAAATCAAGGCTGCTCTGTACTTTCAAGTAAAACTAATCTTAGATTGATAAAGCCTGACACTTTTGTCCATGGTCTGAAGCAAATTCTTTGAAGAAGTGAGACCAACAGTCTTTTTGCTCTACAGAGCTGAGCAAAAACAGTTTACTGAATTACACTGCTGTTCTACACTCATCATCTTCGGAAGCACAGCTCAGTTTAAAGGCTTTTTTCTTGCCTCAAATCCAGCTTCTTTCATCGATCTGGTTGCAGTAAGTCCCCATCCAGGGCCATACCAGTGTAGTGGAGGGGAAAGTAAACTGGAAAATGGGGGCAAGATCATCAAATTGCCTCTATTACTGAGACGACCCCTGTCAAAGTCCTCCTTAACAGGCCCTGGTTACTGGATCCTTATTTTTCAGGCAGCAGAGCACACTCAGGCAATTAATTTACTATTCTTCCTTCTATCTCCACCACTCCAAAAGTCAAATTCACACTTTGATACAGGTTCTTGTATGAGGAAGTAAGAATCTCCACCTCCCCCCAACTTTCAGGCTTATTAAACCAAAGAGGTTAAAAACCTTTTAAAGCAGAAAGTTGCTTCTATCAAAAGAGGTGAAACCTCACTGCCAGCCTTAAAGGAATCAATAAATAATGATTAGTAGGTGAGAAATTCCACACATTTTTGTCTGCTTAGTACACCTATTTTAACATCTCCAAACAGTTGAATCTAATTAGTTGCTGCGATTTAAGCCACCTTCCCTATATAAGACGTTCAACAGGCACTTGCTTGTTTCTAGAACCGCATCGAGCCTGTGCTAACATTTTAATCTCAGTGACAGCCAAAGAAGAGCCCGATTAAACAGCAACTCCACAGTAACACCGTTCTATTTAATCTTCTTTGCAAGCTTCAGAAAGACCATTGCATTAAAAAAAACAAACCCAAAAAGCCCCAGACAACCCAGGGCTCATGTAGTTATAAAAGCTTTCATCACTTAATCCTCTATCCTCTGTAAGAACTCTCCTGACCTGAAGAGACTGGAACACTTTCTGCAGCAGCTCTCACTGCAGTAAGCTGAACATTTCCTCCAAGTCTGAAAATCTGACGAAACTACAGTACATGATGAGTGACATGGGAAAATCAAATACTTTAACCTCCAAAATTCCTTTAAATGCATTTTTAAAAACAAGCAGTTGTTTCAAACAAGCCAAGATATTCCACTTAGACCACAGAGATGAGAAACCACCCCAAATTCCTTCAAGTTCAATGGAAGTCAACTTTCTGCTAGATTCCATCAAAGGTAGGATCATTTTCTTTTCCTTACGAAGATGCAAGCCAAAGTTCATAGCTTCTATGGATTTCAGAGTATTCAGATCAATCTTCTGAAAGCTGCATAAAAATACTGCGTGCTTCTGACTGATGTTTATTTTCTAAAACTGTGGCTTGTCTTTTAACCAGAAATGTGAGGGATTCAGGCTCCATACACAGTAGAGAAAAAGGACCTCTGAGCAAAAGTATGTTCAGACAGCTGCAGCTGAGGGGCACATACTATCTTTGAGATTTTTTTTTCTGATGAAATTATGGCAAGAAACCAGAGCAAGCTAAAGAGATAGTGGAAATATCCTGGGTGACTGGAAGAAGAAACTTATTTGTGCCTCAGGTCAGCAACCACTAAGAGTCATACTAGGAACATCAACCTTCAATGCATAAACTTCCTTGGTAATAATTTGTAAGCCAAGAAAAAATGTCCAACTCAACACATACAACAGTAGCTATGGACTCTGAACTCAGTATCAGCTCTCCTCCTTGCCAAGGATTTTATACATACATTCTGTAATTTTCCAGAGCCACCACACAACTGGCAAGTATCAAACCAAACCTCAGCCTGAATGTTTCATTTGTTATAGCATGTCGATACAAAGACTCATTTTATGCTCCTGTACAAACAGAATCAGACATGAAAACTTCTCCTCTTTGCCAGGCACCAGAGAGAGCCTTTGTTCAGCTGCACAAGAATTCAGTGTAACCAGTTCATACTTAAAAATCAGCGTGCAGCAGTGAATGTTCACCATCCCTGAGCATGGAGAGATTTGCTGGGGGGATTATATCTAAGCAGTTTTAAACACTAATGTGAAATAGCAAAATCCAAATCATTAGACCTGCATTTGCTGGGCTCGGCACAGTGCCCTGGGCGGGAGCCATGTCCCTCCCTGCAAAGCATGCAGGTCCCTGCTCCAGCACTTACCATTGATGCTTCCAGCCCTAATCTGCTCTTGGAATTGCTCCCCAGTGCCAGGCAGACTCCAGGGATTCCAGTGAGCACAAGCTGGCTTATATTTAAACCAGACCAAAGCTGGAGCAAGGCTCTTTAGGGGTAACACAGACAGGCAAGGAGATTCCCTTTGGTCATCCTGTGTGGTACAAACTAGATGCATCATTAACCTTCTGTATATATATAAGTATATACCATGTTCTGAAATACTTTTTTATCAAAACAACACTCACACACACACAAAAGAAAGTTATTGATAACACTTCAGCAATCCCCATTTTGCTTCAAAATTCCATAAATATTTTTGGCAAAACTCCCAACAAAATTTCAAGTGATCAGGACCACCATTACTTGGTGAACTGCTAACATATGAACAAGCCCTATCAGATGTAGTGCCTGTTTGGCACATCCTTGCCTGAAGAGGTATTTCTGCTACCCAGGTTTCAGCCTGCAGCCTTTAGTCACTCAGCCTGTCCCCTCAGGACACCTCCTTCCTCTCCTGTGCTGACCTGAACTCAGAGCTGCATATGGAATCACGTTAGTGAGGTGTCTACAGCAAAGCACAGGTTTTTTCCCACTCTCTCAGTGTATGGAAAAATGAGTGTGAATGGTTTATGCAGTGATGAATTGAGCTGTCTGAATTTTGCAAGTCAAGGACATCAGATGCAATTCCCATGTCAATATTCATATGGTCCCTCTCCCCCCACAAAGCCACACATCTGATACTGCAAGCAACATTTTGTATCCCATATGAATGTGAAAATGTCCCTCTGGGTGGTTCAAAGCTATGCGGAAAAGACAAGAAGCACCAAAAAAATTCATAAGTCATAACGATTTACTTTAATCTTGAACAGAGTAAGTGAAAGACCACAAAAGTTTCTGCAGCAGAGGGCCATATGTTTTAATCAATACTTCAAATTTTTTTTGCCTTTATGCTGAATAGCTGTACACCTGTTACAAATTCCAGGTCAGCACTGAGTTATATGTCAAGGTACCTTTCCAAGTGTCCACCTTCCAGCATTAGCAGTAGAGGGCCAGTAAATAACACCATACAAGACCATCTGTGGCAGTATTTGTTCCAGTCTCCACATGTGTCTTGACTAACATCTGTGCCTGTCTCACAAAATAATGTTTTCAGCTAGCAAATCCCCCTGACAAAGGCAGAAAGTAAATTTTCTCGATTCAGACACTGAGCATTTAATTCCTAAAACTTTATTTTCAACATTTCCTCAGAATACAGTGTATGCCATATTTAGAGCTGCTGGCTTACAGGAGACATTTGTCAGAGCCCATTTAGAAGTGATAACATCTAAAACATCTGCAGCTGGTTATAATGCATCAGGAAAATAAAGTTGTCTGGCCTTAGCACCATGCTGGTGTTTAAAGGAAAAAAAAAAAATGAAACCATATGTCTCCTCTTAGTTTAGTCTCAAGTGATCCATATTTCATAAGGTAAGTTGCCATTAATTTTTAAACTCCTATGAGTTGAATTCTACTAATTGGACTTCTTGGGTTTTTATAAAAATGCTTTAAAAACAACCCCTTAAAATTCCCCGAATTCAGCTGGTTTTGATTGTACCAGTCAAACATCCATAACATTTCTGGTAAGAGGAGCAAGCTCCAGAAGTTATCATAAAAGTGCCATAGCTGAAATACCTCCCTTGGCTTCTCCCCCAGAAATAAGTTTCCTGCAATTGTTTTATTCAGCTTATCACCATTACGGGCACACAAAATGACATCCCTTCCCAAGTAATTTACATTGTAGGTTTTAAATTTAAACTTCATCTCAAATACATAGTGACTTACTGCTTCAAAAGAAGTACATGAGAGCAGGGATTTTACATCAGTCAGGAACTCAGTTTTGACCGAGGTCTTCCATTCCCTCTGAATGAAAGCCATTCAAACAAGAATTTTCCTGCTGCAAAAATTCTTTAGCTGCTGTTCCTATGGCCCAAACAGGCACCCCTGAATGTAAAGGCTAAAGCCAGCTCAAACAACTTGTGCTACAGGTAGGCAAAAATGTTCAATTTAAATAGCAAATGTTCAGCACAATCTTGTGGCCTGTGAGCACAGCTTTACATCACTAAGGACACTCTACCAGCCAGGTCCAGACCAAGAGCCCTGGGAGAGTGATACACTGCAAATAGAAATCCTCTAAACAAACACAAAATTGTGCTCCAGATTGCAGTGAAGTGGTCCAGAAACTATATAAACCCTCCCCAAAAGCTCCATCTTCCCCATAATTGTTGTTTTGTGGGTCAGAAAGCAGCAACTGTTGACACAGCTATGGTGTTGTTTTGTCTTCTAAAATGTTCATTTTACCTCTGCTGTCCTGAAGAAAGCACCTTTCACAAACCAGGCACATCTGCACAAAACTGAGCAGGAACAGAGGAGCAAAGCTTGTGCTAAAAACCTGACCTCTCTGGGTAAGATGTTTTACAAAGGAATTATCTAGCACGGTGATAGAAGAGGCTGAGCACAACGCATTTTGCGTTCATACCTCCTGGGAAACTTAAGGGAGATAAACAGCCCTGTCAAACTTTGTTATCTTAGGAAAATAAACATTTTTCTCAGCGCCATGGAATAATGCACTCACTGCCTTCACTGCTTAGACTCTGATCTCAGTGCAAAGTTTTTAAGAGCTGACTCCCATCCTTCTTTCAGAACACAAAAGACATTTAAAAGATTTGTTTTCTGCTTCCACATGCTCCATAGATGCAGTTTCCTAGTAATGCTTTTGCTGACTGACCCCTCAGCAGGTTTTCCCATTACTTAACAGTAATTGCACAGCAAACACAGACACAGACATCCATTCCCACTACTGAACTTTTAATAAAGAAAGATAATTACACAGCTTTTGATACACCAGAAGATTGCAGAGCAAACAGAAAACAATTAACATTTCACTTACTGTAAAAGATTTTGGGATGATGTACATGACAACAGTGCTCTCTATAACCACACATTTGTTTCCAGGCCAACTTCTAACCTGAAATGCTCTTCCAAATTCCAGTCAGAATTGGAACATCAGCTTTATCAGCTCTTTCGCAGCTGCTCATGGGTCCCAGCAGAAGCAACATGAACTGACAAGGTTCTGATTTAATATTTTTTTAAACCTTTTGCAACTCATAGACCTGAGCAGCAAAATGCCAAAGCCAACTGCAAGCTCA
Organism: Acridotheres tristis; assembly: GCA_037013685.1. NCBI lineage: Eukaryota > Metazoa > Chordata > Aves > Passeriformes > Sturnidae > Acridotheres > Acridotheres tristis. Next base: position 5,633,759 of record CM072900.1, read on the forward strand.
GGCAAACACTTGTGCACTGACTTTATCTTGGAACCAGCAGTCAAGGTTTCCTTACACTGGCTGGGTCAAGGGGACATTGATTATCATCTTCCTGCAGCAGTTAACTACACTAGCCAGGAAAAAGTGACAACTCCACTGAAACTCCTCCAAACTACCTGCAAAACGCAAGAACATAATCTACACAGAATTGAGATTTGCAAAGGAAGCAGAACCAGAGCTCTCTTACAAACGTATTTTAAGCTAAGAACTCCACTTTACTGCTACAGAAATCCACTTCCCTTCAATACACAGCCTTTTCAGTCTGATACACAGAATATTTCTGGTTGCAGTGTGCCTTTAAAACACTAAAAGCCTAATTAAAACCCAGAACAACAGCACTCAATCCATGTCAGTACATATATCTGAAGTCAGGACAGGGTTTGGCTTTGAGGCTCTAACCACTATTTTGGTGGCAGAGAACCATCTCTTCTCACAGAGCTTGGCAGGGACAGACCCAGGACAGCACAGCTTCTCTTCCTTTGGCATTGTCACCTTCAGATCACCTGAGCAGCACGCTGAATACTTGCAGCACCACATCTGGGTGAGCAGACTTGCCACACAGTGCAATTTTTCTGTATGATGCAAAATCTATCACTTATGATCACCCAGTCTTTTAGAAACAGACTGGGCTCTGCAAAACAAAAGCATTTTAGATGGCTGTTAGTCTGTCTTATGCAGCATTACCTGCTCATACTTAAGGGATTTTGGAAGCGCCCTCCCAGGCACATGAAACATTTGCTTCCATTACTGCTAAAGAACCACAACCACACAATTGCAAAATCCTAAAGAGTGACTCAACAGCAGTGTCAGTTCACAAAAAGGCAAACTACTGCAAAAAACCCTAATAATTTGTTTATTTGAACTTATCTGTAACCCACAAGCAGCACAATATTACTTTGTAACTCATAACATCAACTTTGAAAGGAATGTACAGCCAGCATTCAAAAGACTTCTAGAAAATGCCTGGAACATTTTAATAACTTAATTCTGACTTGGAGAAATCTTTAATTAACAGAGCATTTAGAAAGCATTTTCAGAACAATCTTGAATCCTGTGGAATGTGTTAAGGCCTCCAAGGAAGCCTGTTCTGGCTGAGCTCAGTCATGACTTAGAAAGGGAAAGCAGCAGTCAGAAGCAGCCAGCATCATCCAAACCTGAACATACAACTTATCTGCCGTGTCAGTATTTGCCTCCAGGATTGCCCTGCCACTCTTTTATCACTTCTTTTGAGGAATTTGCCCTGCTTTTCCCACAAAGATGGCATTACCCAAATCACAGTCACGCAGGACTTGACTTACAAGAATTAACTGCTGCTTACTTTTGCACCAGCAAGCCACTGCTAATCCATGCTCCAGCAAAAAAGCAAGTGAATTAGGTCAAGGGAGCTTAAGTGTTGCATAGCACCTTATATCCACAGCTCAGACAGCACTTCCTCACCCACGAGCAAGAGCAGACAGCAGTAAGTCAAGTCCAGATGGCCAAAGGGTCTTTGTCTGGATACCAATGAACTTTCCTTTACTCTTTAAAGAAGGCTTATGTCTTGAAATGCCTTATCAAGTACTTATTTTGAGGAGATCATACCCTGTTGGGTGCTGTTTTGTAATTTCTTTCAACTATAACCCTTCCCCTTCTAGCAATAGAAATGATGATAGAAATAGATGGAGCAGCAAAAGCTACAGCAGAGACACCTTTCTCTTTCTGAAAGCTGCCCCATCCAACCAATGCCACTGTTTCTAGATGGTGCCTTACACTGCAACACACCAAAACACCTCAGTGTTTACAGTTTGTTATTCATACACAAAAATGGTTACGTGACACACATTGCCTTTCAAGATGCAGACCAGGAGAGAAACCAGAGCTCTTCTGACACATGAAAACAAGAGATAGGATACATAATCATCACCTCAGAGTTCTGCTTTAGTGCAACCACCACACTGACCTGCTGGAGCTGGGTGGGAGCCTTGGGAGCAAACATTCAACCCCACAGACTTGAAACATCCCCCTTGCTGACACCTCAATGAAGAAACTAAGGCCACTCAGGCAGTTCCATTAACACAGATTAAGAGTTATGTCAAGCACTGTGTCAGATCCCCGGGATGCCAGCTTCTAGTATACAGCCCATCAGCTTTCCTAGAGTTAGTGCCAAGTGTTTGCCCATTGCAGCCCACTCTGTGTGCTGGGTTTGGGATTAGGATGCTGCCTGAGGAGCAGATGAAGAAATGGATGTTTCTAAATCCCTCTGGAAAGCTGTTCTGCAGTATGTTTGCTAAAGAGCCTGTTTGATGATTCCACTGTTCCAGCTGCAGATCACAGAAATCTCTTACACACTCACCATGGATCACCTAAGCAATTCTGTAGACCAGTAAGGAGGAAATTTTCATAACAAACTGAAGCCAAGATTACTTTGAACCACAAAGGACACTTAAAACTCAAGGAGATTCAAGAAACTAGGTGATATTTTTGCAACTGCTGTCACTCCCTCCCTGTTTTTCCAAGTATTTCTTAATCCTTATTTCTTTTGGAGGAGGTTCACTGTTACACAGAGTTCACCCTCATTAGGTACTAAGCAGAATTGCTAAAGTCAACATTAAATTCATAAACTCAGATATGCAATTAAAACCTTGTACTTTTAAAATGTAATGAAATGTAATCCATTATAACTAATCAGTTTTCAGGGTCTTGTCTGCCAACCAGTCTACTCTTTTGAGGAGCTGCTGAGAGGTTTTAGAGGCTTTCAAAGCTTTTCACCCTGTGATTTCAAACAAGATCCAGGTGCATGACCTGATCTCATTATTTAAATCCTAACCCTTCTTGCAACTTCACACAGCACAGAACCAGAGCAGGCTGCACACACACTGAATAGTGATGTGTTACATGCTGCTCTTGTTTAGGAAGCCAGAACAGAATCCTAACTGCACAATCCAGCAGCACTGAGCACAAGCCCAAACTCATTCATGGTAAGATGACAAAGTTGCTAAGCAGGATGGAAGGAAATCTTCCACGTCCTGGGCAGAGATCTCTGCAGATGATCAAGTCCACAGCAACATCACAACACTTCACCAAGAGCCACAGCTTTCAACACGCTCCAGCAGAAGAGAAAAAACCGCGGACTGTATCATCTGCAGACACAGACACAATGTGAATCCATCACAAATGGATCCAGCTTCCACCAGCTTGAAAACATTTTGCTGAAGACACCCTGTCATGATGAAGCTGTGACTCCCAAATGAGGTAAGCTGGTGCTCCTCTTTTATGTTCAAATCTTTAACAAAAAGATTAGCTATAATCAAGATTTCCAAGTCAGGTCCTTTCACAGCTCTGACAAACTAAGGAAGAGGAAACTGGATCCATAAATCCCATGCCTGAGCCAGCAGATTCAAGTATGAAGCAATTACAGAACTGAGAGAAACCACACATCAGGCTGAAAACCAAGATCTTTAAACACCGGATTCAGTCACCAGTGAAAACCCAGGTGTCCCTTTCAGAAATCCACACAGTACTGGTGACAGAGTACAAAAATCTTATTGCGCTGCTGAGAAGCTCCTTTTTTTTGGTACAAGTACCAGCAAACAACCCAATTTTTAAGATATTTTCTACAGAGCAACTTTAGGGGAAGGAAAATAAATATATACTTTCAGTTTGGGTTACTTTATGGGAAGCAGTCTTCCTTCGGGTGTTTTACTTTCTCCTTGCAGACTTCTGACTAGGCCTCCTGTGTGCTATAGAAATACAAATCAAGTATCCTGAAGCCTTCACTTTTCCCTAAAGGCCCAAATAATTTAATTCTGTTTTTCTAATTATCTCAAGAGTTATTCAAAAGCAAGAACTTTACAGGGTAGCAAAGATCAGATCTAAAACAGCTTTAAAAACACTTAAATGAGAGGGAAAACTCTGCAAAAAATAGTCTAAGTTAAATCACAACTGTAGTGAGCTCAAGACAATTATTTTATAACTTGCATTTAATTGAATATTGCCTGGCTTCTTGCATTATTTCTTTATTAATAGCCAAATGTCTACTTTGCAGCAGCAGTCTAATTTTGACACCAGCTGGGTAAGTTTATGTAGCAGTCTAATCTATCCTTTTTCTAGCTTTCAGGTATTCTCTAACCTCTTTTGACTTCCCCTAATAAAAGTTGTATTGAGCTGCTCTGACAAAAACATTGCAGAGGGGAAAACAAGCGGTTTTCATACACAAATACTGTCAAAGTTCAAGTACAGGCATCAATTGTTATAAAGGGAACAAGGCATTTTCATTTTGTTGCTATTTATGTTGAACAGCAAAAATTTTGGAGCACTCCAACATAAGTGACAAGATATGAAAAACAGGGTGAGGCAGCAAAACATTTTTACAGCACTTGACTGATGACTAACCTATGATGTCAAGGGCTAAATATACAAGAAACTTGAAAATCACAAGGCTGTTCATCTTGCAGCTCAACTTGCAGCTCTGTGTTTCCCACAGAGGGGTCTGTGTCCTTGAGTGAGGTCTGTGGGCACTTCCAAGATCACATTAAAACAATTGGCTATGGCAGGCTTTTCACCTGATTTCTCCAGGTCTTGGTACATGGCTTTTGTACAGTGGTGCCTCTATATTGCACACGAATCACTTGTACCTGTTTGCACGCTTTGGTGCCTGCAAAGAACACAGATATTTGTTATTTTGCATCGTCAAAGCAGGGAGGCAAAGTCAACTGAGGGCTGTAGCTGCTGCACTGCAGTGATCCTTGAGAAGGGCAGCAGGGCTCCATCCCCTCCTCTTCCCTCCATCCCAACACTCTGAACACAAGCACTGAGTCCCACATGGCTCGTGCAGAACCTGGGGCTGAGAGCTGTGCTCTGACCTCAGCATCCTCCACAAGGTGGTCAATGCCAAGGATGGCTCTGGGGGCAGAAGGAGGTGACAAATGCCACCCCAAACCCAGACGTGAGCACACACCTCACAGGCTTGACTGGCAACAATCCTGGACCCAGGATGTCAGGTCTGGAGAGACTCAGCTGGTTTCTGAGGATCATTCTCTGCCTCAGCCCTTAAATCCACAAATCCACAAAAAGGGCTGGGTATCAGTGTCTCACTTCCTGAGGTTTTCAGTTCACCCTGAGCATACCAATACCTGCATTACGTAACACCATAATACAGTGATCGATTCAAAGGGAAAACAGTTTTCTACATGAAGAAGAAATTAAGGGGAGCACACAGAGAAAGACAGCAGACATCCTCTCAGTTAAACCTCAATAATTTGGAAGACAGCATGTCAGCTACATACAGATATCCCTAAAAATAACTATTTTCCATTCTTACCCTCAGCCCGACCCATAAATCTCTACATTTCTCACCTTCTGTCCATTCAGCTTTTTCTTCACACAATATTTCTTCCACTTCATCCTGCAGCACTGGTCCCACTAATCACTGACATATGCTCCAGCAGAGTATTTCCTCTGGCATGCTCTAAAAAGAAGCACTGTCACCAGAGCAATGTAAGTGCTGGCAAATATGGTCTGTCAGGTTTTGTTTTCAAGGACTATAAAAATAGACTTCACTGCATTAGGCTTGAAAACTCATACCCTCTAGAAATAATTTCTAAAACAAGTTTTCACATGACTTGTTATTGTTTTCAAGTATCCAGAGAGAAAATCTGTTCTTTTCTATTTAATTTCACATTTTCAGGTTAAGCCAATATTTGAGCTCTTCTACACAACTGACAATTCCCAGCTAATTTATCAGCAATGCCAGTGCTCTCTGCTCATATATTCATGACAATTCAGAGCTTCTCAGATGCATTTCTACCAGGAGCAGCCTCTTATTATAAAAATACCAGCACTTGAAAAGCCACAAACCATCAGTTGTTTCCACAGCTTGGGCCTTTCACCCAGGGTGACCAGTATTAGTTTATGCTGATAACAGCTTTGGCCAAGATGCACAGAAAAGGATGTTGGCACAGATTGAGGTTCAAGACACTTTCTTGTTAGTTTGCAATTGCTTTGCCAAGGACTTTCTGTAATCAGCAGGCCCAAGTTCCTATTTGCAGAAAATAGGACAGTATAATGAATGAAAACTTGTTATCTTTTATACAGATTTTACACAGATTCTCTGCAGCAGTCAAAATCAAGGACAACACAAATAGGACCTTCACACCTTGCAGATAAGATTTTTCCCATCTTCCACATTTCCAATAGCAGAGCACACAGTCCACATCTGAAGATCAGAAACAATCTGGGGCACAATGGGTCAACAATCACATTTCCAAAAATCAGCTGCAACAGCAACAATGATAACCTGGATTGTTCTCTGGTCTCCACACACATAACCAGATACAATTCTGCCAGTTTCTACATCACAATCCCAGGTCTTCCAATACTTTGCAGATATTTTTGCAGTTTACTTCCATACCCTTGGTACCAAGCAGGCAAAATAATCTTGAGAAATCTCACTCCAAACACTTTAACTGTACCAATATAACTTCTTCACTGCTGCGAATAAGACCTGTGAGCAGATGTCGGTTTTCTGAAGGGAGACTTTTTTTTCCTAGGCTAAATTAGTACCTTGAATGAGTTTCCAAAACAGCCACACACATAAAAAAATTAGGCAGCATGCAGCAGCAAGATATCCTTAGGAGTTTTAAGTATTTCTGACACAGTTAAGCCACAGGCTGAGAATCAAAGGGAAGTGGCAGCCCAGAGTGTGTTTGGTGGATCAGCAAAACCAACATGCACAGGAGTGGAAAAAAAGTTATTCCTTCTCACTTGGCTATCACACATAAAACACTGGCAACAGGCCACCTGGGAGATAAACAAGAAGATAGAAGATAATCACATGGTTCACTTCTTTTTGAGATCCTGAATAAGCCTGTTACACAGTGGCTAACATGGACTGACAGGCTAAATTTAAGTGACCTTCTGTAATGGTACAGAAAATTACTTTCTTGCCCAATGAAAGCCTTTTACAACATCATTATGTCTGTATTTATCTAGTTTTTGGGGTTCTGATTTTCTTCAGTGATGAAATATATTTCGCTTGTATTTATCTGAGCTGAAATTACAGTCTCTAAAGAGAGCCACTTCCAAGGAAGCAGAGTTAAGATTAAAGTCAGTCTGAGCAGAAGTGAAAGAGCTGCTTACTCTTTTAAAAATATTATAAAAACCCCCAGAAAACAAACAAAAAAATTCTTACGGGATGCCAGTCCTGGCTGTGGTTATTTTTATACCATACCCTAGATCAAAGTCAGTAAGACTCTGATTTTTCAAAGGAACATCATACTCTAAGACATCTTTGAAAACTTTAGTCTAAATGTTAAGAACACTCAAACTCTGTTTCACCTGTTTTATTTATTAAGAAACAGCTCATGCATACTAGTCCCTGTGAACACTTCCTCTTTGGACTTCATCTGAAGGCTGGGAAACATTAGGGAAGCTCAAGAAAGAAAATAAACTAGTTCTTTGCCATCAGGGAGAAAAATGGTTTCCTGGCTAATGTGATCAACTAGGTAAAACTTACCTCCCAAATGAATCTGAGCACAAGTAAAGGCAACTTACAAGAAAAACATGCCTATGTGATCTTCCACTGAGAAAAAGACAAGACTGGCTACTAGGGGGATTTAAATATTAGATCTTCTGAGTAATCATAATCAGACAGAGAACAAAATTACCTTCCTTTGAAAAGTCACCTTAGCTTGCACACATAGCTGCAAGCAAAGGATTTCAGGCTTTAGGGATCAAGCAGAGCAGAACTTCTCACAGCAACTTAAGTTTGTAAAGAAAACCCAGTTGCTCAGGAGGACTGAAGCAATGCAGCTCTGTACAGAGCAGGGACAGCTGACTGTTTAAAGATAAGATCTGGTAAAGTCCCAACTTCACAAGACCTTGACTAACAAAGATAAAACGCCAATCTAATCAGATTTTTTGAAAGGAAGAATATTCAAACAAGAACATTTCATGTATCCAGAAAATGAAAATTCTTGCAGGAGACAGACTGATTTACTGTTGTTCTGTCAATCTTTTATGACCAAATAGCTCTACAGCAGGAAGGCAGGCTTCACTTACAGGCATCCAAGTTTAAGACACGAGTTCTTTTTGTTTGAAATTTAACCCCTTTGCTAGTCATTATTTCAGCAAACACCTGCATCTTCTGCATATTTTAAAAAATATTCTGACATGCCTTTTGGAAGTTTCACTTCAGCAGTCGCCTTGTGATCTCCAACCACAAAGAACAGGACAAGTTGTCTCTTTGAAAGCTACATCAGGGAAAGGTGTCAGGTCACCACTAGATCAGCTACACAAGGCATACACATGAGAAATACACATTAGTGGTGAAGGGAGATGCTTTGATCAGAAATTAGTTACCTCTGGGCAGAAGCAATTCTCAGCCTAACAGGGAAGGATGTCAGCATTCACCATTTTGAAAGACAGTTTTTAGAAGTTGCTTTCTGCTACTTCCACTAATTGCCAAGGAAAAAAGTATTAAAGCTGAAAAATTAATAAGAAGTTGAGACTGGAAGACACAGTCATCTTATCTGGTGACATTAGGAGTGAGCTTCTCCACCAAGCTGGGCAGCACAACACTGTCAAGCCTTGGCAGACTCCATCCTCCTTCCCTTCCTTTGTTTTCTATTTCTGGTCAAGGGAAGAATCAAAATATCCATGAGTTACACGAGTTTGCTTAAAACAGAGTTTCCATTTTAAACCCTCAAGTTCTCTGAATGTACTCGTGAGGGACATGATTTGCAGTAGCTGGCAGCCTGTGTTTCCAGAAAACGACAGGCAGACTAAATAAAACTTTTTTATTCTTGTGAGCTAAAGAAGATGTGCCATTAATGGTCACCAACTTAAAAAAGATAACTTAGCAAAGTAGGAAGGCATGAAGCAGTGTCAGAGGAATCTCTATAAGTGGGATAGAAGAGACTTTGGTTGTAAGAAAGTCAACAATTTTTCTACTGAAGCAAGTTTCTCCCTTGGATATTGGTCGCACCAGAGCACCGCTGATGCTCCACTGTAACTGTGGTTTAAAAGCCTTAATTATAGATATATGCTCTAGGGAGCTCTCTTATAACCTAGAGCTAAGATCAGAGAAAATGGAGGAGAGAAACTGCTAAAGGGCATAGAAGTGAGGTAATTATTTAGAAAGAAAAGCAAATTTAAGGACCAAAAAACGGCAGACCTCCCTTCTTTGAAGCTGCAAGTTAAAGCTTTATCAAGTTTATACAAGGAACAATAAGGAGACAACCCATTTCAATGTCAAGCAACCCATTTCTTGTATTTTAGGGGGTGCAGAGCTGCCAGCAGATCTCAGACACAGTAGAAGTTACTCTTCTACCCAGGCATTTGAAAAGGAGGGCTGCCTGGCAGCTCTTTGTGCTCATATTGATTTACTGATCTGTAGCTTTCTCCAATCGTTTGCCAGACCCTGTAAATCTAACAAAGGAGGCAGAGTCTGACAAGTCAGCCATAATTTGATATCCACTACTACTTATATTCTTAACAAAGCTGTGTAGATAAACACTCCATTCCTTATTGCCTATCCATCACCCATGCAGGATAATACAAACACAGGAAATACCACCAGGGGTGTTGGTTACATTGATAGAAAAGATACCATTGCCACTGAGAGGCCAGGCTGCTGTGGAATAAAGCAGGACCAGGAGCACTTACTGGCTCCCTGAGCTGTAAGAAGTCATGACCTGAAGGGAAAACCACAAGCAGACTCTTCAAGAGATAACAAATAATATGAAAGTTTTTCTACCACCACCAAGACAAAAGGCATTCTGAAAGCAGAACATGAATTTTTAAACTTAGAAAGTGGAGGCTATTATCCCTGATTTGGAAATTAAGCATCACACTGTTACACTCTTGAAAGTGACTCAGGCAACAGAATTTGTTCAGGAGTCAGTGAAACATGATAAACAAATTCACACTATCCCTGAACTGCTAAAAATCGCCACTAACAGCTTTTGGTTCTGGGGCCTGAAAGCAAGGTAGAATACCATTTAAACAACTTTCCAGAGGCAGAGGAATGCCAGGCCAAGCTGTATCTAGAAGGAATATGCAAGTGGCCAAACTGCACTAGGACTGACCAAAATCTTTTTGTCCAGGGACGGGAGATCAGATTAAGACAAAGTACAAATGTCAGGCAGAAAGGCTATTCCTGATCTGATTTCAGAATAGGACAGAGAACAAATTAAATTAACAGAAAGTAACTAATCCCAATCTAGTTCAGTATGATTGAAGCAGCATTTAAATAATATTTAAATGAATGACTATTAAAATAATCACTAATGTCTGCTTGCTATCACAGCAGACAATTTTTAATCCATTCAGCCTTTCCAGTTTTGTAGACAAGGTGATCCAGAAAAAAAAAGTCTACACACACACACTCAAGTCACTTTACCTGAGGGAACCTATTACTAATAAAAAATTTCATATGCACAAAGTCACTGCAGCCACCTCTCTCCCTGAATGTACACAGAACTGTGCATTATTCATGCTACTACTGAACAGAAACACTGTTAACTCAGGTGACTCCAGAGTTAACAGGATGGAAGCATGAAGCAGGATGGACACTAGAGGAAGAGAGTGTCCTCTGATGGCAAGTATCACAGCAGCTTTGTTTACACGAGCACTTACACCGTGCTGAAGTGCCAAGGAGCTCGGCACACTGCACTCCATAAAAACAAACCACTGACAGCTCCACTAAAACCCACTGGATAACAAGCTCGCAGGTTGAAATGGCTGCTTTCAAGGGGAATCAAAACAAATTCCTGCAGCACAATTTTTCTTCTACAGATATTTCCAGCACTCAGTGGAATCCCTCCTACCAGCTCCGAAGGCACCCCAGCAGCTCTGCACTTCCCAGAAGGAAGCTGAAGGCTGCCTGCCTTCACCTGGCACAGGAAAAGGCTGCAAACAAACAGGAGCAGCGTGTGGATTTGTTTTAACACCTGGATACAATTTCCTCCAAGTTAGACAGGGTCTGTTCCTACACAATGTAAGCAAGGTTACAGCTGGCTCCACGAGGAAGCAAATACGGAGTGACAGGAAGGTAAACTGCAGTTCTTTATCTTTTTCTAGTGACGCCTATACTCAAACAGGGAGTGGAAGGTGGCACTATATAACAAAGTCTGGTTCAGAACACTTTTCTGCCTGATCTCACCAACCCCCTCACTGGTAATAAGTAACTTCCTGTTAGTTTTTCAGTCCTCTTAAAACAAATACCTGGCCGTTATCTGCCAGGAAATTTATAACTGTGCTTGCTCTTAAATCAGTTGTCTCTTGCAATTTGATTCATATTCTTTCAGGAAAAACAAACAACTCTGGAGATCACTACATGATTACCATGATCAACAGTGACCTAAAGCATAATTCAGGTGCCAGGAGCCAAGAAGTTTTGCAGTAGAAATCTTCCTTCCACGAAGAAAGGAAGAATTGCTGCACCATTGCAGTAATTAAGTGCATATGGAACGTGTTTGAACAGTGAAACAGAACCACTTTTCCAATAACAGAAAGTATAATAAACCTTTTATTTTCACACAGCATAGGAGACCTACAATAGAGCCCATTTGTTCATTCAGCTCTGTGTTGCCATTACAATGAAGATCACCACAACGAGACCTTGAGTGAAGGCCACTGAAAGCTCCAGTTTCTTTATAAACATATTTTCAAATTTTACTTTGCACTTTACAGCTGTGAGATGGTTTAGACACTTCAGCTCACTTTGCCAATCAAAAGTGCAGGACACACTTATGTAGCTCAGGAAACCTCGCCTGTTTCACAAGTGCACTCACTGAAGTGATAAACTTCAGAGTAGCCCACACTCAATCACTCACTCTTAAATTTAAAACAGGCTTGTTCAGCTGCAGCACTTGCACTCCAGTCCTTAGATGCCGATTGTTTTACACTACACTTAGAGAAATAAGCTTTTCAAAGTTTCCCTTTACATCAGCTGATGAGTGCCTGGCAAACACAGCTGCCAACACAGCAGTGCCCAAGACGTCTGCAAGGAGCCAGGCCCCAGACAGGAGCAGCAGCAAGGCCTGGGACACGACCAGTCTACCTGCAGAGGAACCTGCCTGTGAAGTACAGCAAGCTGGTTGTCCAATTTACTTCTGGCTGGCAGAGAGCAGAAAAGGTTTTCCTCTAATTTTTCCCAAACCCTTGTCCTCCCTCCCCAGCCCTGAGCCTGTTGCTTAACAAACACCCTCTTCCTTATCAGCTTTTTCCAACCACACCGTGATGCTGACAAAACTTGACAACCTCACAGCTGCCCCCAGGTCAGAGGAGTAAAGCCTGTCCCCTTCCTCAGCTGAGGAGGACACGAGCAGCAGCAGCAGCCTGGAAAGCAGAGCAGCATCGCTCCCCACTCAGATCATCACCAAGGCTGCATTTGCAGACATGCTGGCTGGAAACTTTAGGCACTAAAGTCAAAGTTTATCACCCCAAACCGTCCAACAGCAGCATCCTCCCAAGCCCTTCTTCAATCCCAAGTCTGCAGTTGGTTTCTCATTGCCAAGGAAGCAGCAGGAGGGTGTACCCCATATCACTCCAGCCAGCCGGCAGCAGAGGGCACCACACAATCACCGATGTGATTTATACACTTCCATCATGCTCCCGAGTTAATTTATAGAGCACAAATTACTGCTACAACAAGCTACAGGGCGACTCCATAAAGCATTCATCATATCAGATAAAAACGCACTGCCACGAAAGGCAGCTAATTTGCTACAGAGCTTTTAGCCAGCAATTCAAAGAAAAACCTTCAAGCTTAGTATCTCTCCGAGCTCAAATGCCACATTCCCAGAACAGCAGGTTTCACACAGAATGTGGATCTCCAGCCTGACCACAGAAGTGCAGAGCAGTAGCTCTGCAAAGCATTGGAAGCCACATAAATACTTGCATTAGCCCAAGCATAAACCATCAGCCCACAGCCTAACTCATCCAGGGTTTACACACTGCAAAGCTACATCCACATCAATTAAACATTTCGGCTGAGGATGCTCAGCAGCCTCTGAGGCAGACAGCAGAGATCCAAGAGACAAAAGGAATAGCTGCATTCCTTTTGCTTCTTCCTACCCCCACACCCACAGATCGTATGTTTTTACTTATTGAATAGTTGTTAAAAAAAGAAAAAGATGAATCTACAGAAAAGTCAATTTGCATTCCGTGCACACCGAGACGCACGTAGTGGTGAGCAAACAGTACAGTCACGAAGTCAAAGCAGCTCCTGAGCTGTCAGCAGAAACACTTCAGTACCACGATGCCACCATCCCCATTTAAAGCCAGACCTGTTACACACCCCAGGAAAAAAGGACTTCCCAGATCATCTCCTCTGCCCAGCCACTGCACAGAGTGACAGAGGCCACTTCTGAGAACACAGCAGTTAAGTGAGGACTAACTCAAAGCTTCAGCTTTTCGAAGGAGATCTGCAGCACGACCTTGAGGCCAAGACCTTGATGACTTCCCTCCCTTTCTCCTTTGTGGAATGAGAAGCACCCACAGAGCTGCGAACAAACCCAAAGGCAGAAGGAAAGAGCAGAAACCTCACCCTCCTTTTTATTAAAGCAAGACACTATTTTCAGCCACCATAATGTTTCCCCTGAACATGTAAATACATAAGCAATTAGCTGCCTAGGCACTTCCGCAGAAACAGTTTAGAAAAATCTTTCCTAGAATATATTTACATCGTTTCTGATTGCTTAATTTTCTGACACGTTTGTTTCAGGCACTAGAAAGATTAAATAAAGCCAAATCACCTATAGTGATGTATATTGCCATATTACTGAAGGCAACATGCAGTACAGACAACAAGAATTCCTGGGTGGTTTCAAACTTCAAAATTTTAGCATCATGACAAGGTTCAAGGAATTGTTTTATAGCTTTAATTCAGCTGTTTCTTAAAACCTTTCCCCCCCTTCTGCTATTACTCTGAGGGATAAAACTACTGACTGAAACAGCAGACACCATTTAAAGAGAAAGAATGAGCCTGGACAGAGATTTCTTTGAAAAGCTCAATTCTGAAGTACATAGGAAATGTCCTCAATTCAAAGATTAGCCTGCACAAAAAGGCAAATTAAAGCCAGAAACAGAAAAAAAATCTTTTCTGACTGCTCTGAATATATTTTTTCATTATATTCTCTCCTATCATCTGGATTTTTTGTATTAAGAAGTCAGCTCTTTCGAATGGCTTCAGGAACAAGCAGACAAACAGCATATTCATTTACAAACTGGAAGTTGATTATTAAGTACAAAACCCATGAATGCTTGTTGGGACCAAGGAAAGGAGGCTGGAACCATTGGTTGTGAGAATGCCCAAAAAACTCTCTGCAGTCAGCTGGCAGATACCTCTAAGACAACAGTAAAACAAACCCACACAACTAAACAGAAAAACAAAATTACATTTGAGTTGTTTTTATTCTGCTTCATCTGAAATTATTTTTACCAAGACAGCCTGTTGTCCTTCAGGCTATGTTTTCCCTTGCTCAGTGTAACTGAAGCTATCATTGCAGGGCCAAATCATTCGAAAAATAAGCACATGACACAAATATATCTTCACTCACAGACCCCCTGCAGCCCATAATTCCACGTTAATTAGACTGGAAGATGAAGCCTTCAGCCTAAAACCTGGCAATTCTGATTTACACAAGTGCAGAGAGGTTTTACTGCGAATTTTCCTGTGAGCTGCACAGGCGTTTCCTGCCCAGCTCCACACACCATCAAAACAAAAGCAGATCTCAAATCACTGACAGCTGCCATACTCTGCAGAGACATAAAGAAAAATGGAGCAGGCATTGTGTACAACACGGGCAGCTCAGGATACCTAAACACTGAGAACACTGCAAGGACACAGAAATCAGCAGAGATACTGCCTGGCTTACACCTACCCAAAGCCTACAGTACAAGGACAATTTTGGAAGACCAAAACCATAAAAGTCAACTTGTCACTTTGAAGCCGCCTAAAAAGAATTACTAACTTTCTCCTTGTTACCTCTGGAGGACACATGATTTTACAAAGGTCTTCATTTCGCCCTAACACCACGCCACATGAAGCTATGGAGCAGGGCTTGGTTTTCACCAGTCACGCAAAACAGATTCCCTGCGTCCCACAGAAATGCAAGCATAAGGCAGCAACATCAGGAACTCCAGGCATGTAACGATCACTGTGTGATCGTGTCAAAAGGAGTTCTGTGCAGATTTGAGGATCTGCTGCCAATTTATGTTTTAGGACAGACAACAGCTGATCCCTTTCCCCAACAGCATGGGACACAAGCATAGTTATAACCAGACTTACACTAAAAAGCTTGCATTCGAAAAAGCATTTCTTGGGGGAAAGAAGAGCTCAGTCCCAGTTTGAGTATAGCTCTTAGAGAGCCTTCTCTCCCTCGGAGCAGAAATTGTCACAGCAGGTTTCTCCACCTTTACGGTGCAGTTACAGCAGGAAGTCTCCAAGGAGGGAAAGATTTAGACAACTAAGAGTTTTAAGTGGTTTTGAACAAGCAGAGCCTTTTAGAGTGGCAGCTGAACTGATAGTTACACAATGACATTTCAAGCTTTCAAGTCCCAATCATTCTTAATGGCACAAAGCTAAACCCAGAAGGGGACACAGCAATTACACAGCCAAAAGTAAGTGCAGTTAAACTGTGCTTCCAAACGTCTAATTTGGGTGATCCAACCTTCCTGACTCACACACTACACAGACAGGTTTGGCTGACAAATTTACTACTACACCAGTGGGACAAGAAAGGAACGCAGCGATGTGTTGCAACATCCTCAGGCCACATATCCGGCGGGCATCCTTGCCTCTCAGGAAGAGTTATCCGCTTCTCTTTTCCCAAAGGAGCATCACTGCACTGACATTATCCTCCAGCTCCACCTGGTACTCTCTGCTAGCCCTCGCCCTAAGCTCTGCGGGGACGCAGAGTAACAGGTGATGTTTGCTTCTCACACCCTTCCAAGGCAGGTAAAGAGAAATGGCACGGAGGCACACCCCTGGGGAACGGAACTGCCGTTCTCTGCTGTGCACGGATGGGACGAGCTCCCCTTCCTCGCTCCTTGGCAAAAGAAGCAAAGACCTTGCTTGATTCCCCTACCACGCTCAGACAAAAAAAAAAGGCAAGGAGACCCTCCCGTCCCAGCACCCGTGAATTGCCGAGAAAGTACTCGCTCTCCCCCTCCAACGCAGGCACAGGATACATAAACCAGCTCCTTCCCGGGGGCGCAGGAGCCCACCCCGGCTTCCCTCTCCTCTTACGGGGGCGGCTGCCGCTTTTCGCCCCTCTCTGTGATGGGGAGGGGTCGCGCCCAGCCCCGCACGACAGCGGCTCCCACGGGAGGCCCCGACCCTCACCCAGCGGCTCCTACGAGACCCCCAAACCCTCACCCAGCGGCTCCCACGGGACGACCCCCCAAACCCTCACTTAGCGGCCTTCCCGGGACCCCCAAACCCTCACCCAGCGGCTCCCACGGGACGACCCCCCCCAAACCCTCACTTAGCGGCCCTCCCGGGACCCCCCGCCTCGACCCTCAGCTGGCGGCTCCCACCGGAGCCCCCCGACCCTCACCTAGCGGCCCCCCTGGGAACCCCCCAACCACCCTCCGGCGTCTCCCACGGGACCCTCTGACCCTCACCTAGCGGCCCTCCCGGGACCCCCCCCCGACCCTCAGCCGGCGGCCCCCCTGGCACACTCGGGGCCGCTCAGCCCCCTCACTCACCGGCGCATCACCCGCCGCTGCCCCCACGGCGGCTGCCCCATCCCCGCCGGCCGCGCCGCCGCCCTCCAGCTGCCGTTCGCGGTACAGGGACCAGAGCCCCACGTTGGGCAAGAAGACGAGGGCGGCCAGCACTAGCCCCACCGCCTGCAGCAGCCGCTTCTGTTTCCGCCGCATCGGAGCGGCTGCCGGGCGCGGGCTGAGCAGCGGGATGGGGCTGAGGAGCCGGGGGGTGAGGAGGGAGCGCGGTCCGGCCGCCCCCGCCGCGCTCCCGGAGCGCAACTTTCGCCCGCGCTCGGCGGCGGCGCCGGGCGGCAACTCCGGCACTTCCGCTCCGCTCGCGCGGGGGGGGCGGGGCCTCGGAGACCCCGCCCACCGCCCGGGGAGGCCCCGCCCCCGCTCCCCGCTAATTACCCTCCACTAATGACTCCCCGCTAATCACTCCCCGCTAATGACTCCCCGCTAATGACTCTCTAGGAACGGCGTTCCGAGGATGCTGCGGCATCCAATCCCGGAGCGGGATTGGAACCGGCCGTGGCTGGGGGGAGTCAAGGTGGTTAATTGGCTTAAAACCCCTTAATTGCGGAGGCACCCCTTAAATGGGAGCGGGGACTAGGGTTGGGAGAAGCAGAGCAGTCTAGAGGTTAAGGGTTGTATATACTTCCCCAAAAGGCTGTGAGTGCTCCCCAAAGGGGTCCAGGTGCTCCCTAAGAGGCTGTGAGTGCTCCCCAAAAGGTTGGAGTTCGCCCCATGAGCACACAATAACCAGAGGACAAACCAGTCACCACCATGGATGGAGATGCCATCGCCAGCCACACCAACAGGCAGGATCACTCCAAATCCATTCCTCATTCGTGGTTCGCATTAAAAAAGCAGTGCTGTTTAAGCAGATAGCAATTAAGTGGTTTCAACTATGACGAAAACGGCATCATTGAGAGGCACAGGATAGTGTTTGAAAAGCCTTTTTAGGAAAAAAAAAAAAAAAAAGCAATGGCGGCAGAGCTTTCCCAAAAATGGGGAGCGGATCGGTTTCCTCAATGAAGAGCACGCAGGAAGATGCTCTGCCAGCACAGCAGCCGTGAGGCTCGGCTGTGTCAACAGCAAAGCTGTGACAATTCGCTGCCCTGCTGGGCACTGGTAAAATAAATATTAGTTCTCTTCCAATGCAACCCCCCGCAGGGAAATACCTAATTTCCTGGAGCAACAACCAAAAGTTTACGGAAACCATTATGCACCCCAGCATTTGCAGCTCTTGCCACCCTCGCCCCACACCAGCAAGTGGATTTAAACTTAAATAAACTTCCATAACCCACTAGATGGCATCTTCCAGCAGATTTCAGTGCCTGCCGCGAGAGCCAAATTATCACGGAAAGCATTTAATTTAGAGAGCAGGTTAGAGTTCCTAAGTCTAACTACATGTTAAGGCAGCTTGTACTTTCATTTTAATTATAGATGAGAATTTGTCGCCAGCTGATTTCTTTACCAGAAGTGTTAACGCTTCCATTGTTTCTCCGTGGGTGGAGAAGATACCGACCCGTGAAATCCCTTCTCTCGTGCCTTTAGAGCAAAGCGCATTCCCTTTATCATCTCTGAATCACCTCCGGCAGTGCAGAGACTTAGGCTGCTCCTGAATAATGCATAACCACTAAAACTGTGCAACAATAAAGCTACATATACGTTACCTGGTACTGTGAGAATCCAGGCTGGAAAGCTACAATACCTCTGATTTAGTGCTGCAGTGCCAGTGTGCTGCCATATGGACCTTTATAATAACATCCACATCCCCTTGCCTCTGCAAGAGCTCTTTGAAAAGTGGCTGTGAAATAGCAGGAGGTTTCGTAGGGATGCACACAGGCTCACAGGCTGCCCTTGGCAGAGCATCCTCATTTATATAAAGAAATGACAGCCACAAAGTTTGAGAGTTAATTAAAACAAAGCCACTAGCTGGCTTGACATATGTTTAAATTTAGGATTGTGAGCCTGCTCGCTAAATTAAATGTTTGCTTCATAAATTGGCTTCAGCAGAGTTGCACAAGTCTTAACTGGCAACAGATTATAGCTGGTGCTGTAGGTAGATTAGTATTTTGTATATGTGAGAGCATCCTGAATGATCAAACCCTCTGAAGAGCCTTGTAGGAATTGAAGTCTGGCTGCTCCTCAGTGATCACTCTGGAAATGGATGTTCCAGGTCTTCCCTTTCTGCATTAAGAGGGAGTGAGTCCTGTTGGGTTTACCAATTAGAATAATTTATACTCCATGCAGCTTCCTCGGTCCCAAATAAATAGATGTTTCTTCTAGTAAAGGTAGAGCATGTCTCCCTCTCCTCTTTCTCCTGAAGTGTTTTGGTGGAGTAGAGCTCTGATTTTGGCCTGTTGGATGCAATGCCTTGGGGATTGATCGGGTACATGCAAAATAAACATGGATTTACATTTCTGAGAAAGGAGAAAGCCTGTGGCTGTTAAGCCTCTAACTGGAAAGGGAAATGGTGTACCTTCCCCAGGCATCTTTTCAAAACAAATATAGGATAAATTAATAGCAGCTCAATCCCCATCTGGAAGCTCTCTTTGCTAGCGAGCTGGGTTGCCTGGTTTGCAGCTCGTGTGCTGAGCTGCTGCAGGGCAGAGTGCAGCAAAAGTGGGTAACAGCATCGTGAAAATTAAAAGCCTTGCTGAAGGATGAGGAGCAGGGTTGACCAGAGGGACTTGGTCAGCAGATGCTGGGAAAGGGCAGGAGAGCATTGAAAAATGCTAATGGGAGTGGATGTGACAGGAGTTCCTGGGATAAAGCCCACAGATGGCATGACAGCATGGAGACGAGATGGCACAGACTGAGGGAATCAGTGCTCTCCTGCCTTCTGGTCTCTGACTGCAGCTCCTCAGGGCAGGGACTGACTCATGTGAAGGGCTGCATTTCGACCTTGGAACTCCTGCAGGGGTGGCTGATGGAAAGCAGGGATCCTTTGGATCCCCGTGAGTGAGGTGAATGGTTATGGGATCCCTCCTCTCCTGCTAAATGGTCATAAGTGAGACAAGAGCTGGCTTTCCATGCTCCCACTGCTGTGCCAGCCTCACAGCGTGGGTTAGGGAGAGAAAACACTGCCAGAGGGATAGCATATCTGCAAGGGGGAAATGGGGAAAAATATCGCCCAAGACCCTGATGGGTTTTTTCCTTGGGTTCCCAGATGCTTCAGATACATGTTACCACTATGGGGGATGGAGTTAGGGAGCTCCCATCCAGTCTCTGTGTCCACACTGTGTCCTGTGTCAGACAGCTGCACCCATAGGGAAAATCAGCTCCTTTTTTGATATGTGTTTGTATGCTGGTGATGCTTTCTCTTTTCTGAAAATCTCATTTTTAGCCAGGAGGAGAAAAGGAAAAACAATCTCTAAAAAATGAATGAACCTCAGCCATGGCTGTGTCACAACAGGACTTTTGTTTTTTGTGCCATTTCTTTATCCTTCGGTGTTTATTAGTTGAAGTTCAGCTCAAATTTCATGTGAGCAGAATTGATTTGCTGGGGGTTTTTTGCCCCTTTTTTCTTTCCTGATAAAAGGCAATGCTGAGGAACCTGCTCACCTGTGGGCAGAAGCGCAGCTCTCCTCTGCTCAGTGTGGGGGTGCCTGTCAGCACAGCCCCCCACAGCGATCCTGCTGCACTCCCCCAAACCCTGGAGCTGCTTCCAGCCAGCACTCAGGATGCTGAAAAACAATGTAAATGTCTGAATAGCTCAGAGAAGTGAGATGATTACAGGCTTTTAAAAAGAAATTGCAAACCTTGTCACTGCGGGAGAGCATCCAACCCTCTCCCCATCCCTCCCAAGAAAGGAAGAGACAGCACCAACATCCATGAATCCTTGTGCCCTGGTTGGGAGCTACCTGTGGTGTGACTGACCTGGGATTTTATCTGCATAGAACAGACTTTTAGCAGAAAAATAAATAAAATAAAAAGGGTGATCCACCTGAGCAAGCAAAATCCCCACGGTCAACAGGAAAATCTGCCTGAATTTACCTTGGATAAACAGAGCCCAGCAGTGCAGGGCAGGAGAGGGTGGCTGAAGCTGATGTTGGTGGAGGATGCTCCTGCTTGGAAAGTGGTGCCACCACCAATGGTCACTCCTCCAGCCTGGTGCAAAATGGAAGAAGTCACTGGGTCCATCTGCAGCCTGGAGTCGTGCAAGAGCAACGAAGCTGTGAAAAGAGTTTTCCAAAGTGTGACATTTTTTACTCCTCTGGCCTTAAATCACGTAATTTCACTGATTGCCTGTGGCAGGGGAAATTGCTGATGTCTAAGTTGAAGCACAGTCCTGGAAGATGAGGCAGTGATGGCTTGCTGGGAGGATAAATACTGGAGCAGAGTATGAAGCAAGGAGGGAGCCTCACGCATTCCACATCGCAAACAGATGCAGAGATTTCCTTTGCACAGAAATATATTTTTCCT
Source organism: Acridotheres tristis (assembly GCA_037013685.1). Classification (NCBI taxonomy): domain Eukaryota; kingdom Metazoa; phylum Chordata; class Aves; order Passeriformes; family Sturnidae; genus Acridotheres; species Acridotheres tristis. Next base: position 5,654,924 of record CM072900.1, read on the forward strand.
CGGGAGTAACATGAATCCATGCCTCTCTTGGCCAGGCTGCCCAACCTTCAGAAACATTAGTGGCTGAGAGAAAAAGTTCTTGCTGCACTGTGCGGGGTCTGAATGGTCCCAGCTCTCCCTGCTGGACTTTGGTGGTCATCAAGGACACCACTTCTCCAGGCAAAGCTTTGCACAAAGCCATGTCAGGCTGCTTTAGTTCTAGAACTGCTTTCCCAAAAGCAGCCCTGACAGTTTGTGCATAATTATCAGTGGGGCTCAGTCTAGGAATGAGGAGACAGAGTGTCTATTCCTGGCTGTCTACTCAAGTAACCTTATTTTAAAGAAAAAACGAAAACCACAAATGTTGTTGCAGTCTCTCTGGCTGGAATAGGCAATGAGCCTTGTCTGCTCCCTCTGCTCTGAATTCAGAGCTGCTGCAATGAATCGGACTCATTCCAAGTCCAGTGGAGCCAGGCAGACAGACTGCAGTCAAGATGTCCCCAAAACTCCCTGGCTCCCTGGCTTCTCTGAGCACACCATGAATTTTGAGGCCAACGCTCTCTGTGCTTCTCAAGGGATTTGGAAGCTCACGCTCTAATAATTAAGGCAGCTTTGAACATCGTAGCCTCCAGCCTCGCTTTTCTGTTCCCTGTAGCAGCCATTAGTGCTTGGAACAGGTACCAGCTCTTAAAATGGGCTTGCCAAGGGCTTGCATGGTTTTGACAAGGAGCAATTTAGAGAGACTCTCCAATGCATATGTGAGAGCAACAAAGAGCTGATTTCAGTGGAGGTTTGCAGCTTTCCTGTGGACAGGGTTCATTTCTACATCACTGAGCTGAACCTGGAGGAGAGGTCTGCTCTTCTTCCAGCTTGCTGGATGCATTCTGGGGTGAGAGGAACATCATTGGGGTCCAAAGTCTTCTTTAGGGTGGATCTGCAGTGGATCAGAATACTTATATGCTCAAGCTCTCTTTTAACAGATTATTTGCTAAATGTGATAAACTTTGTTTACACCACTAAAAAATAACCATGTGGAAAGGGGAAATCAGGATAAAGATGCTTAACCCACTGCTGAAAAATATGGAAAGGGAAAAATAAAGCTAATTATAAGAAAATTTAGGTGAAGTGATTAAAAACTTAAGTGATACGGATAATATCATCTGAATTACCAAGGGGAGAGGAAAAAGGGCTATAAAACCTGAATAGAAGAGAATCAAATTCAGAACAGGTGTCAAGAAGCACCTTCCCAAGTGGAGAATCAAAAAAGTAGGGAATAACCTACCAGGCACGGCTGGACTGGACACACTGGAGCTTTCCAAGAAGGGCTGTGACCCTGGAGCACGGACCTGGGGCTGCTTCAGTGGTGGTTTGGCAGTGCCAGGTCAACAGTTGCACTCCATCATCTTAAAGGTCTCCTCCAACCTAAATGATTCTACAATTCTAAGCACAGAACAAAATGTGCCAAGTGGCCTCTGTGGATCTTGCCCTGCCTTCTGCATCTCACATAAAATCAGCTTCAGGATTTTTCATACTGAAGAAAAAAGGACTGACCTCAGCAAGGGCAGCCTGGGCAGCTCTTCCTGTGGGAGCCTCCTGCTTCTTCAGCCCTCTGGACTGAAAACACAACATGATCAGCCTTGGAGGGACCCTGAGGTGCTTTTGCCCACTCCAGGGAAAAGGTGGCATTGCTGCCACCCATGCCTCGAGCCAGTGCACAAGGTGTGCAGTGGAGGCTTCACCCTTCCCCCTCTTCCCCATGGATCCTGCCAGAGCTTGTTGTGGAGACTCTGATTTGTGCCACTGCTGGAGCAGCATTTGGCAGCTGGAGTGGCTGTTAGCAGGTGTCTCAAGTGCCTGACTGGAGGGCACGGCACTGAGCCTGCCCTTGCTGGGCCAGCACTGAGAGGGCTCTCCTCTCTTAAAATAGATACTCTTCAAAGGCTCTTGTGCTCAAGAGCTAGAGGGAAACCAGGACCTCTGTCCTTATATTCTGTTTCTGAAAAGAAAGGCAGAAAAAGCTGTTTGAGAAGCAGGGAAGGAAGGCAGACATGGGATGGGATGGGATGGGATGGGATGGGATGGGATGGGATGGGATGGGATGGGATGGGATGGGATGGGATGGGATGGGATGGGATGGGGTGGGATGAGATGGGATGGGATGGGATGGGATGGGATGGGATGGGATGGGATGGGATGGGATGGGATGGGATGGGATGGGATGGGATGGGATGGGATGGGATGGGATGGGATGGGATGGGATGGGATGGGATGAGATGAGATGGGATGGGATGGGATGGGATGGGATGGGATGGGATGGGATGAGAGATGAGACTGGGAGGGCAGGAGCTCCCTGGAGTCGTGGTGCTGATCCATGGAGATGAACAGGGAGAGCCAGGATCTCTGTGGCACCAGGAGCTCGCTGCTCAGACCTGTGGGACGAGTTCTACTGGGTCAGCTCAGACCTTCAGCTGTGTCCCAAATCATTGCCCTCCACATCTTCAGGGAGCCTCACTCCTCCAGGCTGCCCTGTGGCTGCAGGTAGCCATGGCCAGGGATAGAGTTACTCAGCTGCTCAGTTGCCATTCCCTTTTTTATATTTTAGAGATAAATTAGTATCTTAACACCAGAGGTTTGGATATCTCATGTTTTCTTATTCACATCCCCAGGGTTGCTCTTGTTCTTTCTGTTTCTTCAGAGCCTGATAAAATTTCTGGCCTCTGAGACACACAAAGACCTTGTGGAAGGAATTGTACAGCTCCCATCAGTTGAATCTTGTAATTCAACTGAAATTCTGTTATATTTTAACTCTGATATACGGAAGTACACAGAGATTATCTGGAGGTCAATAAAGAGGCAGTTTTCTCCCTGGAAGGCCCTGTCCCAGCAGGCATTTCTAACAGGCAGCCTCTCCTTTGGAGGAATTTTCCCCTTCTTTAGCTGGGAAGATGCTACAGTGACTTACTCGGAGCAGACATTTGCACTTGGAGAGGTGAAGTTCAGTGATGCCTTCATCCTGCAGATCCCGAATGTCCTTTCTTCTCCTCCCCCTGCAGTCTGCAGTTCATCCCTCCCATCCTCCTCCTTCCTCTCCTCCTGCCCTGTGAGGCAGCCAGTAACGAGTCTCCTGGGGCAGCAAACAACAACCTTAAGTGCCTGTGTTCGTGAGAGGCAGTGATTAACCTGGGACCATCAGGAACACTCACTGTGACAGGCTCTCAGTGCTCCCTGGGCTCCTTCTGCAGGGAGGACAACACGGGAGGACCAGCATCGGGCTGGGGTGGGAGTAGAAACAGTAGGATGATGCTGCTTTTGGAGGAAGCCTGGGAAGCAAAACCCTGCATGTCCCACATCCGAGTTGCTTAGCAGGTGAGTTTGCAGGGCTCACAAGGCAGAAGAGATCCCAGGCTGCTGCTGTCACATCCCATTGCTGTTTCTGTTACTGAGGATTGTTAATTCAGCAGCCCCATGTTAAAGACTTGAGTTTACTGAGCAAAGCCCTGTGCAGAGCTTTCTGCCTTATTCCCAGGGGACACAGCAGGATGAAAGATAAGTGACAGCTGCTTTGAGCGTGCTAATAACCATCATCTTGCAGTACACAGCACTGTAAGACAAAGCGCTTCCCATGGGATTCTGCCAGACTTTCCCTCCTGGGAAACACATCAGAAAGTTTCCGAGGCGACAGGAAAATTCATCCACCCAAGGAAGACCTCAGGCTGAACCCTGTCCATATCACAGAGGGGAAATGGCAGGCAGAAAAGTCCCTTGGCCTGAGCTGTGTGGCCAGAGGGTCAGAGGGGTGGTGATGGGGGTCCCCCTATTACCAGGGCAGAGGAAAGGGAAGGGGTTCATGTTCTTCTGTGCCCCAAAACACTCCTGTACAGTTCTGGTATTTGCTTGCTTAATTTGTTGGAAACCAAACAAGAAAGTCAGTCCCGGGACTCTTGGATTTCAGCCTGATGCTTACACATAGATCTGCCCAGGAGCAAGCAGGGGAGGAACCAGATGAACCAGAGCAACGTCTTGCTTTGCTGCTGGGCTGTCTGAGAAAGGAGAAGGGAAGGAAAACACAGTAAATGTGTCCAGCACTGGAGAGGAGATGCTCTCATCTGGAAAATCACATTTCCCTGCTCCTTGCACAGGGATTGCAAAAGTGTGGACTCTCCTATGGGAATAGTTCCACATGGACTGTTTCTCCAGCCACCATCATGCCAGGCTCCCTCTTTCTTCCCTGAAATAAATACAGACAGACCAAGGAAGAGCAATGTGACTGCAAATCTTCTAGAGAGCTGCGTCAGAGCCATAGAGAGTCTCATAAGTGTGTAATGGGGTATACAATAAGCCTAATGAATCTCCCTCACCAACCCACGGGCGTGTCCTGGCTGTGTGTGTTGTCCTCTGAAGGCAGCCAACAAATAATCAAATTAGGACAATCCCAGATTGGCTGGTGATGGCTCTGCCAGCTCCTGGCACAGTGGCTGTCAGGGCAAGCAAGTCCTCCTCACACCATCCTGCTTCCCACAGGACCCCATCCCTCCCTGGGCTTGGACAGGACCAATCCCTGCCGTGGGCATCAGGGACCACATGGGAAAGGCTGTGCACTTGCACATTCCTGGAAATGCTGAGTGACAGAGTAGCTAACAGTGGTGATGGACAGCAGTGGGGAATTGTGCTGGAAACGAGCTGGAGAGGCAGGAGATGCAAGGCAGGGAGAGAGAACCCTGGGGATCTGTGCACGGGTTGGGCATCTCTGGCAATGCATCAGTTCTTGAAACAAAAATACGGTGACCGCAGAGCTGCTTGGAAATGCTTCAACAGAACAGGCCTTTTCCTCCCCCAATTGGAGGTTGCCAATTTGTTAAATCCCAGCTGTTTTGCACCAGTAGAATTCAAGGATGCTGTGACAAACCTCAGGCAGGTCACGGGCCCCAGCTCTCCAGCTGACAGACCTGAGAGCTCACATAAGGGCTCAATCCTGGTGTTGTTCCCATGGGAAGGAGGGGACAGCACAGAAAAAGTGACACACTGAAGCTGCAAACCTCACCACTGCTGTTGAGAGCTGAGCACAGAGGCAGGGAGGCATTCCTGGTGTCTGTCACCCTGCTGACCTGCCCAAGATGTGCTGACACTCTGGTGCACCCCCAGACCCACAGCCACCTCTGCCTTCCAAGCTGTTCTGCTGGAAGCACGCAGTTCGTTCACTGTTGCCATTCCCTGGTGACTTTCCAGAATTGTCTGTGTGCTCTGCTGGGATGCAGACTGGGCAGAGTGCAGGGGACATTGGCTGTCTGGTTACAGCAGTGACATCCATCTGGGGACCACAGGGACTCTCAGCACAGAAAGCTGCTCCTGTGTGCTCATTTTCCCTGGCTAGCTCATGTTTCAGGTTGGGCCAACATGGTGAAGATGGATTTTGAGCTTGCTAAAAACAAGTGGCTTCCCATCCCTCCTGTCTGCTGGAGAAATCACCCACCCTGACACGAGGCTCCATGCTGGGGAGAACAGGACACTCCAGTCTGTAGGCAGACAGCATGGAGAGCAGCTCTTCTGCTGATGTAGAGCCTCTGGGAACATTTCTAGAAGCATTTCTGCCATTCCAGGCACAGAGATGCAAATGATGGCTGGAGGGTTTCTCAGCTCTGGGCTGACATGTGACAGAGCCAGGGGAGTCAGGGAGCTTCTTGCCCAACTGAGACAGCCTGGCTATGGGCTGGGAGGACTGGGAGCTGTTTCCCCAAATCAAATTCCCTGCATCAGTTTGGCTTTGCTAGAAGTGGCATTTCCCACCTTATCATAGGACTGATAGTTCCTAAATCTGTGCCTCTTAGAGCCTGGCTCTAGGTAAGCACAGACACATGTGGCTGCTGAGCTTTGTGTGCTGCCCATGAGTTGGGCCCATTTCCTCAGAGGGAAAAGCAGGAGAACACAGGGGAGAATCTGAGGGGAAACCCAGAGGGATCTGCTGGGCTTGGAGAATGTGGGTGGTACCATATCTGGGTGAGATGTGAGACTGGGGATCGTCTGAGATTTTACAATCTCATGAGAGCTCAAGCTGCCTCTCCTAAAGAAGAAATTAATACATTTACAGTACCCAAATGAGAGCTCCACTGGGAAGACACAGCTTGTGGAACTGGCAGAGCTTTCTCAGGAATGAGCAAGGAACCCTGGACTTGGCCAGTTATAAACAGTCCCAACCATTCAAAGAAAATAGTCCTGAGAGAAACTGAGATGTAAGAGGCAGGTGGAATTGTCTAAAGTGTGGGAAAATATTCAAAAGAGCAGATTCCTCTTTCAGGCTCCAGACAACTCTTCCATTCAGCACTTAGGTAGAATCTCACTGGTGTGGAGTCAGTCAAAAGAAATCTGTGTGCTGGTGGGTGGGTGGTGTGGCCCTTGAGCCATTTACAGTCAGGCTTCAGGGACATCTGATGCCTTGTATTTAACACATGCATCCTAAATGGGCTTTTTTTCCTCACAGACCTGAGATGTGTGCTAACAGCTTTCTCCTGTCCTGTGGGGGCTCTCAAGGCACTTTATGGAAGGGAAATTCTGGCGTTTCCTTCTCAGTGTGGTGCCAGGGGACTGACTGATCCCTGTGGAGCTGTTCAGTGGCAGATGGGCTGACAGGAGCCTCAATGCCCATTCCCTGGGCTCCTGCACCCAGAGCCCGAGGGGAATGGCCCCAGCTGTATCCTCTGGCAGGTACAGTGCTCTGGCTCAGGGCTGCCAGGCTGCTCCCTGTGAGCTCTGGGGACTCCCAAAGTCCCTGAACTATAGAGCAGGGACTGAAGGGACAAGGCAGGGATGGGCTGGGAGGAGGCAAACAGTGATGGACAAGAGGAAAGAAATTAAAACAATGAAAAATGAGCTGACATCATTCCTCTGAGCTTCCACAAACATAAACCTTCTGCTCTACAGGCACCTGGGTGTATCTCATCAGCTTGGATTGGGTTGTTCCTCCGCATATTTTAGTTGTGTGGATGAAGAGAAAAGAAATGTTGTGGCAGAGAAGAAGAAATACTGGAGAAGACTACAAAAAGATGTGAGCTGCCAGTGTGTTTTGAGTTGCTTTATTCTGAATCAATATTGAATTGAAGAGGAATTATAAATCTAACAGATTACATCTGAAGCAATGCCAGGGCATCTGTTTCCAGATATTATTTTTTTTCTTTTTTTTTTTTTTCTTTTACTGGCTGGAGCAGCTGTTTTTACAAGAATCCACAGTAAAAGAGTTATTAAAACAAAGGGGGAAAAGAAATAACAATAAACAGAAGATATATAGAACACAAGGAGTAGCAGAGATGAGGGGCTGGGAAATAAATGGAAGAGGAAGAATTTGACAACCAACAGTTTGTAACCAGCGTCAGGTGCTACAAAATCTGGAAGATGTTTGTTTTATGAGACAGTGATCCCCAGCTCCAGGACTTTGCTTGGTGATTTATGGCTCCTGGCAGCTGTTGCAGAGGTTGAACTAAGAGCAACAGAGACAGAAATGTGTAAACCACCCTTGGTGCTTGCCTGTTGTTTCCTAATGGAAGGGGATTTATTGGAAGGAAGCCTGTGGGGGTGGCTGGGGGCACCTGTGGGCAGGTTCCCAGCTCCATTTCTCCCTGTGCCTAGCATCAAACTGACTTCTAATGGAATTCAGGTTGTAATTAAGGCAGGGGGCACAGAACTGAGGGCATTCGTGTGGCTTAAAGCCTTGCTGTGCTTCAGCCAAGAGGATGCAGTCAGCAAAAGCATGCTGGTAGCCTGGCTGAGGATGGAATAGTGGGTCAGAACGAAGCTCTGTGAGCTCATGGGGCCACTTGTCACAGTCCTGGCTGGCCACCACAGCTCTCTGGGGAAGTGAGAACCCACTCATCCTGAGGTGCCTTGCCTGTGCATTGGCCTCCAGTGAGTCAGAGTCTTTATTTTCCCAAACCTTTGTGTAACGTAACAGATTTCTCCAGAAACTATTCTAAAAGAGGCAAAATGAACCAAAATCTGGTGTCCCTCCCATAGTCTGACCTTTCCTTTCACACCACCTTTTCCCAGTCTCCAGCTCTCCAAAGGGTGGCTCACAGCCCTTGAAAAGCCTTTTACAGAGGCATTTTGCAGGATTTACTGTGGTACACCCCTCTAGTTACGTGGTGCCAGATTTTTGTGAGCTCTCACATATTTAAGTGCTGTGCCCTTGGTATGTGCTTGAAATCTTGAAATTGAGCAAAGACCCCTTTTCCAAGCACAGCTTATCTCCAAAAACAAGGGTTCATATTCCTCCCATTGCTTTACCAGCGTTGATCACTGTGGCTGCCAAAACTAAAAAGAGGATTTTGAGTTGTATCTGAAGCTGCTCAAAATCCAGAAGAGAAAATCATCTGTCAATAATCCATGTGCTTAAGTTTCTGTCCCAGGAATGACCCCTGTGCTTGCAAACAGCACTCACCTGAGAGACTCAGGGGACGTGGGAAGCAGCCCCTGCTGCAGCTGACACAAAACCATTCAGGATGTCAAGGATTTGGCCTTGTGCTTGCTTCAGGTTTATTGATTCATTTTGCAACAATGCACCATAAATAGATTTATTCTTACGGTTATAATTGAGCCGATGAGAGCTTGGGAAGTGGGGACTGAAAGCAAGCAGAGCAGAAATCAAGCCTGAAAGAAGACACTGGTAGAATGAACACATCTCCCAGATGGCAGGAAAGAGGAATTAATGTTTCTCTCTCTGGACACTGCACTGGAATGGCCCTGCATGCCAGATCCAGCACTGTTCTCCTTTGGGGCCAGCTCCTCTTACCCATGGGGGACACTTGTACCCACAGCCTGTGCTGTGCTGCCACCAAGAACCCACACCCAGTGCTCAGCTGTGTCCTTGGAGGGTTCCATAAGCCTCATCCCTCACTCTGGGAGTGCCCTGTCTGCAAACCTAAATTTTAATGATTCTCCAGGCTCAGCTCTCTATATTAAATGAGGAGAAGCAGAATTCTCTTCTTTCCCTTTCCTTTTCTAGCTTGTGTGTTTAATTGCTGAATCTTTCATCTCTTCTAAGGCATCCGAGGAGCACAGAGAGCAGTGGCCCTCCAGCCACTGCAGCTCCAGGATGTGACCCTAAGAGAAACTATTCAAGTAAATTTGCAGTCACCTCACAAACAGCTACTGAGCAGGAAGGCAGGAATCTTCCCCTAGCCCACAATTTGATGCAGATTATTCACATGGTGCTGCTGAGGAGTTAATATACTTGGCTGGGACAGGACAGAAATGATGCCTGCTTAATATGACAGAAAATAAATAGAATCTGCTTTCGAAGGATGCATTGACCGAGCTGTCGTGCCTGATGCTGAGGAGACAAGTGTCTACAAGCTTCAGCTTAATGTGGCATGGAAATGTATTGGGTTGTATTTATGGCCATATACAATACTTAACTGGCTATTGTGCTGATTAAATATTTAATTGACTGTCTGTGAGGAGAAATGCACCATTAGTCTATAGGGAATTACACTGTTCCTTGTGCCTGCTCTTAAATGAAATGTGTAATTCGTTGTCACTTAAGCATAATGTTAACTGCCCGTTAAGGACATATTTTTAAGGGAAATAAATACAAAACTTGCCTGCTGGCATTGCCCCAGGTAAACCCTCATCTGCCTCAGTGTGGGCACAGCCCTCAGGGGTATCCCAGGGCTCAGGGGACAGTGGGGAGGGACAGCCAGGGAAGGGACAATGGGATTCCTGCACTGCCAAGGCGTTTTTTGGAGGCACTGGTTGAGGCTGATTTCAACCCCTTTTCCACTGATCTTTAGCACTATGGCTGTCCAGGTCCTGTAAAGGGAGAGAGAAAGGCCAGCAGGATGCTCCTAAAATACCTCTTCTTGCTGCAGAGAGCTCAGTCAGAGACCACCAGGAGAGTTTCTTTGCCTAGCTTTGTTTGAATCCGAATTCAATGGGGAAAACAGAAGGAGGAAAGAGGCAGGGAGGAAGGCTTGTGAAAACAATGGTTTCTTCCCTTCCTCAGGCCTACCCCAGCGTGCAGCAAAAGCAAAGTACACGGAGCAGAGCTCTCTTGCCTTGAAGACTGCACTGTGCTCAGCACCTGCAAGAGAAAAATTTGGAACATACTGAGTTTTATGCCTTATCATTATCATTTAATGTAAACCCTGCAGCTTGTGATACAGAAACTGATGGTATTTTGCTGGAAACCCACCCTGCTCTTGGTGCCCAGCATCATGCTGAGACCTTCCAGCAGCATGGACCCCGATGGCTGCACAGACTCTGCTGGGCAGAGTTCCCCCACCAGGGCTGCCATGGCTCTGTGATTCATCCCAGCAATGAAACTGCCATCTCTGTTGAATAACTGGTCCTTCAGCAGTGTAACTCTTTTTCCATTGACAGTTTGGCAGGCTTCGACAACTGGCTCCTTCTCTTCAGCACATTTTCACATCCCTGCTCGTGTGCCGGCTGCAGAAACAGCTCCAGGGCAGTATCCTGACCTGCAGCGAGATGCCTGCTGTGTTTGATGCTTAAAAGCACTGGCCAGCTATTGACATTCAATAGCTCAACCTCACATTTTGAATACTGCAGCTTTATCAGTGTCCTTAGAGCCAACATTGATTGGGCTGAGCTGTCTGATAAGCGCAGCTCTGTGCTGCTCTCCCACGCTCCCTGAGCTAAGGGGGTTTTTAACTTCCTGATGGATGGTCCTGAGCTCCATAGCTTCTCTTAACAATATTGACCTGAAGACAAAACTATCCTAGGGCACACAACAAGGAAAGCCCTGCCAAGACTGGAGCAGTGAAAGCACAGTGTTAAATTTAGCCAGGATCCAGATCCTCGTTAGTTGCAGGCAAAGTGTGACATTGCCCTGGCTGGCATGGGCAGCTCGGCTTGCCTGGCACCAAGGCTTCATGCCCATGATATGCTGCAATGTCCCCAGGCAGCAGCATCTCCTACAAGAATTCCAGTTCAGCTCTACCCCTGTGGCTGCTCATCTGTCTCCCCTCAGCCTGTGCTGGAGCTGGGAACCCTTCAGGGCACCCAGCCTGGAAAGGAGCTGGCTTGGAACTGGGGAATTCCTGGGGATGACAAGGTGGTGGCACCAGTCATGCAGGACCAAGAGCAGAGCTGCATGCAGCAACATCCATCCTCCCAGTGCTGGCTGGGAAAGCTGCTTTGCCACAAGGGAAGTGGAATATGTGAGTGTCAGCGGCCAGTGCTGCCTCCTTCCTCTCTGCCCCACCCTGATGGTAGGGGACACACATGTGGCTGGCACAAGCTCTGCCTGTGCTGCCCCAGACACATTGTGGTGATGGCCTGTAGGGAACTTCATACAGCCCTGATCAGCAAAATCCAGAAAATCAATCCAGAAAATCCAGCCTGGGTTTCCTGCAAACAGCTCCAGGACAAGGGACACTGCTGGGAATGAAGGATGTACCTTGTGGTGTTTCTGAATATCTGAGTGCCTGATAGCTGTGCTGGGAAGTGAAGAGCAGAGGGAGGGTCCTGCCCTCCAACTCCAGTGGTGTCACCTGCTGCCACACCCCTCCCCTCCCCCCATCCCTCGGATACCTTGCTGTGTGCTGTGAGGTGTGACAAGTCAGACCTGCCACCATCCCCACGGGGACCAGTGCTGACACATCTGGGGCACCAGGAGATGTCACCATGGATCCCTGGAGGTATCTCTGCTCTGAAATACCCCAGGGGCCAGGCCCCCACCTCTCAGCTCCAGGACCTTCAGGGAGGCAAACACAGATTGTCTTAGGTTGGTTGGCTTTTCTTTATTTTTCTCCTATTTTCCTTTTTTTCCCCATGGCTTTCACACCTCCCCTCACTCTCTATTTTTAATCAGCTGACTCAACCCTGGTTTCAGTGCTTAAGGAGTGGAAAGGTGATCCCACTCCATCAGCAGGGCACAGCCCACACATCTCCCCTCTGTGCTGCTCCCCAGCCCACACAGTTCTGCACTGTCACGTGTGTATCCCTGCCAAGACACCACTGTAATGTATTTTTTCTCCATGGAGGTGGGGTTAAGGGGCTGAGGATCTCTAAAATCCTGGTTTTGAGCTGTATCAGCCCTTGGGAGATGCAGAAGAGCATCCTATCAGCTCTGCAGATCACAGCCTTAAACTGGGATACTACAGGGACATCAGTGGCCCTGAGTGGGGGACAAGGACTAATGAAAGTGAGAGGCTGCTGGAGAATTGGAAAGAAGCTGGTATAGGGTCAAAAGCCCTTCCCAGTCCAGGGATACATCTGTGTGAGCAGCTCCTGGGGAGTGCATGCCTGTGTCAGTCCTTCCCAGTGCCAGAAGCACATCTGGCTTGCCTGTCCTTGCTCCAAGCCTGGTGGTTTGAGCCATGCAGGATGTGTGTAGGTCCAGTGCTGGGCTTCACTTGGCCACCAGCGGTGATTTTGGTAGGACCCCATCATCCCTGTCATGGTCTGAGCCCATCCCCTGCAGCCTGGGGAGAGGGGGCATGAAGAGGCATGGGGTTTTAGCTTTTCTTTAGAACATTAATCACACTTTAATTATATTGAAACCTGGAGACATGGCAAAGGATTAAGTGGATTATCTTCAAAGTAATTTGTTATCAAATATTTATTCTTCTGGGAAGGGAGAGATGCAGCCTGAGAAATTCTGCATTATCCGTGCTGCCAGCCAAGGACGTGCCATGTCCTTCATGCCTCCCCCTGCCCTCACCCCACCCTGACCCCTTGGTGCAGGCTTGACATGCAGAGCACAATCCCTTGTCCCCTGGGGTCCCTTGTCCCCTGAAGCTGGTGGCTTTGAAGCCAGCTCTGTGCCTGGGATTTGCCACTTCAGGAGGGGGATACCAGTGCCTTGCTGGTTGTCTCTGCCCTGAGAGGTGACACAGAGGGAGCAGCCAGCAGCACTCCCCAGCTCTGGGAAGGATGGGATGGACGGATGGATGGATGGATAGATGGATGGATGATGGATGGATGGATGGATGGATGGATGGATGGACGGATGGATGATGGATGGATGGATGGATGGATGGACGGATGGATGATGGATGGATGGATGGATGGATGGATGGATGGATGGATGGATGATGGATGGATGGATGATGGATGGGATGGATGGATGGACGGATGGATGATGGATGGGATGGATGGATGGATGGATGGATGGATGGATGGATGATGGATGGATGATGGATGGATGATGGATGGATGATGGATGGATGGATGATGGATGGATGATGGATGGATGGATGATGGATGGATGATGGATGGATGGAATGGATGGATGGATGGATGGATGGATGGATGGATGATGCAGGATGGATGGATGATGGATGGATGGATGGATGGATGGATGGATGGATGATGGATGGGTGGATGGATGGATGGATGGATGGATGATGGATGATGGATGATGGATGGATGGATGGATGGATGGATGGATGGAGGGATGGATGGATGGATGGATGGATGGATGATGGATGGGTGGATGGATGGATGGATGGAGGGATGGATGGATGGATGGATGGATGGATGGATGGATGGATGAATGGATGGATGGAATGGATGGATGCTCCTGGCCTCAGTCCCTGCCAGCTCCTGCATGCAGGGTGGGAAGGGGCCGGGGGTTGCTGCAGGCAGCAGCTCCATCGCTGCCGGAGGAGCCAGCGAGATGCGTGGTAAATCGGATTCAGCCTGAGCTCCTTATCCCTTCGGCAGACTGTGGGTTTAGTGCTTGGATGCTTCATTAACTAATAATAATGAGTCATTGTATTTGCCTCCTGGGCATTGTAAATGATCCGGTGTCAGGAGACGCTGTGAGGACACGGAATCACAATGAGGCTGAAACGGGCTGAGCCTGGGAGCGAGATAAAACTGATCAGATAAAACTCAGCTCTGCCCACCTGGGGACACAGGGCAGGGGACAGCTGCACACGGGTGTGGCCTCGCTGTGGCTCATGGCCAGCCAAGCTCTGCCACCAGAGTGCACCAGGTGCTGGGATGTCCACGATGTTTCCCTCTTCCCTCTGCTCACTTGCCTGGAAGGAACAGAAGCTGTTCTCTCCATTTCCTTCCCATTGATAAAGAGACTTTTCAAGCAGCTCTGGCAGTCCCCCTCTGGTGATGTGACAGGTACTTGGGGACCTGCCTTTGTAGAACATCTTTGCCTTTCTTCTAAGAATAATTCCTCCTCAGGAGGAAAGCAGAGCGATGTGCAGCATGGGAGAAATATCAATGATAATCCCCTGCCCTGGCATGTGGGGGATGCCTGTCCAGTGCCCGTCAGAGCTTTGTGTGCCCTTGCTGTGCTGGGGGAGAAGGCCAATTCTAGATGTGCAGGGCACTACTGGATGTGGCACAGATGCCTGTGCCCTTCCTTGTGCCTTGTTTGTGGGTCTATTTTGCCTCCAAATTCTTATCCTTGATTAAAACAAAGGGGAAGAAAGAAATCAGCCCAAAAACAACAAGAGAAGGAGGTGAGGTTGTGTCACCTCATAGTCATCAAGGGGGACAGCCAGAGCACCTCCTGCAGGAGGGGCAGCCACCAAGGGTCTTCTGCCTCAGTTAACACGGGAAACTCCAGCAATCAGAAGCTGAAGAGGTGGCAGCAGGGTCCCTGTGTGTCACCACAGCCCCCAGCTGCCAGGGGGGCAGGAGCTGGGCTGAGCCTGTGCAGGGGGAGAGTCCCTGCAATGAATGCTGTGAGCTGCTTGTACCCCACATTTCACCCCAGTTGCACACCTTTTGCTGTCAGTCTGCCAGTCTCAGTTTGGGGGGACCAGGCACCCTCCAGTTCAGAGCCAGACCCCACAAACTGTGGGTTGGTGCAGCTTTGCAGTCACCTCTGTTCACCCAACATCACCCCACCACGGAACGAGCCAGCTTTGTTTGACAAGACATTGTTTTCCATAAACCATGTGCACCGGCATTAATTAGATTTCTATCCTTTAATTCTTTATTAATTGAATCTTACATCAGCTTGTCTTTTACTTTGTGTAGGATTAAAGCCAGGCTGAGCAGGCTGCACTGATCTGGGTCACCCCCTGTTTTCTCTCCAGGAGCCAACTCACCTTTACCTCCTGCAGCATCCCTGGCTCTGGGCTTCACTCCAGGA
Source organism: Acridotheres tristis (assembly GCA_037013685.1). Classification (NCBI taxonomy): domain Eukaryota; kingdom Metazoa; phylum Chordata; class Aves; order Passeriformes; family Sturnidae; genus Acridotheres; species Acridotheres tristis. The sequence goes on from CM072900.1 coordinate 5,669,973, forward strand.
TCTGGCTCAGGCAGGGCATGGAGCTGAGGCACCCTGGCCTACCACTTCTGCAGTGTTTATTCCTGGCAGATGATATTTAATAAGGCCACATAATTAATGAACTAGAAAGTGCTTCAGCAGCTTGACGAGAGACAAATATAGCTGCCTGCTCATTTCCAAATACCAAACAGAAATATTTGCTGCCTGTTTCTGCCTGTTATGTATCATTAGCAATTTTGCCATCTCTATTAAGCATTTGTCTGTAACAATACAAATACAATTTTAAAAACTCCATTCTTATTGCCTTTAGACCTTCTGGGTATGATTTTCCCTGGTATTTTCATTGGTTTTTGAATTCTTAACATCTCATATCCTCCATAACATAAGAACCACTGTCTGTTTTTCCTTGGCCATATATACATATATACATTTTCCCATTGTAATCACTGCTTTCATTTCACCACTGACCCACAAGCTTCCTTCTCTGACCCTGTAGCCAGTCCTTGTTGACTCTGAAAGATCCCTCCTAATTCCCAGCTGTGTATTTTTCCATTTGATTTTTTTCCCCTCGCAGCCAGCCAGAGCACAGGAGTCTTCCCAGGGCTGTGGTGGCTGTTTACAGATCCTCCTGTCTCGTCCCTGGCATGCTTATTCCCATCCATGGCAACGAGTTCTGCTGCAGGGAGGCTCCTGCTGTGCCTGAGCCCCCATTCCCAGAGGGACCACGAGTCCCCAGGTGAGCTGGACTCACCCTCTGCCCTCCCTTGTCCCCCAGCCCATCCTGCTGTGACTCAGTTTCCCTTCCTGAGGACCCTTACACAACCTCCCACCTTCTCTTGGCTGTGGGAGGTGAAGCAGCAAGAAAACTCCCACTGCTGGAGGTGGGGAAACGGGGAAGAGGGGAAATGGGGAAGAGGGAAAATGTGTCAGCACGGTTCCTGCAGGCAGTAGAATGGGGACACTCTGACTCTGGCTCGTGTGTTCCCTCCTTTGAGAGCTGCTCCACAGCCCATGGCCCAGGGCAGGGAGGGATGCCGCCCCTTCACATGGGCAGAACCTGCTGCAGGGAGACAAAGGCAGGCAGAGACCTGCAGGAAACACCCCCTGGGATTTGTGTCTGCTGCAGTTCCACTTGGGAGATGTCACCTGGGAGAGGGGATGGTGCTGCTCTGCTGGGCAGGTGTGTCAGGGTGTGTGACAGTGATGGATATGGTGATGTCCCACTCGGTCCCCATGGTGGCAGCCCTGTATCAGACCCTGTGGAACTGTCCTGACATTGCCCTGGGACCAGTTTTGGGGTTCACTGCCAGACTCTCAATTTTTGAAACAGTTGTTTCCACCCATCTGCTGATCAGGGGCTTATGTCTGGCTTCCCTGCTGATGGGAGGGGAAGAAAACTCAGGAGGAGGTCCCAGCTAAGCTGGTCCTGCCTCCAGGACATTTCCTTGTGTATGGATTAAAAGAGACGCAAAGTGGATTAAGGTCTTTGCAGCTCAGTTCTTCCCTGAACCTCCAGGCATTTCCACCCATGCAGATGCTTGTACTGGTGCTCCAGCAGCCCTTTGGCTGGAGGCACAAGAGGGAAAAGCCATGTGGGATGAAATTCTGGGAGCAGAGGAGCCGATGGGGCTGGACTCTCAGAAAGCAGCTTCCACAGTCCTCAGGGTGGAGATGGCTCAGCACGGCCCTGACAAAGCAAACCCAAAGCAAACACACCATGACTTTCTAAATTTATTCACATTTTCTGTGATCTCAGTACTCTCCTTTGGGTTTCTGGGCTTTCATGCCCGTTTGCATCATTATTTCCAGGCCTCCTCTTGGAGTATGGAATCTCAAAAGGTGCTCTAGTACAAAGGAAAAGCACAAGGCAAGGAATAACCAAAGCTGGAGGGAGAAGGCAGCAGACACCACAAGGCTGGTGGGAATTAGCAATTTCACAAACTATGACTTGTGTGCAAATTCCCTGCTGGAAGCTGGCTGCAGCTCTCCCTGAGCCAGCTGTCTGCCCAGCCTGGGCAAGCACACACACAAATGTATGAGCTTGCTTGGGCCAGCCCTTGGATCTGAAGCCCCATCTGGGCACTGCAGGAGCTGGCTGCTGAAATGCTGCCCTGAGCCCAGCGAGGAACCCCTCCCAGCACTGCCTTCCTTGATGCTGTGGGTTTTTTTATCAGCAAAGCCCCATCATTACACTCCTGCCCCATCCAGGGTGTAGCAGGTTCGGGTTGATGGTCCTGTGGCAATCAGGAGGAGTCCTAGAAGCACAGCCTGTCCTCAGGGACCATGGTACTTTGCTTACACACAGCCAAATAGATGGATCAAAAGGAACATATCAATCTGCAATGGTTGGGACTTAAAGTTGTGTCACTGCACCTCTTTGCAGTGTGCAGGACTTCCCAAACTGGAGAAAAGCTACAGCAGGATGGGATGTTCCAGAACAGGGGAGACCCCACTTTGTGCCTGGGGTGAAGGTGGGAGAGCTCTGCCCTGGGCACACAGACACTGTTATTGTGCTGGAAATAGGGTCCAGATGCCCGTGCAGGACAGACCATGCTTCCTCAGGTGGCAAATATCCTCCAGGCTCCAAAACAGGCAGTCCCATGTCACTATGGGGCAGGTGGAGGTGCAGGGCTCAGGGCTCAGGGCCAGACCAGGGGAAAGGGAAGGAGAGAGACTCAAGGCCCTGAAGCGAAGCAGAAACAAACACAAAGGAAATTTTCCTCTGTCATTTAGCTGGCAGAAGGTGACGCTGGGATTGTCACCCGCTTTCATTACGTCTCCAGGGCTTTTCATGCAAATTCAGGCAAACAATTTCTCGGTTCCCTTTTAGCACTCTGGGAGGGCCAATTTCATTTCAGGAGCAGTGGGGAACAATAATCATCTTGAAGTGTCTTCCATCCTGAGAGACGCAGATAAGAGCTGTGCAGTGGACTAACAGCACTAATTTGACGTTTTCAGCTGATAGCTTTGCAGATGACAAAAATCAGACACCATAAAAAGCTGGTAAACTCCATAGCAGCAGGGTTACCCCCTCCTGCACATCCTCCTCTGCCCTGAGAGTGAGACGAAACCCTGTCCCTGAGGTCACTGCTGCTCCCTGCCATGGGGAGGGGGGTGTGCTGTGCTTGGGGCAGGTTTGGCTGCTGCCTGAGCCCTGGGAAAGGAGCAGGACATGGCTGTGGCAGGCAGGGACATGCAGGTCAGTCCGGTAGATGCAGTCTATCCCATTTGTGCTGCACTTCTTGAGGAAAAGAATATCACCTGTCTTCTACCTTTTTGGAGAAGTCTCTGGTCGTGTATCCAAAGGGAAAGAGATCACTTTAGTCTCTGAGATTCCAGTCGAAATTCCTGTTCCAGTTCATAGAGCCAAGCAAGAAAAATCCCACTCCAGAAAACATTTCTGAGGTATCTCTCAGATCCCCTCATCTGTCTGAGCCCATGAAATATTTGCAGGCAGTTGTCCTTGTTCCCTTGCCATGCACATTGCCAGCCCCTTGGCTCACCCAGGAATGCACAGGTTTGTTTTGCAGCTCAGTAAATCCAGCTCCCTTCACAGGAGGAGTGGCTGGGTGCCCAATCCAGCTGGATACCCAAGCCGTGGGTGTGCTGCTATTTGGGAAATCAAGAGGCAAAGTGACAAAAAGTGGTTGTAAATATATCCCCGAGGGAGTCAGGCAGGGGCTGGCCCAGGGGGAAACGGAGCCATTGAAACCTCAGCAATTTGTCTGGTCCAGAGCCATGTGTCCAGACAGGACCAGCTCCCTCTGCTCTGCCCAGAGACAGAGAGTGCAGCTGGGCTGCTCCCCACAGTGACAGACTCTGCCTTGTCCCCACACAGGTTTAATTGCTGTCCTGGAAGGGTTTCCCCAATGTCCAGCCCCAAATGTTCTTGCTGCTGCTTCAGTCCATCCTGCCTCGTCCAGCAGAGGATAAAAAATGGGCACCTTCCTTTCTTGACATCACTTTTCCCATTTTCTCCTTATTATTACCTGCTCTTTTTGAGCTTGAAGCCCAGTTTTGCCAGCCAGTCTTCCATGTGGCCCTCCTGGTCCCTCTCTGTCCCCTCCTGCACCTGGTGAGGATGCTCTTCCCTCCATGAGTCTCTCCAATACTCTGATACGTATTAACCCCACTCCCAGGCACATACCAGCAACCTGGAAAGCTGCACATCAAGATTCAGTGGAGGATTCACTTCCCTGAGATCCCTTTTTTTTCTATTTTCCTCCTTAAATAAAAGACAAGACTGAGTGACCAAGCCATATATGAATCCAACTGGGCCCAGTTTCTGAGTTTTAATTTCTGCCAGGCATGAAGTCTAGGGAAAGAAACAGAGACAAAGGCACTGATTTCTCCCCGGTGCAAGCAGGAGTTCAGCTTGTGGAGCACAGCAGGGTTTGTTCACATGAAGTTAAGCTGAGCCACAGGCACTGGGAACAGCAGCTAATTAAACTGGAGTCACTGGGGCAGGCTGGGCAGGGCATGCTGCAGAGAGTAGAGGTCTTGCTGACAGAAGGCATCTGCTGCCAGCTGGGAAATGAAACCCCACCCAATACTCAAGAGTGTTATTTTGAAGCCATTTTTGTACCTGAATTGGGGTGAAATGCAATACCAGATTTTTTTTTCCGTGGGAGGAGATATTCAGCACAGTTTTAGGAGAGCTCAGTGGGGTTTCTCAGCTCAACATGTGACTGCTCAACCGGTGCCCATTAATTTTGTTTTCTCCCTGAAGGCAGAAATGGGACTAGGCGAATGTCTCTGGCTCTCCCACCCTTTCTCCCAGAGGAAACTCATATTTTTTCATCAATCTTGAAATGTTCCCAAGGAAAAAATGTTCATTTTTATGAGAGTGGCATTAGAGCCAGGAAACTGTAACCATGGGAAATTCCTACCTGATATGAAATTCAGCTCACTCACCTGAGCTTCCATTGCTTTCTGCCTCTTTTTTAATTATTATTTTGACCACAACCTGCTGAGGACAGGCACTGTTCCTCCTGGGGCTGCTATGACTCTCCTGTGGGATGAAGGACAGAGATGCCCAGCCCAGACTGAGTCCTCCAACAGTTTGGGGAAGATGAATACCAGGTGGAAGTTGCAGAGCACCTGCAGCTCTGCTTCTATCCCATATCCTTGCCCTCTTTCTTTGACTGCTGATAGCAAGCACCCATTTGAGATTTCCCTTCAAGCCTCTGCTAAAGCTGGAGGTGTCATTTTGCTGATAGAATTTTTGAGTTGCAGTGCACCAGCCCAGCTTGGCTTTGCTCCTGCAGCAGCTGTGTCCTGCAGACACCTGGTGTGGGGAGGAGATGGCTTCAGCCATGCTCCATCAGTATTCCTTGCTCCCACCTCACATTGCCCAGTGCCTGCAAAGGCTGGATCCTCTTCCACTGGCATTTACTGTGGCTCTGCCAGAAAAAAAAACAGCCCTACTTTCTTTGTTTTTGCAGGGAAACCATACAAGATTTCTTCTCTTGCTTTCAAACTTAATGGAATAATGTCTTGCTGGCCTGGCTGGTTGCAGTTTATTGTATGGTGGTAACACCTTGCTTGTGTAGGCTATGTGTTGCCCATGAATCTCAGGTGGGTGTCACTATTTTTATTTTCCACAGGCAGATTTCATAGGAAGGGACTATCAGAGATCACCCCTCTCAGCTCTGGGGCAGGGCCAGCTCTCTCAATGCCAGTGCTGATCAATACTGCCTTCCCTGCTTTTAATCCCTCCCATTTACCCTGCTCTTGGAGCCTGGATTAACATCCCAGCATCTCTCCTCAACCTTCTCTGCTCCAAACTGAGCCCTTTCCCCTGGATAAGGGGCCCTGGAAATGTCCAGCCCATGCAGAGTTGTGTCCCTGCAGTGGCTTCTAGCAGCCTGCTTCTGGACAGGATCCCTGGGAATTAGCAGGGAATGGACAGGGCACTGAGACGTGGGAGATAACACTGCTGAGATCTTTACACTGCCCACTGAACAATTTCTCATCTTGCCAGAGGGCAGACTCAGCCCTGCTATGCCCTGGCTGCTGTGAGGAGAGCTCCTGCTATGGGAAAAGCTTTCAATGCCTCTGCATTTGGATCATCTAAAAAATTCCTCCTTTCTTTATTTTTTTTTCATATAATTTATTTTTTAGTGGTAAGGAGGGGGATGTTGATGAGAGAAGTTGCAGTGGAGGGAGCAGAGTTTGGGGAAGCTCACGGGGAGGTTGAGCAAACTGCCCCATCCCACACAGGGTGAGCTCTGCCTGTCAAGTGGCTGTGCCACTCCTGTAAAACCCCCAGACACTCCTCCCTGGTCTTTTCCAGGGAAGGGTTTTCATTATTGCAAGATAATGATCTCATACTTGCTAAGATAAAAAATAGCTCTAGGAAATGCACCTTGTAGGGACACCCACAGATTCTGCATCTGCCTCAGCACTGTCACAGACCTCATTGCAACTGGGATTTTTCCCTAGAGGGGGGAAAAATCCAGTATTTGTTCAAACACGTGAAGCAGTATTTGTGAAGTGTAAGCAAAAGCCTTGAAATGTCCTCATCTCTGCAGGCTGTCAGAAGTGAGGGTGTGGAAAGGGAGCTGCGGCCCTTGTCCTTCCCTGAGTGATGCTGAAGGAGCAAGGCTGCAGTACCAGCATCCCTTTGGTGCCCAGTCTGGGACTGCAGCTGAGTAAAACCACAAAGCTCAAGTATTAACTTCATAAAATCGAGGGGTAAAGATTTTTGCTGGGTCTTCTTGCTCCTGCTGTGCCTGGGTGGGTGAATCTCATTAGCCCAGTTACAGTAAAATGCAGACGAGGCTGTGCTTTGAGATTCCTGCTTCTGAGGTGGGGCTGGATCCAGACTCAGCCTGCAGAGGCTCCCAAATTCCCATCATCATCTCAGCTGAAGGATGCTCTTTGCTTCCCTTCATAAGAAAACTGCACCAAGGTTCATCCCCGATGGCCTCTGGGGATCCCTCAGCCTTCATGGCTGCTGTCCCCAAAATCACAGACCCAAATTCATTCTGGGTGGAGCCTTTGCTTCCTCTGCCATGAGGCAGGTCTTCCTGGAGCAGCTTGGTCACACGCTGGAGATGGCTCACACCTTCCCCACCTGAATGCTGGGTTTGGCATCATTAAGGAATAATGCCCTGGTTCTTTCTATATTTTTCCCCCCTAATTCATAGTTCCTGGCTTGGTGCAGCCCTTGGCTGCTTTCTCAGTCCCCAGCTAGTCATCCTGGGCTGCTGCATTAGTCCTTAGCCCTCCAGCCAAAGATGCTTTTTGCCATTGGCCCCAGTAAGCAGGGCTTTGCTCAAACCGGTGTTAACACATGACAGCAGAAATAGCTCAGAAGACTTTTAAAACCCTGCTGCTCTTGAAACTTTTATTTAGCTACAATAGCTCCTGTGTGATCCCTGCTTGTGTTGCTTGAACAGCAGCTGGAGACTAATGTGGGCTCTGACTCTCGGGGACAACCAAAGGCAGAGAAAAAGGCCAGCAAGGATAGTGGCAGAAGTGATGATCTTGCTAAGAAAAGCTGTAAGAGAAAACCCAGAGCTGCCCATAAATCCCATCACCTTGTTATGCTCCTGAACAGAAAACAAAGCCAAGGTAAAAAACCATCACAAAAAGTACCCTGCTGTAAAGCCTGTGTATTGTAAAACTCAAGACATAAAAATAATAATAAAGCTGCAGGAAAATCTGGAGGCACAAGCTCTGACCCAGCAATAACAGAGAGTGCCAGGCACGTTGTGGGCAGGAGAAGGCAGCCAGTGAGGTTTCAGCATCAGGCTGTGGAGTCTGACTGGTAAAACTTGGTCTTCCATGTGTTCAGCTAATTAAAATTCCTCGGACTAAGAAATAATCATATGCATTATGAAGTGTTTCCCCCTGCTAATATTTTAATTGCCAGCTACTGCCTGCTCAGGGTGGGGAAAGGGGAATAAGAAGTTGAGAAGTGGCCGTGAATCATCCGAAGGAACAGATGGAGTGAGGAGGGGACGAGGGGAGCGGACAGGGATCAGCACTCCACACACGCCTCCCCCTCACTGCAGGGCTTCTCTCTCGGCACAGCCAGGAGAAACCTGTTCAAACAACAGCTCTGGCATTAATATCTCATTCTCTATAAATAAATCAATAAAGGAAGCTCTGTTTGGCTGCTCCTCCTCTGAGCCACTTAGGAGCCCTGTGATACTTTAGGTCCTGCTTCATCCCTGAGCTTTCCCTCCTTGGCTGGACGTTGGTGGCATGGGGACATCACCTTCCCCTCTCTGGCATGGGCTGAGCCCTCCTGAGCCCTCCTGAGCTCTGCAGGTGCCCCATGCTCTTTTGGGGGAGCACACCTCAGCTCTGAGGCTCCAGAGGGGATCACCCCAAAGGAGGAGCCTCTGCCCAGAGGTTTGAGGTTTTGCCGTTTGTTTATGGCATTGATGCTTCAGAGTTACGGAATCAAAAAGGAAAGTTTGCTGAGCCCCTTACAAATAAATGACTTGGAATACACATTGGGGTACTGGAGGGATGTGATGCTGTGTGTTCCCATAGAGGTTAGAGAGGGAACTGGAATGGTCCTGGGGGAACAGGGCTGCTGGGATCCTGCACCCTGGGTTGCCCCATCCCAACATGCAGGCTGTGAAACCAAAGAGGGCTTGGCAAAAGATGAAGTGGCTAATTAAGAGCCTCTAAAGATGAAAATGTTGTGATGGGAGCATGGGGACAAGAACAATTCCCACTGAACGTCTGCAAAACATCTGGGCTTGGGATGGCTTTGCCTGCAGTCGATTTGGGAATTTAACACAACACTCAAGAGAGCAGGGGTGGGAAACCCAAAACCTGCTCTGCCTTTTCTCCATATGTGCTCGCAGGCTCCCTGTCATTTTTGTGGTGTGTTTACTCTTTTTTCCAACAGCTTGTGTCTTATTGAAGAATTATGATCGAAACCACCAAGGCCCTGAGGGACCAGGGCTCTGAGCACAGAAATGCTGTATAACACCTCCCAGGGTGGATGGATGCTGGCAGATACTGCAGTAGAACAAGGAGTTCAGGTGGTTTAAGATAAACTGTGTGTGCTGGGTTTTAATGCATATGCAGAGCTGCTCTGGTTTCTGACAAAGGTAAGAGACTGGCATTTCTGAGTCTGCAGCTCATGAAAACTACTTTCAGAAAAAAATATTAATATTACCTCCAGGAGGCTGGTGCATGCAGCCATTGATCACGGTGTCCCACAGCAGAGATTTCTGCTTTCTTGGAGTATTTGTTCAGGTGTCCAGAGCTGAGCAGCTGCTCGAGGCAGGAGCAGTTCTGCCTGGTGATGCAACAGCCACAGAGCTGGGTGTGAGCTCTGCCAGGAGCAGCATTACAGGGGGTGATTATCCCAGAGGGAGCAGAGCCAGCCCCTCATTCTCTCTCACATCTCAGGCAGGTCATCTGGAGGCACATCAGCTCCCCTGCGGAAGGAAACCCTTTTCCAGCCAATGGGTCTGTGCACTCAACATTGCAACTCACAATATTTTCTGGGCAAGCCCCACGCCCCTCATCTCACTGGGTGTCCTTGTTGTCCTTGTGTGTGTCTGGCATCTCTTTGCTCCCTGGTGCATGCAAAAGTGCTTGCCACACCTTCTGTGTGACTCTTGTACCCAAGTGCCTAGAGTGAGTTGAGCCCTTGAGCATCTAATTTTTAAGAAATCAAAGTGTTTCTCCAGCACTGAGGCTCCCCCCTGTCCCCTTGCTGCCTGCATGTTCAGTGAGGCAGCAAAGGCTGCTGAGACTATTGAGGGGACCCCACAGGGCACCTGTGACTCAGGATAAATCCTGGTTGCTGACCCTAAAAACATAAACAACTGATATGCCCTGGACTTCTCGTCTCTGGCTCCCAGATGCCACAGGAGTGCATGAACAAAGGGCTGTGTTCCAGCTATGAATCCACTGTAGTGATCAGCTGTGTTGAGCATGTTATGCTCTGTTAGGAGCAGTACTGTCAATGGACGTGTTAGGATTGCAACCTGATGAGCTTTTTCCTCTCCTCTCCTCTCTTCTCCTCTGGGCAGCTCCTTTACTGCAGCCAGACACTGATGGGTCCATAACTCAGGGCCGGTGGAGCACAGCACAGTCCCAGCGTGTTACAAGGTGATCAATAATGAGCAGGAATTAATGCACTGGAAATGATAGATTCAGAGGCAGTTTGGAGCGTGGCCGTGGGCTGTCACTGTTGCTTGGCCTCGTGGGGACAGCAGAGCAAGTTGTGGGTCACAGGCAGCTCCCAGGACATTCCCTGCATCTGTCTGGGCTCGGAGATGTGCACATCATCTTGGCTGAGCTGGCTGAAGTTAAATGGCTCATGCAGACCTTTCCCAGGAGCCTGGGGATGTCTGTCCAGGATGATAAAGGTGAAATAAATCCCAACCTCAAGGCACATCGTGCCTAGGCTTCCAGGCAGAAAAGCAAAGCTCCTTATGGACTGGAGATAAAACTGAGACCCTGTTGACACTCTTTAAAGAGTGGCTGGCTGCAGCTCAGCATGGGCAGAGCAGCCTTGATCTGGCAGCAGGACCTTTCCTAACTTTTCCCTGGGTGATGCACAGTCTCAGCTGTGGTGGCTGCACTCCACTGGGTCTGTGTTTAGCAGGGGAAAGCAGCAGCATTTCCTCCCCTGCAGCCACTAAATATTGCTCTAGTAATCAAAAGGCTTTTCATCTCTGTAAACCATGTCCTGCTAATTCTTCCTGCAGACACAACCCAGCACCCATCCTCTTCCACCTCACTGGTTTTCCACTTTCTCTGACCCTTTATTGCCTAATAAATGTTGTCTGATTCAATCCTGGAATCTGCTGCCGTGGTGGTGGTCCTGCCCAGGACAGGCACCATCCCTGGCTTGCCTGAGCTCCTGTCCCCAAGTCCTGCAGGAGCAGCACTGCCGAGGGGATGGGACCAAGTGGGGCTGGAGCAGTAGCAGAAAGCTCCTGGGTCCCTCCACTGAGGAGGTGGAAGAGCTCTTTGACAGCCAGGTCCTTGCTCCAGAGAAGGAGCTGTTTCTGAGTGAGCCATGATCAGGAGATGACCTCTCTCAGTGCAGAATTGGTTCATCTCTTTGGCCAAGCATGCAAAATGGAACCACATTTTAACCTGTCACCCCAAAGCAGTGATTGGCACTGAGGGGACAGGGGCCATAGGAGCTGTGTGAAAATTCAGAGACTTCATCTCCAGATCAGGCCAGGGGCTCTCTGGGGTGAGGAGTGGCCTCAGAGCTCCAGGAAGGGTGCAGGATGGCACTGTGTGGACTGTGGTACTGACACACCCCAGATGTGGTCCATGCCTTTGAGCTCCCCCCTGGCAGGCACTGGGGGAGGCAGCACTCACAGCAGGCACATCTGCACCTCTCCATGCCCTGGCTTTGCCAGTGTTGATGTCATCTAAACAGCACTTGTGGTCTCTCCTGCATCAAAGAGAGATCTCTCCTTTTGCAGCAAGCACAGCCAGAGGGTCACGTATTTTCAGCAGCTGCTGAGGTGAGGAGTCTGCAGGAAGCTTCCTGCATCATCTGCCGTGGTGAACCCACCAGCTCCAAATGTCTTCTGTGAGCTGGAGACAGCCAGTGACTGCTTTGGCAGGCTGAGCCCTTCCTCACACCCTGAACTCTAATGTTACAAACATGAAATCTCATCAGGGCTGCCAAGGAGAAGGCTCCAAATCACAAATACCTGCCACTACAGCAAGGTGGCCAAGCAAACAGCTCCTTGCACCAGCACTGCCTTTTAAGTGCTCTCAGCTGGGATCTGATGCAGCTTCTTTGGGTTTGCTGTTCAAGAGAGAAAACAAATCCATTTTTATTTTAAACAGCAAAATCTTGGTCATTGACCAAATTCACTGACTCAAACCCCCTTGGCATGATGAATGTTTTAGCCAGGGAGTAAGAAAAGTGCTTCTCTTTCGTGGGGAGGGTGGGTGGGTGCCTGGTTCCATCCCTTCCCAGCAGGAGCTCTGTGCAGTTGCTCCCTGCAGCTCTCCAGGCACTGTGGCGAGCTTCCCCGAACACTTTAGTGCATAATAGGACTGGTTCAATAATCCCATTACAGCCTGTCTTCAGGATGCCAGGACTAATTGGCAGGCACTGGGACCTTCATCCCCAGCTGGAATTTTATTGCTCATCACAATTAACCACAATGCTCAAGTCCCTGGGCCTCACATGTGCCATTAGCTCAGTCTGGAGCCGTGTCCTTGCTGGGCACTTTGGGGGCCCCATTGCACCCAGTCCCCAGGCTCCAGCAGGGAAAGCTCCCGGTTATTGCTGCAGCTGATTTGCCTTTCCTTCCTGCAGTTTGCGGCTTAATGGGATTTATTGTGCGCATGTCCAGTTGGAGCTGCTCCTGCATGGAACACTGGCTGGGAACCACAGTGCCAGCAGAGCTGGGGAAGCCAAGGACAGCCCCAGCCTGGAGCTTGGCTGGGGAGATGGGATGGGGAAGAACAGCCTGAGCTGGCACTGCCAGTCTGAGGGGCTGTAGGAGGGGCTGGCATTAGGATTTGCTGGGTTGGTCACTTTTCTCTGTCACAGCTCTTGGCCTCACCACTCTGCCCTTCTCAGCACAGCACTGGACACGTGCTCCCTTCAAAGGCAGGCAGAGGCACAGCTCACCCCAGTGCAACGGGCACATCTGTTAAAGTCTGGGGTTTGGGTTTTTGTCCCGATCTAAAGCAGTTTAACAGCAATCGTGGCTCATCCCAGTGGCTTGTTTGCATCTGGGATGTGCCACTTCTAGGGAGTGACACATCTTTTAGGGGAGAGAGCCGAGGACAAAGTGACAGTGCAGTTGGTGTTGGTTTTATTTCCTCTTAAGCAATTCAGACTTCAGACACTCTGTTCCCACTAGGACACTTGGTGGTGATGAGGAGTAAACTCCTGGCCTCTGTGTTTGTGTTTCCCACCCTCAGATGTGATTCAGATCCCAGTGTCACAGACTGAGCCTTTGAACCACCCACAGCATGTCCTTCAGCTGGAGACTAATTACAAGATGATACTGGACATGCCAAAACTTTACAAGGCTTCAGAAAGTGATTAGACAAATTCTAGGAAGAAAAAATATCCATCAAGAGCTATTAAGCATCGAGACAAGCTCTGGGGCCCAGATGGGAGGATGCCAGGAAAATGTCCCTCCAGATTGTCTGTTCTCTCACTACATCCACTCTTCCAGAACCAGCACTGGGATGCTGGGCTGAAGAGACCCTTGGTCTAGTCCAGACACACTGATTTTGGGCTTTACCTCTCCTCTCCTCTCCTCTCCTCTCCTCTCCTCTCCTCTCCTCTCCTCTCCTCTCCTCTCCTCTCCTCTCCTCTCCTCTCCTCTCCTCTCCTCTCCTCTCCTCTCCTCTCCTCTCCTCTCCTCTCCCTGGGGATTATTGCAGGGTCTCTGTGCTGTGCAGGCTCTTTGTCATCAGCTTTTGGAGGTTTTTTTAATCAAGAGCTGGTATCTCTTGGTGCTGGAGCAGAATGTCAGGCACATCTGGAGTGCTGCAAAGCCATTGGGATGAGGATCTGTCATGGGGAAAGCAAAGTGTGGCTCTTCAGACAAAAACTTGTTGAAAAGAGGAGACAAAGGAGGCTGAAAGAGACTTCTCTTGGTTTTCACAGCTGAGGCTGGCATGCAGGAGTAACAAAGCCTGGAAGCCCACAGGATGCAGATGGGGAGGGCTGTGCCATCAAGCAGCACCAGCAGCTGGCTGGGGCTGGGCTTCAGCTGCTGCTGGAGAAACCACACCAAGGAATGATGGCTTTTCTGTTAGATGTGGGTTGCAGAATCAGGTATCCACTGAACGGTAACCTCAAGTACATTTCAGTACTCTCTTCACTGATTTTATGTTGGATAAACCCCCTGGTCCAGTCCATTTCTCCCAGCTGTTAGTCTAAATATAACCCTGCCTTCTTTCCTGCTCCTGGCCCTGTTGTCTTGGTTTCAAGCCCATCACCCTGCCCTGCCAGAACCTTGCAGCACAGTGGGATGCTGAGCCCAAAGGCACCCCTGGGAGCCTGCCATGCCCCAGGAGAGGCAGCCTGCCTGATCCCTTTGCTGTCCAGCTCCTGTGCATCCCCCCTGCCTGCTCCTACCCAGCAGTGCACTCACCAGTGTTACTTTTTTCCATATAACTGAGCCACTGCTGTGTCCATCATCTTTTGGAGGATGAGATATTGGTCACACAGGTCCCTGCCTCCTCCCTGCCCAGATGGGATGTGCTGCTGGCTTTGGGCTGCCTGTCCCTGGCTGTGTCCCAGGAGGGGACCTGGGCACGGGGAGAGGTGAGCACTTGGCTTCTGCTTTCTTGTCTGGTTTGAGCTGTGATTCCAGCACGGAGCTGTGTGCTGGGGCAGTATTTCATGCTTGCCGGTGTCGGCTGATAAACCTTTGATTTTCACTTCTGGGAATAATAGCACAGTAATGAATTATATTCACAAGAATAACTGTAATAGTCATAAAACCGCAAATAGAAGAAAATTGTAAATCAGTCACCCCCTTGTAATGTGCTTGCTTCATCTGAATCACCCTCCCTGGGCAGATTATCAATTTTATTTGGCTTTTCCATCCTAAACTTTTATTAAGTGGGGTGCCTCATGCGTAAAGATACCAAGCACAGGCCATATGTTCCAGGGATTTATCTGTTTACTTTGCCTTCCTTCCCTCCCTCTCCCCTCCCTCTCAGTGCTCTCAGGACCTGCAGGCAGCTGACCTCGGACCATAAAAGACATGTCCCCAGTGTCACTTTACCTTTATTATGCAAAAAAATAAAATAAGGCTGTCAGTGATGCACAGGCCTTCCTCTGTGCCGTGCAGCATTAGCCAGACCCTGCAGCATGCTTAGGCTTCCATGTAATTAAAATAGAAAGCCATTAGCATAGCTCCAGGGTAATCAAGGGGACACATTCTCAACCCCAGCGTGTCCTGGGCTGTGGCACAAAGATGCTGCTGCTCCCAGTGCATGGAGCAATGCTCATCCTGAGCCCTGTGGGTAAATGGGACAGTCCCTGGGCTCAGAGAGGGGTGGGAGGCAGCAGGGAAGTATCAGGGCAGGACGGTGACAATTTACCACTGTGCTGGTGACAATTTGCCCCTGTGCTGCTGGGACTGAGCAGATGGAGAGTGTGGCTCTGGAGGCAGAGCCATGGCACCAAGTGCTGTCTGTGTCTCTGCTGTGGCATTCCCTGTGGTTTATCCCGCCCATGGAGAGAGGCAGCAGCAGAAAAGTTCTGGTTCCAAGTAACATCTCTTGCTCGGTGCTGTGTGGTAATTTTTAGCAAAGTCTTCATCTTCTCCCTTTTTATTGCAGAATATTAAAAAATCCCTTTCTTTTTCCTCTAAAGCCACCTGTTCATGCCTTTATCTTGTCTCCTATGAGAAATCCTCTGGTTTCAGTTGTGTTTAAGGGGTGCAAGGCTGGCACACAACCAGCTATAAATCAATGCTGATAGGAAAGAGGTGAGAGCAGCCCAACGAGCTGGGGAAAGGTGCAAATTCCAGTCAGCAAAACACAGCTGTTGGGTTCAGTGACCCTTTTGGAGGCAAGCTGCATGCTGGAGTGGAGTTTGCTTCAGCTAGATGTGAACCTGCCAGGGCCTGCATGGTATTTCATGGCTTTTGGAAACACCAACTGCAATTTTCCATCATAACACAGCAGGGGAAAAGGGAAAAACCACAGACCGTGTGATTTACGAGATGCTTCTCTTGGATTTCCATCTGTGATCTGAAATTACCAAGCAATGCAGAAACCCCGAATTGTTGCTCCAACTGCTCCCATTGTGGGTGCTTTTGCCATGATTTTTCATGCAGCTCCAGCTTCTCCTTCCCCCATGCCCAGCAGCCCCAGTGCTGGCTCTCTCCCTTGCCCAGCAGCAGGTTGGTTTTGCGGTTCAGGATGGTCAGAACATTTTGGGTTGTTACCGATGGCTAATGGAGCTGAAATCATCTGCACCCATCAAGGACTCTTGGTCAGTCTTTTTACAGCTTAGCAGGACCTGGAACATCTGTTGAGTGAAGGATGTGCTGGAGATCAACATTTTCTGCTCTGGCAAATAGCTCCTTGCAAACTTGGGCTCATTTGGCTGAACAACAGGATCTTGGCAAACACTGGAGCTGTGAGTGTGTGTTAGTGCAGGCACCATCCAGGGCTCATCCTCCTGGCCCTGCACAAGTGGGCATTGCCTGGATTTTCATTAGTGCAGGTCAGGGGTGACCAGAGAGGGGTCAGGGGGTTTTGTGCAGGTCCTGCATTCCTCCTCTCATCACCTCTGCTGGGGGGCTGGGCCAACGCCAGGTTTGTAATGTGGTTTTCCCAGTCTTCCTGGAGGGGCTTGCAGTTTCAGCTGGAGGTATCTCAGATCACCAGCCCTGCTCCTGCTGCTGCTGGATTCATTTGGGCTTTTCCTGTTTGGCCTCATCTAAGCAAAACCAGAGCCTGGCAGGCATGTGCACCATCAGGAAGGCTCCAGCCCTGCTGTGCAGCTCAGATCGTTCCTGTCTTTTGGCAGAGCTGGAAAACAGGCTGAGAGCACCTCAGACTGGGCAGGGGGTGGGTGGGGGCCAGGCAGGGGGCACAGGGTCACTGTGACTCTGCAGGTGCTTCACTTAGCACCCTGCACCAGGTGTTACCTGCACATCTGGGATCCAAGAGGCTCATCGGGGAAAGAACTGTCACAGGAGCATGGAGAAGGGAGGTGGGAGTGGGACAGCTTGAAGGTACCACAGCATCTGCTGGAGGTTCAGCCCAAGAGTTGCTCCCCAGAGAGCATCTTGCTTGAGTTTTCCAGGTGATGGATTGACACGTGGTCCCCAGTCCTCTGTTTCCAGAGATGCCAGAGGCTGGGGGGAGCCCACGACGAGGAGAGTAGAAAATCCCTTGTGGGATTCCCTGCAGGGTGTGTGAACTGCCCTTAGTCCTCCAAAAAGCACCGTGGGAGTGAACTGTTGCTTGTGCTGCTTCACAGCCCTGCAGGGAGTGGGGACAAAAACCTCGTAGGAATTAGATTTTAAAGGCAAGTTCAAAGTTCAAAAATAGCTGTAATGTGAACAGAAATCTGCTCTTTGCAGCCAATTAGCAAGGCTGTGAAAGCAGCAGGAGCATCTCATGTTTTGACAGCATTAAAAAGGCAACAAAACCAAACAGTGTGGATTGAACACGGCACCCACGAGAGCTGCTCAGAGCCGAGCTGGTGGTGGCTGCAGCAGCACAGCAAGTCCCAGGGACCAGCAAGGTCCCAGCCAGCCCACCAGCACCAGCATCCCTGCCCTGCCCGGCTGGGCTGCTGTTGGCAGGAGAAAATGACACATTTTTTGTTAACTCCATGCAGAGCAGTTTTGCATGCAAGGGTCTGTGTTTGGTCCACGTGGTATCCTCTCTATTCTTTTAGGGTTGAAAATTTTCTTGGGTGGAAAGGTCTGGTTTTGGGCTGTCTCTGTGCAGGGCAGGCAGCATAAGGGGATGCTCTGTCTGCCTGGCTGTGCTCACATGAACAGATGAATATGCAGCTGTTTCACTGTCCCAGCAGAGTGAATCAGTGAGTGTTTAATTAATTTATTAATAAAATAATAATAATAATTAGTTTACATTAATTATTTTAGCAGACTTGGGGAATGACAGAGGTCTGGAATAGTATCCAGGGTGTCACCTAGGGAGGACAGAGGAGGAGGACTCTTCCTGAGAGGGGCTTCCCTGTGTGTCGGGTGAGGGATGCTCCATTGTCCTGAGGATGCAGGAGACGGGTCCTCAGGTGATTTCTTTAGGACCTATGAAACACTGAGGCTTCCAAAGAGACAGACTTTGCTTCTCTCTTGACTAACAAATAGTGAAAAGCTCCACGTTTGCTGTCTGGGGCTCACACACACTGAGTCCCTCCGGGACCTGCTCTTGATGCAATCACCTGTGGGGTTTTTTTGTGAAAAGGGCCTGATGTGATTACCACAGTGCAGATGTACCCATAAATGAGGGGCTCCAAGTGCCTTTTGTCCCAGCTGAGGCAAGAAGAGGCTCTCCAGACACTTTTTGCACATGGCAGGAACAGGAGCAAGCAGGATCCATGCCCCCTTTATTTTGGCACCTGAGAAGGGTGGAGACCCCATCCCTGGGCACCTTCCTGCCCCACTGATGAGCTGTGTCCCTTTCTCGGGGATGCTTCCCATCCTACAGCAAGCGGCCGAGGCAGTGGCTTTGGGAAGGGCATTGGAGGCAGCGCCGGTCCCAGGTGGAGCCGCAGCCGGGGCAGCAGCGGCTGCTCCGCCGCTGGAATCGCATCCCCAGCTCCGCAACCCGGCTGGTGAGGAGGGGAGCGGGGCGGGAGGAAGGATGCTCTCGGTGACTCAGTGACTCGCTGCCTGCTCTGGGTTTCTGTTCTGGAGGTGAACACTGGAAAGCAGCTCCCTCCTTCCCTCCCTCTCCCCGCCAAGCCAAAAAAAGCTGTGACAGCTTGATTTAGGGCTGGATAATGAGACAATTGTGAGGAGGATGGGTACAGCGGGAGCCGCCGCTTGCCAAATCATTTGGCTTAATTGATCGAATATTTTTATGCATCGTTTATTCCTTTAAGGTGACCATAAGCCGCTTCTCCTGCAGCTCTGAAATGAAAAGAGCAACGCTGGAATTCACCCAGGCTGAACCCTGTGCGACAGAGAGGGGTGGGTGGCCGCCAAGGACCTGCTGGCCACCGAGGCAAGCCGAGGGTGGGCGAGCGGATCCGGCCTCTCCAGAGCCTCGCAGGGCACGCAGCAGGCAGGGGCACACAGGTGGCATCCGTCTGGCAGGGCTAGTGCCACCCGGGCTGTGGCTCCCTTCCCTGGGGACGGCTGTGTGCCCTGGCAGGCTGCTCCTGCCGCCCGCCGTGCCAAGGGATGCGCCCAGCGAGCCAAGACGGGCACACGAGCAATTGCCAGGAAATGTTTTCCCTATGCAATTAAGGCGCTGTGATCACTAAACACTTCAGTCAGAGCTGGATCTGTTAATGCACAGAGGAAAAAAGGACAAATCAAATCCGTTCCTTGCTGGCTTTTATCTCCCACCCTCCCGCTGTAGGATGCCGGCGGTGGGAATTGCCCAGGGGCGGGCAGGAGGGGGGCACACACCTCAAATTCCAACCTTCTCCTTCGTGTATCGCTGCTCCCAGGTGCCGACTTCAGCCCCCTGAGCCTCCCCTGTCCCTGCAACCCCTCCTCCTTTGGGTTCGGCTGGGGGTTTCTTTGCCCACCCAGGCTTTACCACGGTGTATGTGGGGAACAGCGGCTGGGTGTGCTGTGGGAGCCCGGGTGGGCTGGGGCGAAGGAAGCAGGTCCCTGCTGGAGGAAAGGCTCCGTGTCGGGGCAGCAGGAGCGGCTCCATCGCTCCTGCCGGAGCGCGGTCCCCGGCAGCGCTCGGCTGCTGCTCCGTGCTCAGAGCAAACCAAGAGCTGCCTCTAGCGGGGCTGCAGGCGAGCAGCTCCTGCCCTGGGCACTGCTGCCTGGCTGAGGTGTGCCCCCATCACCCAGCTACGGCACGGAGAGGGACCCCACGGCACCGCATCCCACCGCATCCCACCGCACCCCATCTCATCCCATCGCATCCCATCGCATCCCACCGCATCCCATCGCATCCCACCGCATCCCATCCCATCCCATCCCATCCCATCCCATCCCATCCCATCGCATCCCATCCCATCCCATCCCATCCCATCCCATCCCATCCCATCCCATCCCATCCCATCCCGTCCCGTCCCGTCCCGTCCCGTCCCGTCCCGTCCCGTCCCGTCCCATCCCATCCCAATTTCCCTTTGTTATCCACGTTTCCCTGGTCCCTGTCACGCTGCTGCCCCTCCTGCCACTGCCACAGCCAGCCCAGATCCTGGCTCTGAGCTCACCTGCGTGTTCTCGTGCTTGGATTCTGCTCGGCACATAAAATCCTTGACCCAGGCTCCCTTTCAGCTAAACAAAGGAAAGCCTTCACTGCTTTCACTGCACAGATGAGAGCAGCAGCAGAGGTACACCTGGCACTTTGCTGCATCACTCCAAGGACAGTTTGAAGGGAAGAAAAACACAGATGCTCCCAGGAAAGGGAGAGAACAGCAGGGATGGCTGGCAAAGGATAAACACATGGACCATGTGTGCTCCTTTCCAGGGGCGGCTTCACTGGTGCACCGGGAAATGTCAGGGATTGAAAAGGATTGGTCCATCCTGTTGTCCCTATGCCTGAGGGGTCATGCTCAGCCCTCAGCACTGTCCCCTCACACCCTGACTGTGTCCTGTACTGCCTCTAGGTGTTGCATACAGGTAAAACCTTACAAAAGGGAGGCCTTGTAAAATCATGGCTCAGGCCTGCCACTTCAGCTAAGCAGAAAAGGACAGTGGGAAAGTGACTCAGCTGAATTAGGGGTAGAAAAACAAGTTATGTAACCACTGCATGCTCACATCGTGATGTATGGTGGTTGGCTGAATTATGTTTGTTATGATTTAAAACTATGTAGCTGATAACCAGCTAATTGCTTAAAAAGGTTGGGTTTTTGGAATGAAGCAGCTCTGCTTCTCACTGCCTGGGGACTCTGTGTCACTGTGGACCCTCACCTCACATCTAAGGACACCTTCCCAAGCCAGGAGATGCTGGAACATGCTCTGGCTGAAAGCTAATGACCTAGTAAGATCATGAGTACAACATCTGCAGGTGCTATTTTGGACCCTCGCAGCCACCAAATTCTGTTTTCTCTTATTCAAAAATCTCCCTGTGACAAACCTCCACTAACTGTCCCCTTGCTTCACCTAGAGAATTAGCAGGCAGAAAACTTCATGGTCCGTTTGGAGCTCCTGGCCAGGAAGCAGAGGTTTCGTCTGCCACATGCTGCTGATCCTCTGCACTTCCCCCTTTGTTCAGAGCAAGTCAAGTGAGGTAAGATTTCCTTGATCACACACCCAGGGGTGCTGCTCCAAACTCCTGTGCTTCAGGAGCGAGCAACTGAAGTGTGAGGCTTCAGAAGAAGGCTGGAAATCCTGGAAACATTGGAATTGAAATGCAGGGAAGAGACAATGAGATAGAGGTGAATTGACAGCTGGGGCTGACACCCCCAGCCCAGACTCACAGGAGGAAGAGGGGCTGGCCTGTGCTCCCTGCTGCCAGTCGAGGAAGGTCACTGTGGCTGGGGCTTGTCAAGAGAGTTGCCATTCTGTATGATCACTAATGGTATTTGCAGCTCTGCATTTAAAAATGATGATACAGGTAATCAAACTGTCAGGAACAAAGACAGATGGGGAGTTCCCTGGAGCCAGTGAGGGATTCCCTGCTTTCAGTGAGCAGCAGAGATTTATATTTCACTTGCACGTGGACTCAGAGCAAGGAGCAGAGCAAGGAGCTTTGCAAAAACACGGTAGGAAGGAGCACACAGACATTGGATTTGTCTCTGCTTGAACTTCTAGATTTTTTTATGACATCTTTAGATATCACCAGGATAATAATACACGATAATGCAGGGGTTATAAAGTTTTGCCAGAAAATATTTTGATGTGCAGAAGTCCCTGATGGGATAAAAACCAGTAACTTCCTGCAGCCAGGTGCATCCTGACAAGGAACAACCCCTTTTTCCTACCTTGTCCTTCTTCTCAAGGCTTTGATGAGGTCCTGCCAGCAGGAACTGCAGTTCTTTAGATCTATCTGAGCTGTGAGGTTCAAGGCTCTTTCAGAAATACAGTCTGCAACGCCAGTGGTGGAGATGAAGGAAGGGGAGAGAGGTGCAAGGACTCTCCAGCTGCAGAGCCATTGCCCTTGGCCTCCCAGCCAGGTCCACAGCTCAGCTCCTTGACTACTGTGGATCCAGAGCTGTGGAGTGGACACCTCTCTTGCTATTCTCCGAGTTTCTCCCTTTGTCATGGCTCTGGCACCCCTCCTGTTTTCTGTCTTTAGATGTTGTGTCTTTTCTCCTGTTACCTTTGTGTGGTGTCACCCCAGCAGTGGGGACAGCTGGCAGCTGTGACACGGAGTCATCCAGCACAGGGCTGTGTCTGTGCTGATACCATATCCATGCCACCCTGAGCTCCAAGGATCATGTTTGCTTTATTTCTGTGGATTTAAAAAAAAGCCCCAAAACCCAGTAAGAAAGCAGCCTTGCTCAGAAGAGTTCCAGCAGTTAATTAGTTTCAACATTGCAAGGCCCACTGCCCAGCAGCTAAAAATCATCGTGTTTGAACGGTGAATTAAGTCAGCCAAGCAATAAATCTGAGCAACAAAAAGTCCCTTTAGCTCAGAGAAGTTCTCTTTCCCTAAAACACTGAGAAATGTTTTTTTCTGAGAGCCCACAAGGTCATCGAATTAATAAAGCATTTCAAGTAATCTGTGGAAGTGAAGTGACACCCTGCTGCAAGAAATTTGCTGTTAAAGCCAACTTTCTGTAACAGAGTGTGATGCATATAGGATTTCCAAAGCAAACCTGTCCTCTAATTTAGGACAGTTGTCCAAACTCCTTCATGTCTGTTCTGGTCCACTGTCTTCCTCCCTAGTCATTATTAAGGAGAGTTAAGCTTGAAAAAAACTCACAAGAAAAAGAAAGAAAAGAAAAATGATAACTTGGGATGCTCTCATTGAGCAAGATACTTTGCTCAGGCAAAGATATTTTGGATAGTTTCATGCACTAAAGTGAAGACACCAAGGAGAGAAAGTGAGTGAAATGCTGAAAATTTATTGAGATAATGGGTGGGACAGGCTCACGTGCTTTGCAGTGGCTGCCTTCCAGCCCCTACCACATTCCACACCCAGAATACTGGAGCTACTCCTTTGATATGAACAGCACTGGTGTTGGACATTTCCGTGACCCAGCACACACAGCAAGAAGGTCCAAAGCACAAGAAGCAACACTCAGACATCCAGGCACTAAATAAACAAAAGGAGTTTGACTTCCATTTAAATTCTGCCAGCTTAGGCTGAACACAGAATGATCTCTCCAGAAAAGGCAGGCACATAAAGCCAAGTATGGCCCCTGCTTTGTGTTGCCCTCCAATTCCTTTCCTGCTTGTTTGGGGTGGCCCTGATTTGGCTACAGATGTAGCAGCAGTAGGCATGGAAAGGATGAGATGTGTGATGCATTAAGAGATGCTTTGTGGCAGATTTTAGGGAAATCTTTCCAGTAGTCTGGAGAGTTTAGCAGGAGAACAGATTGCCTGGGAGATGCAACATCTCTGCTAGCAGCTGTTTCCAAGCCAGGATGGACATCTGTGGTTTAGAACACATCCTAGGTGGCCTCTCATGCTCCCTTCAAACCCAGGGCTGTTCTCAGTGTCCTGATCTTTAGAGGAAGATAAAGTAGCATGGGACACAATTTTCACTTTCAGCTCTTGCAGATGGCCCACAACAGGTCTTACTGGAGAGCAGGGAGCAGGGAAGGCAGGAGGAACTCCAGCCAGTTAACTCCAACCCCTTCAGTGGAAGTCTGTGTGATGGCAGCCTTTGCCTTGCACTTAGAGCTGAGTGCATTCCTTTGCTTTCCACTGAAATGGCTTTTTGCACGTCTGTAGAACCATTTAACGTGAAATATATATTTAATAACATGGTAGCACAAAGAGGCACCGAATAGGACAAACATAAAGAAGAGATAGCAATAACCTCTGCAATATTGTGTCCACTGGGTCCCTTCTCCATGAGACCCTAGCCCAGGTTCCATTTGCCTTGGATTCACTCAGCACAAACCTCCTCAGAGAGTGTCCAGTCCCAGAGCTTTGCCCTCGCAGCGCTACCACAGCTCACAGTGGCCGTGGTGCTGCAGGCAGCTGAAACCCGAGCGATGCTCATCCCCCTGCAGCCCCCGAGGCACTGACAGCCAAACCCTGCAGCACTCCAGCCTCTGCACGCTCATTGCCATGCAGCAGGACCCCCGGATCCCATATGGAGCGTGGCTGCAGATGGATGGACATATGTGGATGCATTCACATCCCCACTGATGGAAATGTCCCTGAGCAGCCGTAACGCTCGAGTGTGCGGTTTGCGTTTCGGGGCAACAGAGGATTTTTCTCCCATTAAATAAATAAAAGACGTTCAGAGCAACTTGGGATAAAGCCATTCTAATCCTTTTATTCTTTCCAAAAGGAAAATGATTCCATATTCAGGGCACTGTGCAAACAATTAATTAGCCTAACGCCAGTGAAAGGCCTAATTGCTCAGTATTATTGCGCTCATTGGCAGCCAGGCATGACCAAAGAATAGGTACTGTTTTACCAGGGATAAAGAACAACTTTCCAGCTTTTAGGGCTTTTTTGATATTTCAGCATCTAGCAGAACGATTTTTTTTTTTTTTTGAATGATGGTGTAATTCTCACTTCCACATGCAAAAAAGCTGGCAGCATTTGGAGACATCTGAATGAGCTGCTATCCAATTAAAAAAAGAGAGGAAAGAGACTCAGCTGGTGTGAAATGACCTGGCTGAAGGGAAGTCGATAAAGCTGTAACTTGCCTGAGTTGAATGACACCTTGGCATCTCCAGCTGGACACTTCACTCACACAAGTGTTGTAACATTAAGAAAAAAATGCATTTTTTTACGGTGTGCACCTAAAATTAAAGTACAATCATCCTTAATGCAGCTCCCTTTTCAATGATCTGTTGTTACCAGATGGAAAAGTGCTCTAAATGGATGCAGATGAATTTGTTCACTGTGGATAGGCTCATGAGGGATCAGGTTACAGGAGCTTTAAAAAACTGAATTATTATCATTAATGCATCTCTCATAACAAGGAGATAGAAAGCAGATGCTGACTGAGTATTGACCTAGCCTGAGGAGTATGGGTCCCATAATTCTTCCTTTGGGCAGCTGATTCTCATGGGAAAATCCCCAAATATTCAGCTGTAATGCTCGATCTGCCTTGTGCAGAGACTGGCAACCAGAGACTCTTCTTTCAAAGCAACGTGGATGAATTCTGCTCTCATTCACACTTGCACACCCCCATGGAAGGCACCACAGAAGGCTTCTCAGCAAGGTGGATTTTTGGTGTTTGGGGTGAGGGGCTATAAAAAGAAAGGTGCTTACAATATAGAATAGTACCAGCATGTGAAAAAGGTATGAACAAATAAAACAGATTTGTCGTTGAAGGTCACACACACAATGTGAAACAAATAAATAAACAAGGGCCTTCCTGAAACCATTTCAAGTCTGTACCTGTTTGTATCTGCAGCTGGGAACAATTATTAGATGCTGTTGAAGACTTTGAGACAATAAAAAAAAAAAAAGACAGATCCAAAGATGTCATAGCAGGAATGGTCCTTCAGATGACTGAATATCCCAATAACCTCTGTCAGGCTGATTAACAACATTCTGCTGAGCTCAATACAGCTGCTACATAACCTTGGAGGGACAGGCACTCCTCACTTGTAAAACAGAAAATTCCAGCAGAACAAGGTTTTTCTTTTCAATTTATTTTGCAAATCTACCAATTCATTTTATGAAAGTATGAAATCCTAGGTGGTTACATTAAACAGTTACATTACAATCCAGGTAACACAAATAATCACTACAAAGTTAGTTTTAGGTACTCTTGGATAACAAGTAGGTTTTATATCTTTTAAAGTCACAAAGAAGAGATAGAATAGCTTTGTGATTGTCAGAAACTTTAATTTAAAGGAAAGAAACCACTCTAGATTCTCCTCATCTTACAAAAAGTTGAGAGAGAAACACTTTCAATGTTAATGTTCAATTAGATTCATCAAAGACATTAAGTGCACGCATTTACTCTCAGGGTAACAAGAATAGTTCACAAGTTGTTTGGAAACTGGTGTCAAATTTCATTCCCAGGAAATAACTTTTACCATTTAACATCACCATCGTCCTTGCTTTCAGATGCATAAAAATCCTGTAAAATGCACAGAGCTCCAAATCCTCTCTAATTGAATTCAGTGGGAGTAGGATCAGTTCCTACATTCAGAAGGTACTCCTGATATACTGAAATCCTTACAAAACATCCTCCTTCCCAGGAATGAAATTCATTTAAGGAACAAAATACTGTAGTAATTCAGGAAAACTCTCAGCTTTGCTATCCTGCAATTGACACTCCAACTGCATTTCTGAGGACCTTCATGCATGGTCACTCCTTCCTCTCAACCAACAATAGGATGTATAAAGACACCAGGTGACTGTGCTCAGTAAGAACTTGGAGCTACATAAATAAAGTATGAAAATCAAAAAAAGAGATCAAATCACTCGAAACTGCTCTCCTGACACCCATCTGACACTTGCAGTGTCATTCTGCTGCCTGTAAGCTGCCACTTCTGATGTGACATCTGTCAATCATAACTGCTTCCTAGGAAGCAATTAAATAGTTCAGATTTTGCAGTGGCATCTCTCACTGCGTGTGTTTTTAAGGGTAACACATCCATATGTTGCATATCATGCAACAGTTCCACAGGAGCAAGGAGAGCTGTTTATAGGGAAATAAGGCAGGTGCAGGTACATTCTGATGGCTGTGGCACAAAGGAGATTGAAACAGAACATTCTCTCTTGTAGCCTTCACCTCTTGCATCCTAAAGGGTGCAAACTCTCAAATCTCCCCTCACACGTGCAACAAACCTGCAGAACACACTGTAGCACAGAAGTGAAGCCAGCAGCTTCCTTCTTCTAAGGGAAATAGGTATTTATCCACAGAGTATCTTTTAACATTGATAACCTCAAAAAAATGAAAATAAACCAGACAGGTTACACAAAACTATACAAACTTTTCACCTGGACATAAAGTGCCATCAAACTATGGAAGCAAAAAAAGAAGTCACTGTTGAGGCAGCTTCTCCAAGTGTGTACAGAAGGTTTTATTCCCCTGAAGCAGACAAAGTTTGCTACAGTCTTAGAAATGGCACCAAGCTGGTGGAAATGTTACTATAATAAAGGCTAGCAATTTCCTTCCTGACTAACACCACTCTTACCCGACAGGCCAAAGGCAACTAGGGTGATTTAACGGATGGCTGACTGCAGGAATTTCCCCAGAAGGTAGTTTAAAATGGTAAGAGATGCTGTCATTTCCCTGTCTCTGATATGGTAACCATAATTCTTTCAGCCCCTTCCTTCTGAGCATGTATTACCACAGACAGCCCCACCCTGCTATTACCACTGTGCCTGCTTGTTTTCCACCTCTACCCATGTAAACGTAATGTCAAATCCTCTTAAGAATCCTGAGCAGCCCTCCAGAATCACTTATTCAACTGACATTTCTGTAATAATAAAGAAAGAAAAAAGAGTTGTGAGAAATTAAATGGCGCTCTTGTTGCCAAGTTGTTAAAATTATATGGCAATATGCTTCCAGTAGTTGTAAGAAATTAATATGTGGAGTGCTTACAAGCTTTACATCTACTAAATCTCAACAGGATATAAAATGCTATTTAAGTGATATAACTTACAAATGTTAAGGGAAAAAAAAAAAAAACACAGCACCAAAGAGGGGAAGAAGAAAGTAGATTCTTGTCTGCACTCTGATTCCTGGAGGCTGGATCTCTACAGCTGTGGAAGCCAGGTGGGAGATCCTTGGTGAAGTACTGGTGTGTGTACATGTGTCAGCAGCTGCAGCTCTCCCTTCTTCCACCTCGGCAGCACACAAGGCTGGGCTCTATCAGGGAGTCACTCCCCTCCTGCTGTTTGCCACTGCCTTCTGACCAGCCAGAGCAGAGCCACTCAGTGTCTCTACTTTTCACCTACTTTATTATAATGCTGTTCAGGAAGATGTGCCTGACACCTGTCTGCAGATGATAAATTCATCTATTAGCTTTGCCACTATGTGATTACTGTCATCCTTTTCTCACCACAACGTCAAATACAATATAAAACTTTGGATTTTCTATAGCGAGTGAAATCAGCAAAATGAAAAGCCAGGCAGTGCCAGCAGTGCTGTCACTGCTCCATTCTGTGGGACAGGACCAGGGTAAGGCGCTTTGGCAATCAGCACCAAGTTTAAGCAACAAGCTTTTAGAATACACACAAGTTTCCTGCAGATGCACAGAAAACTGAAACCTCCTGGTTGTTCTCTAAGCTGCTTTGAAACTACAACAATTAACTTAATCCAGCAGCAGATCCTGTCACTATTCTTTTTCTAAGTACAGTACATTTTGATAGCAACACAGAAGCACGTGACACAAAACAGATTTGTTCGAGCTCACCATGGTTCTGATGGGCTACACACACCAAGAGGCAACTCAAAAAGAGCACAGAACTCAATTCATCAGGACAACAACACTGACTCAAATGAATTTCAGCTCAACTTTGTGAAGAAAGAAGGAGCTCACAAAGGAAAAGTTCTTATTGCAAGTTGTACTGCTCAGCTTGGTCACTTCTCACACAGATCTGAAATATCAAAAGCTACCAAGGAGCTAAGGACAAAGACTTCCTGTTTTGTAACTATTTTAAATATAGCAAGCCTGCTTTAGAAAGAAAAGCCCCCGCACAATACTCCAAACGGCCTTTTCTAGCAGACTGTAGTTGTTAAATCAACACTGACAGAAAATACACACTTCAGAACTAGCAGTCTGGAAAACTCTTGTGCACATGGGACTGAGGCAGCTTGTTTGCAGACCCTTTTCTCACAGTACCCTTGGCTCACCCGAGCTTCCTTCGCCCCTCTGTGGATGGCTGGGCTCAGCAGGTGCCTTCCTCAGCAGGCACAGAGTGGCAGCTGCCGTGGGACACGGTGTCGATGCTCTGCCCGTGGGACTGGGGGTGGATGGACACCTGCACGGCGATCTCCTGGCCCTGCTCGCTCAGGGAGCCGTCGTCCGAGTCGCCGGCCGGGGAATGGCTGCGCTTCATCTCCGCGCTCCCGGCGAACAGCGCGGCCTGGGCCCCGCAGCCGGGGGGCTGCTTGTCCTCCTTGCCCACCTCGTCGGGGTCGTCCACCCGCACGGCCTCGAAGATCTCCTCCATGAACGCCCTGCAGTTGAGGATGAGCGGCGGCAGGGGGATGCTCCTGGCGAGCTCTTCGATGTAGCGAGCAAACTCCATGGTCTTAAACTGAGTGACTTTGGCCAGCTCGAGCGTTTTGGCCGATGTGATGATGGGGATACGCTTGGCTATCTCGAAAGCCTTCTGCAGCTTCTCGGCCCCTTCCGTCCGGAAGAACTCGTTGATGGCCTTCTCCGTTTTGCGGAGGTGGCTGCTCATCATGCACAGGCGGGTGATGTTCAAAATGAGGGTGATGGCAAAGGCAACGAGGCACACAATCATGTAGTAGATGCTCATGTCCCCTGAGGTGAAGATTACCCTCAGGGTGACTGTGTAGTACAAGGTCTCGTTATGATTAATGCCTGCACACGTGTACCGGCCCCGGTCAGCAAAGCTGACCTTTGTGATGTTGAGGGAGTTATCAGCAATCCTCCACCGGTCACCTACACAGGGGTTAGAAACAAACAGAGCTCATGAAACAAAAATGCCAGGGTAAATATCACCAGAGTTAAAGCTTGGCAGTGAGCACTCCACTTCTAGCATAGTACCAGTACACCAAGGACTAGAATGTCCTTTTCGTGCTTGTGACACAGAATACCACAACCCGCTTACCCATCCTACTCCTTAATGGTAAATTATTCTGCATGCTTGCTACACTACTTTTACTTCCTTCTCTCATCTGCACTTTCCAGTGTGCTTCTGGCCTGCTGGTTCTTTCTGACAGGGATTCTAATTCTTAACTAGGACTTCTCACCCTATGTTAAAAGACTGTCCTCTATAAAGTCTAATTTTCCATATGTTCAGAGTCAAAAGTCAAGTGACCCATGAAAAAGATCAGTCTGTAAATGGCTCTGTTGGCAAAAGAACCCAGAATTTTCTTGAGAGTTTTCTGCTGAGCATGCAGTGCTGACATGCAAAACCCAAGTAAAAAGAAATCAATACAAGAAGTTTTATACAGCATTTGCTGTGCATTTATAACTTAGAGGGAAAACTGTTTTCATAACTCATTTCTTCTAATTACTCTGCTTTGAACTGTTTTCATAACTTATTCTTCTAATTACTCTACTTTGAACTAATCTCCAGATGGCATTATAACTACAAAAAGGTTACTGAATACTTAAGGCAGAAAGATGGCCTCCAACAAGATTCTATCAATTAGTTCGACGACCTTCATTAATACTAATAGAGAAAAACACATGCATCTCTAAAATACTGTTTTAAATTAAAAACTGCAGGGATAAAACTAAAAGAGCCAAAGGGTAGGAAAATATATTCCACTTCAGTTCAAAAGGGTTAAATAGCATGAATTCTGTCGTTGGGCATTACATTTTGTGTTACTTTCCACAGTCTCACTGGTACATAAACCAAAAAATAAATGTATCAATTATGTTTTAAAACATATCCTGTAACAAAATTAAAGCACCAACTGCCAGCTCAAAAGGTCGCAAGCTGTGGAGAATTGTGTTTATTAATGCATTTGGAAAAATATAATTTAAACCAGAGCAATAATAAATAAAACCATCAGTTAAATGATGAGGATTAATTTCTTCTGCATGGACTAGTGGGATGACTCTTGAGCAACATCATTCTGTGGGGCACTAAAACAGGATGGATGGGCTGGAACAGAAGCACTCAGGTGTAATTCCCAAGCAACATTTCAGAGGGCAAAGGACTTTTCTTTGCTCTCTCCTTATCTCCCAATTGTAAAAATGGGAGGATAGGAAGAGAAAATTATAATAAAATCCCAGAGGTTTTCCAATACTATTTAAAAGGGGAATAATGATGGATAGAAAACAGCAGGAAAACTCACCTTCATCTTTCTGTTCAAGCAGGTGTCCTCTGGAGTTATACCAAAGGACATGTTCATACTGGCTGATGTTCAGTTTACATTCAATTAAAATACTGGTCCCCTCTTTGGCTATGATATCATAGTGTGCTGGAGAACTTATTAAAGCTTGAGACACTGCATGAAGTGATGCATTGAAAGACCCAAAAGCAACTGTCCTGTTAAAAGCTACATTTTCCACTGTGAATCCAACTGAAAGATCAGCACTAACAGTCAAAATTAACAGGCAATAGCTGAGCTTCATGGAAAGCTAGTGAAAATTCTTCTTTCATTTAATTTGGAGAAATGAGGTCATATGATATTAAGCTGTCTGTATTGCTCAGAGATAGGAGAAGAGCTCTTGATTTGTTCTGTGATGGAAAACGTCTGGGATCCAAATGCACTTTCAAGACCATCAATATTTGAAGTGGAAACTGGAAGTAAAACTGAAAAAAAAAAAAAAGCAGTAAGTTTATTAATGACAGCAAGGTTACCATGTATTCAAATTTAATTTCCAGTAAACAGATTTCGATTAGCATAATACAAACTGTCAGCTGAGAGGTTCCAAATCAGAGCTTTGCTCAGAACACAGTAATAAAATGAGGGTAAGAAGGCATTAGTACAACCTCCAGTCCACTAGATGTTCATCTTCCCAACCAAATAAATAATCTCTGGAACAATAATCATTAAGGGGAAAAAGGTTTTACAAAAAGAACAAATTGTTCAGACTACTCGAAATGCACAATTATCTTTAAAAGTGGATTCTGCATTTCTTACCAGAGAAAAAGTGCTTTCTTAACAGAGGAAGAAAAGAGAGAAAGAGGATGTAATTTCTGCCTCCCTCTCCACCAATATCAAAGTGCTTTTAAGCCCTCGTTCTCTAAAGCCAGTCTTTCATTTACCATCCAGAGAAAAACCACACACACACACACACACACACACACACACGGTATCTGATTTTTAGCATTTACATCTACTTACTTGATTTTAGGGGCATAACTGGTATTAGATGTCTAAATACTATATAATATGATTTAATTACTTGGGAAGTCTCCTGGTGTTTATCTACAGCCAGAAGAGGAGGTCCCTTTCTGAGTATCAGGACACTGATGTCTACATGTATTCTCTTTTTTGCAATATCTCTTGTTGCTCCTGCATTTTCTAAGTCTGTTTCCTGTTATTCTTCTTTGTTTTACAATGAGCTCCTGCTGAAAATCTTTTAGTTTATGTCACTTCGTCTCAGTCATATTTTCTTCATTGTCTTCCCTACCCAAACTTCACAGCTATGTGAAAAACTGTTTTGTCTAGGGACAGGTACTCCTCAAATTAATGTGCACAAGAGATATTTTAAGACATTAGGATACAGCCTTTAATTTTCCGTCTTTTGCACACAAGCCAGAATAAAACCAATTTGTAACAAAATGAGATGACACTGATAAGAGACAATCTGTAATCAATTTTCCTGGAAGCCTGATTCAAGAAAATTTCTAATCCAATATGTGTTCCCTGAAGTTATGATTCCATCTAGACTGCTCCAGAGCCTTAAAACATCATTTACAAAGTACAGAAGCTACAAGCTCAAATGTTATCCTAAAAAATATCTCACTTCATACCATTGACTGTGTGACTTCAAATTTATCATCTTTTCTTCTACAAATAACAGATGTTAGTGGAAGGGAATTTCATAAATAACACAAAGGAACCCATTTACTTAATAAATAATGCAGACACTTTTCCTCTTTCTAGAATTACCAATTAACACTATCTAAAGCACTTCTGAAAAATAATATAACATGCATAAACCCAGGTGATTTCTAGTAATTGTCTTTCATCAGACACAAGCTAAGCATATTCAAAAGGGGGAATTCTGCTGATGCTATCCAGACTGGGAATTTTCTTCAGTGAAAGTTAATTTGTCGAAGGTCAAACCAGATTCCATACTTGACATCTGATGAGAAATGTGTTATCTGACCCATTTCCATTTCTGTTGTGGCTATTGCCAAGACCAGTTTAACAAAGAAGGCAAAGAAGACAGCTGTGTCCAACTCTCCTTCAAGCTTGACTAACCAACCCGCTCACTGAATCCTGCAAGAGAAACTGGAAAACAGGCTCCCTACTTGTTTCTCTATAAACAGCAATCCCTTCATCTGCCTTCTTCTTTTTATTTTTTTTTTTTAATTATTGGCCCCACTCTGTTTTCTATCATGCCTCTTGTTCTTTCATTTAAGACGAGACTAGTGCAGAGAACTCAATTATACCATTGTGCTGGAGAAGCTACTTTCCCACAGCTAAACAGTTAAAACCACTACCAAGGCCTCTTTCATTCCTGTTTTTCACCAGCTACACTTTAGGGAAAGCATTACTGAGTCCTGCTGACTCTGAAGAAGAGCATCCCATCCACAGCAACAGCACAGGTCTGAAAAAAAATTACTAAGGCTGCCGTTGATCAACAATTATTTTTCTGTTTGGGCGTTTTAACCTGCAATTTTTACACCCCTGGTATTTTCAGAGTGTTTCAGAGCCTGCAAAAAGCTGCTGACATTGACCTGCTTGTTTTGGCAACCTTATGCAGACACCACACAGACAGGCTGTGGACTGGCAGTGGACCACTGACATTTGGGTTGCTTTAAAGGTCTGTCACAGCTTGTGGTGCTGTGGTCCCAGACTTCGAGCTGACATCACCCTATGACCCAGCTGCCTTCAGCTAAAAATGCACTTTTGCATCCATCAGACTTGACTTCACAGGGCCTGATGCAGTTAAAACTGACAACAGTTCTGCAGCAAACACAAACCCTCATCTTCACCCTTGAATCAAAGGCACATAATAACTTCCAGTCTTCTAAAACAATAACCTCTGCTTTAGATTTATTAGAGAATAATCCCAGAGCCTCTTGTACTTTGCCTGCGCTATTGTCATTTTAAATTATTAAATTTGAATTGTTAAGGCTTCCAAGCGTCTGTGACGTTTCTCCTAAATGACATTAGGAATCTCACTCATTTATTTAACACAAGAAATACTCAGCAACATTTTCCCTCATAAGAATAATTATCTTCAGTAATTGCATATGCTCTCCACTATACTTGCACTGAGCCTGCATAATGCATAAACCATTGGTAATGGGTCATTTAATTTTACTATTAAATTCTTCGAGGTCTGATTTATTAGAAATTGTTTGTCTTTTGGAAAAGCCATTATTGCTAAGCAGACAATGATCTCTCACTGCCGAGTGCTGGGAACAATAAAATGATTTGCAAAATCCATATTCTTCATCCATTGCACTTATGCAAAACAGCTGCTGGAGCTGATAAAGGACCCAAAAAGGATAAAGCGTGATCAGTGCCAACATCCCAATTCTTCAACAAAGTGTTAAGCTCAATCAAGATGAAATGTGCCAGAATAGAAACTGGCTATTTTACAACTGAACCTGAAGCTGAGCTCAACACATTTAACCTTTATTAAACCATAAGTTGTAACAACAAATAGCAGTGGAAAGATAAAAATCTGTGATGCATGTGCTTGTATGAGTCATCCTTGGCTCCCACCCTGAAGAAGTGTATTTGTGTCTAACTTAGAGCACTCTAAGTAGTCCCACTGAGGTCAGTGGAAGCACTGATAGTACTTAAAATTACACACATTTATATGGCACTGCAAAATTGGGGCCCAAGAGGTTGCAAGTTATATGGTTTTACATTCACTGCTTATAACATCACTTCATACCTGGAGTAACGTGAGGCAATAAACTGAGACACACCTGACAGAGCACAGGCTGCTGATGTCTTGCAGAAACACCATTTGCAAGCCCCCTCTGACCCTCTGTCAATCCAGGGAGATGCATTTGGCAGAGCCCTGCAGACAGGAACTCTTGGGAAGTTTATGAACACAGCCAGCACGGCCTTGACAAGAGCCATTCCGGGTGCTCCCAGGCTGCAGGGAGGGCTCACCCTCAGCTGACACCAGCCAAAGCTCTGCAGGGGAATGGCAGCACCCACGGCCCAAAAACCAACCTAAGGGGTAAATCCACAGCACACCTCGCTGCGTGAGGCTGACTGATGGGATTTGTTGTTTTCCTGTGCTCATCCCTTGGATGCCTGACACCTGTCACGGGGTAACTCGCCACGACATGGCACTGGCTGCGCACCAAAACGGGTTTTTTGCCCTGTCAGCTAAAAAACGATCAGGCACAAAGTTTCACTTAACGTTACCCTGTCCTCACAGCCCCTGTATGCTCCAAGTTCGCTTGTGGAAAAGCGCTGGTCCCGCTGGGCTGGTGGTGGCAGTGGGACAGGCGACACACGACACGGCCACAACACAGCCGAGGGCACGGGGCCAAGAGGCCACGGGCTGGTGTCACTGGGGCACGACGTCATACCAGAAACACAAACACACGCAATATTCTGAGTTGGAATAAAACCACCAGGATCAGCCAGTCCAACTCCGAGCCCTGCTCAGGTCACTGCAAAAATCCCACCCCGTGCTGGGGAGCGCTGTCCAAACACCCCTGGAGCTCTGGCAGCCTGGGGGCCGTGCCCATTCCCTGGGGAGCCTGGGCAGTGCCCAGCACCCTCTGGGGGAAGAGCCTTTCCCAAAATCCACCCTAACCCACCCTGGCACAGCTCCAGCCGTTCCCTGGGTGCTGTCCCTGCCACACAGAGCAGAGCTCGGAAATGACCCTGCTCTGCCCCTCGGGAGGAGCTGCAGACCCCGATGAGCTCTGCCCTCAGTCTCCGTTCTCCAGCCTGAGCACACCAAGTGACCCCAGCCGTTCCTTATGTGGCTTTCTCTCGAGGCCCTCCACCACGTTCGCTGACCCTAAACCCGCCCCTACTGCCCCTATTTCCACGCCAAAACAGCGAGGCGGGACATGGGCCCGCGGCCTCACCCTCCGCCGCTGCCCCTCGCCCCCGACCTTGCCAGGCGAACCTGGCGGTCCCGCCGCTCTCACCGGGACGAGGCTTCCCGGCCCGGCCTGTCCCAGAGCTCCGCCGCCGCCGCCGGCCCCGCCGCCCGGACGCGCTTCCCCGAGCTGAGGCCGCTTCCGGGGCAGCGCCGGGGCCGCTCTGCGCCGGCCTCGCTGCTCTCGGTCCGCCCGGAGCCGCGGGGGCCGCTCCGACCGCCGACGGTGAGGGCGGCACAGGGCCGGGGCTGTGCGGGGCACAGCGAGCCCCGCGGGGAGACACGGCTGGGGGCGGCTGTGGGGCAGGCGGCACCGTGGGCAGTGCTGTGGGCACCTGGCGGGCTCCTTGTGCGGCAGGAGCCCCACGGGGAGCTCCGGGGAATTTGGGGTGCCGTATGGAGCAGCCCCGTGTGGATTATGGGACTTTGGGGGTCTCCCGGGGAAGCGGAGGCACAGGGAGGCCTCCAGGGCTGTGTGGGGAGGGTGGCGGGGTGAGCCGGGCTCGCTGTGGAGGGTCCTGGGCAGATGGGGTGGCGGTCCCCAGCCCGCTCCCGGACCTTGTCGCTTTCCTTCGCTTGAGGTCATCGCTTCCCCGTTGCTGTGGAAGTTGTGGGGGCAGCTGCCCCGGCTGCATCAGCGAGCGCCTGGCCGGGGACACAGCGGCATCCCGGGGGCTCTGCGGTTCGGCTCGGCCCTGTCTGGCCCTGCAAGTCCCTTCCCTGCCAGAGGAGCCCGGAAGGTGACACGAGGGCCCCGAGAGCGGCGTGACAGCCCCGCTCATCATCCCCATCCCCGATGCTGGGGCAGCTGGAGCTCCTCGCAGCTCTAGGGGCTGTTCCTGCCCTGCACTGCTCACCCTCAAGTACAGAAGTGAGCCAGTCGCTGCCTCGCTGCCTGCTCAGCTCTGTGACAGCTGTCCCTATTTGTCCTCTGCACTCCTCAAACCAGCAATCCCAAGCGATTTGTTTTCCCTTTTATTTTGGTGGAACATGTAATAGGTTTAAGTATCTGAGGCCCTTTTGTACCTTATTTGTTTTTCAGAGTTAGCAAACTGTTTTGTTTTTTTTTTTCCTGTGTAGAGGGTGTGTCAGTTAGATAAAGCCACGTGTCCCTGTGGGACTTTAAACTTCCAAGTATGACATTTCTTTGAGTCAGAAGTACACACATGTGGGTATGTGTGGCAACATTGTTGTGTTTCAGTATTTAAAACGCCAACGTGATGCGCTTGAACTAATGTCAAAGTGCGAGAGAGTGATTATTTTATTTGTTTTCTATGGATATTTGTAGTCATGTCTGAGGAAGACAGTGGTGAAAATCCGAAAGATGAAACCTTTAGCAAAGCTGAAAATGAACAGAAGACAGAGGAACTTGGCTGCTCTGAGAGCAATGAAGGGAGAGAACAAGAGACTGTGCCTGTGACTCGGAAAAGACCTGAACCCAAGCCCCCAAGCCAGCCTGCTGCCACAGAAAAGCCTGCAGCTGAAACCATCAAGGTATGTTCCTGTGCTTGCTCAGAAAGATGTGACTTCACATTTCATGGCTTTGAGGACAGGAGAACTCTGAGCATAAGCCCCACTCCTTTCTGAAAATTCACATTGCAGTTCTCTGAAATGAAAAAGCTGCACAAAAGTCACATGATTGCTTGTGTTCCTCTCCTCACCATAATGCCTGCATCAGTCTTCTGTTTTTCTTCATTAAAGGTCTCAGATCCTCCTGCAGTTCAGACAGGGTGGGGCTACTGGGGAAGCTGGGGGAAATCTCTTCTGTCAACTGCGTCTGCTACCGTAGCTACTGTAGGTAAGGCTCTTTCTGGTATTTGATAAATATTTTAATCATGTTTTGTGTCTCAAGCTGGTACTTTAGAACTTGTTTCTAGAGAAGGGGATTTTAGTTATAGTGGCCGTTATTGGAAAAATGTCAAGGGAATTGTTCAAGTAATGGGAAAAGCTTGTACCAAAAGGTACAGTGAGATTAAGGAGGTATGCACAGACAGAATTGCTTTCAAGTTTTTAAGGCGTTTATGTAATTTTCACCTGGTATTTTAAACTAGTATTTTGCCAATATTTACAACTTTATTTAAAAGCTAAGATGAAACCTTGGTTCATTACATTGGTAGGTGAGATGGATGGAAGGAGGTTTTAGTGCTGGTTAAACTGTTTTGAACAGAAGGAATCTGGAATAATAAAAAAGAACATGCAGCTCTAATCCTGTTTCTGTTCTGCTTTCTGTCTTCTCTAGGTCAAGGTATTTCAAATGTCATAGAAAAAGCAGAAACAACCCTTGGGATCCCCAGTCCTAGTGAAATCTCAACAGAGTCTAAAGATGCTACAAAAGGTCAGTTTTGTTCTGCATAGAAACATCCCTGGGATGTTTTTCATAACATAATCAGCTCCAAAATAACATTGCCGTAATCTGCACCTTGCACTTTGAGACTGATAATAAAATCATTAAAATAATACTCTCTTGCTTAGTTCTGTTAGCTCTGAAAAGTAGAGAGGAAAATAATCTGAATTAATAAGTTTACTCCTAGCTGATATTTGGTGTCTGTTAATTTTCTCCACTCTGTGGCTGACAGGATCTTTTTTTGTTTTTGAAATCAGGAAGTTAATTTTCTGCCTTCTAATGCAGGAAGTGAGAATCCTGCTGCCAGCAACGCTGATGCAGCTGATGATGGCAGCTCCTTCCCTATTGCTGGGGCTCTTGAAGTTTTATCAACCATCTCTACTGCTGTCCAAAGCACAGTGAGTGAGTTGGGAATGCAGGAGAAAATGGGTTTAAGGGAGCTTTGGGGTTTTGGCCTTTCATCTGAAACATTGTAAGAGGAAACTTAATTTTGACATTTGTGGGATGCATGGTGATAAACTCTTCCAGCCATCAGACAACCCTTATCCTGGGCCGTGCTTCTAACTGGCACTTAATGTGAAAGATCTATTGAATTTTGATAGTTCTGTATTGAATGCTGGTACATAACAAAAAAGTCCTAACAGTGATTGTGCAGAGCAGGCATTTCTGTGCATGTCACCTCTGTACTCTGTCATCTCTGCCTTTCCTTTGGAGTAGTCAGCTAAATGCAGGGTCAGACTCATTCCTGGAGTATTTCCACTGATTTCCACAGAACTAGAGATGAAATCCATTCTCCTTTTCAAAAACATATGTGAAACTAGCCCAACTGGCTTAGAAATCAGCTTGCTCCCATGACCATGAGAAATGCACTTCAAAGGAAGCCATTACCCTTAGAAACTGCTTTTGTGATCTGCTGTCTTGTCAATTTGCCTGGGAATCTGAAAGAGCTGCAGATGGAAAGGTGGCTTCTGTTTCTGCTTTTAAGGCTCAAACAAAAGTTAGCAGTAAAATCCACAGGTCTGGTGTTTTCTCATTGGAAGGATGAGAACTGAATACTGTAATGTGCTGAGAACCAGCTTGTTCATGAACTAAAAAAATGTATTTCCCATCAGATTGCTGCAGCTGTCTGGGTGCTGTAATAAGCTGTTGGGTGATAATGTGTTGTGGTTCTTTCTATGTCCTGCTGCTCTCTTTGTGATGATTAGGGTTGAATTTTAGGGTGACAAGGACCAATTTGGCTTTTATGTGAGTGCCCAGCATAAGATTGCTGATAAAACTCTCCCAATTAAATTTCTTCCATTGTGTAATCTTCTCTGAGTTTTATGTGCTGTCTTTATCCAAATCTGATTCCTAGGGTAAGAGTGTTATTAGTGGAGGTCTGGATGCCTTGGAATTCATCGGGAAAAAGACAATGGATGTAATAGCTGAGGGAGACCCTGGATTCAAAAAAACAAAGGGCCTAATAAACAGAACCTCTACGTTATCTCAGGTACAGCAGTTCCCTATCAGCACCTCATTGCTTTCTCTCATTTCTCCCTCTGTATTCTCTATCTCCTGGCACTGTCACGAGGCCTCTGCTTTTCTTTTTCAGGTCTTACGAGAGGCAAAGGAGAAAGAAGAGCAGCAGACAGCTACCGAGGTTACCATGGCTACTGAGAAGAAAGCCCATTATGGGTTACTGTTTGATGAGTTTCAGGGTCTTTCGCATCTGGAGGCCTTAGAGATGCTTTCCAGAGAGAGTGAATCAAAGGTAATGGCCTTGAGCATTTTGCTTTCTATTTTGAGTTCAGCTGAGCAGGGGAAAAAAGATAAGAAATATATACATGTAAAATCAAGTGCTACGAACTTCCTGTAAAATGATTACAGAACTTTGCTTTGATCCTTGCATTAGGATCTGGTGTTTACCTTGGGAGCAGTTTGTCCTGTCCCCAGCTCCTAAAGCCATTCCCTTTATGCCAGCCAGCCTCAGTTCCTGCAGGTCGCCAAGTTTTCACAAGTTACTGTCCTCACACCCACTGGTTTCTACCTTGGCCTGCATTTTCCATCCTGTTGGATGGATTTATTGATTCTCTCTTTGGCTGTGCTGCCCCTAACCAGGTGAAAGCGGTTCTGAATGCCCTCTCTGGAGAGCAGTTGGACACACTTAAGGAGGAAATGGAGCAACTCAAAGAAGCATTTTCTTTACCTGAATTCTTTGAAGAAGAAGACGAAGAAAAGAAGGGTAAGAGAGCTCCAGTTCTGAGAAGCTGATCCTCAGTGCAGAACCAGCCAGCCCTGATCAGTAGCAATGGGCATGATGCCAAATTTAAGTTATTCTTTAGCTGGATGTTTAATCTTAAAGCCATCACTGTCCAGGGGCATGACAGGTAACAGCACCCTTCATTTCTGAGAAGCTGTGCAGCTAATTCAGTAGCTGGAATGATTTCTTGCCAGAGCAGGGTTAGAGCTGTTTGACTCATGGGCAGTTCATACAACTGACCCTGAGCCAAGATGCTAATTCAGAGACAGAATGGGTTTTCCTTTACCAGGAAGGGAAAGCTCTGAACAGAGCTGTCCAACGTGTGTGAGAGCAAAAAGCCTTTTTATTTGTTTTTTAAATGAGAGTTAGCTACACAGAGCAAAAGATTCAGAGGTACCTTTGCACACAAGAGCCCTGATTCTTGAGAATTACATGGATTTAAATGTAAATTTCTTGCATTGCTTTTACCTAAATGCTCATCAGGGAGGGCTTACACACCTGCACTTGCTATCATTCAACATTTAATGTATCTTTTATATTTGCACATAATGGATCTCACATCTGCTGTGCCATATATAATAGGAGAACCATAGGCTCTAAGTGATATTTCAGACTCTCCAAGGTGATGTGCAAGTTAGTGTGTTATAAAAGGCTGCCTGTAAAAAAATAGAAAATTTAGAAAAAGGAGTTACCTTAGCTACAAAACCAGAATTGAGAAAGCAAGAACTAACCTTCAGGCACTGCTGTCTCCACCTTTGCAGAACTTACCTTAGAAATTGTATTTGAAAGGACTGGGTTTGATGCGTTCTTGCCTGAGGTGATGATTCAAAGAGAAAGAAAGGAAACAGTTGACAGACTTGTGCAGAGCTAGTTGTGCATTGAAGTGCTGCTTATTCCTGAATCTGTCCTTTGTGTGGATTCTTTAACCTTTCTTGTCCTTTAGGAGATGAGGAGTTCACAAAAGAAGTAACAGAGTTGTTTTCAGAATTGCACATCTCCTCCACACCAGCCAAAGTGATCATGGTGAGTTATTTTCCATATGCTAGAAGCTGGAGTTTCCTCACAGGAAGTGCTTCTCTTCACCTGCTTTGCTTTTGAAAATATCAAATGCACCAAAACCAGCCATATTTTAGATACTTTGGCAATAGTAGGGAAAGGAGATGGGTCTTTACCTTTTTGGGGCAGAATCATGTGAGCCTTTAGACACCACAGTGAAAAAACCTACAGTTGGGAACTGAAGGCCTCCTCTTGGTACAAAGCACCTGGTTTTACTGTGTTCAGGAGCTGGTATGAGGAAGAATCACCTTCTTTGCCATCATTTCACTACCCTTCAGATCCACCAAGTGGCAGCAGCATTCTGCAGACATGTTTTTAAAGCACCTCTGATAGTTTGGTCTTGTTGGTAAACTCCAGCCTCTGGTGCTAGAGAAGCAACTGCCCTCAAATATACCAGTGCAGCCAAACTTCTGCAAAATCCTGAAGGCACTGGGATCATTTGTCCTGGTTCTTCTCAGTAGCTCAGAAGGATTTGTAGCTACTTCTTTCCTCTGGAGAAATCCAATACTCCATTGAATTGTGGTGGGCAGGGGGGCTTCATTCCAGTCATTAAATATTATGGCACATCTTGCTACAGGTGAGGACATCCGCTCATGAGTGGATAGCACGATTCAACAGCAGTCTTCCTAAAGAAGAAAAGGAAAGTGAAGAAAACCAAGAAGTAGAAGCCAGAGATGGTGACCAGGATGCTAAGAAATCAGTAGAGGTAACTGAGTAATCACGGAAAAGAATATCTGCCTGCAGACTGTTTATCTGGCTGCTGAGTTACAGTTGTGACTCACAGGGTTTATGGGCTTCTATTTGTGTGAGTTCTGAGGCCTGAAAGGGCAGTGATAGTATGTTGTGTGATTGACTTGTTTTAAACAATAAAAGCTGTTAGTTTTTGTGTTGTATGCAGAATTTTTGTCACTCTTGTAGGATATTCATGCTTTTGCCATAAGAAGCCTGGCAGAACTGACAGCCTGCTCCATTGAAATGTTTCATAAAACTGCAGCTTTGTTTCTCTATGGTCAGAAAGAGGAGGTGACAGCCACAGACAGAGCCAAGTCCCTTTCACAGTGAGTGCATCTCTCAGTAAATGGATAGCGTATAATTACTGATTAAACTGTCTAATAATTCTTTGGAAATCCGTGCAATGCAGGGCTCTTGAATTCTGCATAGGTGTTTAAATTTGGGAATTGGGAAAATTTGTGAATTTGTGATAGGTGGCATCATTATCTTCCAACAGAACTCAGCTGTCTCTTTCCAGCTTAAAGACATTCCTTGGTAAGAAAGAGGAAACCCTTATTGAAAGCTTTGTGTCTGAAATGTGCAGTACTTTCTAATTCAGAAAATGACACTTGCCAGTAAAAAAGGGCAAGTTAGTACTGTTCCTTCTGGAATGAATGTGTCCTCTGAGTGCTCTTTAAGATCATCTGCTTTAATTATTTATTTCCCCATCTTTCCCCTCTCTACTTTATTTGGGAATCTTCTGAATCTTCATACACCGTTCATATCAATTTTGGTTTAATTTAACTTAATAAGCATAGAAAAAGGACATTTATGTTTTAGAGGAATGCTGAAAGAAGCTTCATCTTGAGCACTGTGTTTACTTCATTGTTTTCCCTGTCTTGTTCCACAGACTGACCATCATGCTGTGTAAAGAACTGTCAGCTTTCTCTAAAGAGTTCACAACGTGCTTAACGACTCTAGGGGTAAGAGTTACACTACAGTTCTTAGGAATGAGATGTGGTTATTTGATAACAGCCTTGGGATCTTTGCCAGGAACTCCTTTTTGTTTCTTCAACTTTACATATGCAGGTTTTAACTTGGGAACTGATCTTTTAGACCAGGGTTCCTCAAACTGTGGCATCTGAGCTTTTGAGAGCCTGGCACAGATGGGTGGGAATTGATACTCACAATGCTGAGGAGACAGAAGCAAATAAAGTTTGGGATTCTTGTGGATTTGGGAAAATCTTGTGGATTTTCCAAAGCACTTGGGTGTTCCTGGAGATGGTGTCATCATCTCTGGATTCTCCACTTGTCCCCAGTTCATTTGAAGATGTGATGTGTATTCATACCCGACCTGTGCTGGGCACATGCAGGTTCCTTTGTTCTTATTTGCATGCTACAAGGCTGCAAAGCTTGTGGCTTAGCTTTCCTCTAGTGTTAAGGGAGCAGTGGTGGTTTTAAACTTACTGAGGGTTTAGCTTTATCTTGCTTGAAGAAATGTGATCAAATTTTCAATCAGGATAATATATGTCTGATCTCTGCAGGTCAAAGAGAAAGCAGATGTGCTTAATCCCTTAATCACTGGAGTGTTTTTGGAGGTCAGTTATGCTAACGTTAAAACTTTAAGCTAATACTTTAAAAATAGATGTGCTGGTTCTTCCCACTTTAGGATCCTTATGTATGCCAAGTTCTCTAACCTGTGGTCTAAAATTGTGCTTACCTGTCTAATAACATGAAAGTTTTGATAAATGTCTGTAGATTTGCACAAGATATGAGTTACTTAGTGAGGAGGAGTGAGTGTCAGCTCACAGTTATGATGGGTCAGGAGGCACAGATTAAATTCAACAGTCTGGATTTTTAGAGTTTAAATGTTCAAAGTTAAACCTTAGAACAAGTTCAGAAATTAGCATGCAAGAGTCCCAACACTTCCTTACTGTTAAATTGGTTCTCAAGCTTGCAGAGCTCTGAGGTGTGGTAGGAAAGGGGTGTTTCATGTTCATGTGTTCTTCCTTCCTGCCACAGCATGCTATGCCTCTCTTAGAAATAAACACTTTTCTTCTCTTACTGAGAGCAGTATCCTGCATTTGGATTGGAACTGATCTTGTCTGGCAGTCTTTAAGCCATTTGCTTTTTTTGCCTACTGGCATAAAGCCCCTCAAAAACTTGACATAAAATTGATTTCTAGAATGAAGCCTTTAAAATCCAGCAAGCACTAAGCTTCTGTTTTTTTCTGTGCAATAATCAATGCTGTTTGAAATGAGTATGTGGTGAGCAAAGCTGATTGGTAGTGTAGCTATTCATGTGTGTATTTTGATTTTTGTTTTCACAGGCTTCAAACAGTGCTTCCTATATCCAAGATGCCTTCCAGCTCTTGTTGCCTGTACTGCAGATCTCTCTTATTGAGGCTAGAACGGAACTATCACAGTAATAAAAATCCTTCTAATTAAGAAC
This sequence comes from Acridotheres tristis, assembly GCA_037013685.1. NCBI lineage: Eukaryota > Metazoa > Chordata > Aves > Passeriformes > Sturnidae > Acridotheres > Acridotheres tristis. The sequence continues at coordinate 5,714,316 of CM072900.1, forward strand.
TATTTGACCTTCCCACTTCATAGTTTCCATGCTGGAGAATGATGTAATGGCTCTTATTAAAGGGAAAAAGATGAACTCTGCTCACTGCTGCTGCAAGAATGGTGATTAAGTGCAGTCTGGCAATGACAGCTCTTACAGCACACTGAGAGATGTGATTAGCATAGTCCAGGCTGGTGGACAACGTGACAGACTTGAAGTGCAGATTGCTTCTCTGTTTCATGGACTGTCTGTGTCTTTTCACTGAAATCTCTCTGCTGTATGTGTTAACAAGCTCTTTGTGTTCACAGTCCAGAGATCTTCTCCAGTGCTGAAGAGTAGCAGCTGGCTAGTTAGAGTTAGCTAAAATCATGGTGTGATTTTTAAGTCAGACATAATTGGGTTCCTGATAGCTCTGCATTCGTGTTGAAGCGAATATTGGATAGGAGGTGCAAGAAAAGGCACATTTTTGTGATTATGAACCTTGCAGTTCCTAGACTGGGCAGAATAGAGCAGAGAGGATTCCTGATCAAGCTGTTGTTGCTGGAGAGAAGCTCAGCTTCCTGAAGATGTCTGTACTGACTCAGGGATGTGGGACAGGGACTCTCACCAGGGGGCTGTTTCTCATTCTCTCACGCTGTGCTTGCTTCAGCATGAGCTGGGAAAATGCTGATCTGGCCCTGAGAATGCAGGTATTTGGCTTTATAGCAATAAATGAGAGCTGACTAAAAGGGATTGATTCGTGTTTAGGCACTTTAATGAGAAAATTCAGCAGGAGGATTCCCCTTTTTCAGTGCAGCTTGACATGTCAGCCACAGACTGTTCACAGACTCACATATTGCTTGTCTTCTCTTTCTGTGGAAAAACACTATAATGCAATGCTCCTTCTTGGAAGGTATGTATTAAAGTAGGGAAGAGAGGCAGCAATTTGGTTCTGTTAGTAGGAGTTCTAATTTGCCTCAGAAGCTGCTCCATGTATGGTATCTGTTTCTTTGTGCTGTGCAAGTTCCCTGCTTTGTTCCTTTATCTTTTGAGCCTGCCCATGGGGAGGCAGCAGCCTCTGTTGGAATCACAAGAGCAGAAATGCACAACTAAAATGGAATTTCAAGAAGTCCATAATAGCTAATCAGAGGTGACTGAGTGTCACACCTGCCTCTGCACTTGCTCATTGGTAACAATGATGCTCAAATCCCCTTTTGAAAATCCTCTGGGTTTTAGCAGGTCTTGCACATCTCTGCTATACTGAAGGATTAGAACATTGCTCTGGTTGTGCAGTAGAGAAGTGTTTTTTTGTATTAGAATACCTTTTGGCTAATGCTCTGATTTTATATATATGAAAAAAACTCTGCCTTAGTCATGGTTAGACTGATCAGATCTCTAAAGAGAAAGCTCTTTCTGGCATCATAAAACTGGACTTGAAAGGAGTGTGTCTGGGGTAAAAAAATCTGCACTACAATAAAATCTGTATTTTTTTTTTCTTCTTTTGGTTGACAGCATTATTAAATAAAGGAATTGTTTTGACAACCATTTCAGTTAAAAGCTATCAAGGTAGCAGTGGGCACGAATGAAATAAAAGAACTGTGGGGTTTTTTCTCAGCCCTGATTGTGTTTTTTGGGGCAGAGCTGGGTGTAGTTCTGGGCCCAGGACAGCTGGGATTTTTCTCATGGCAGGAAACAGTGGTCTGAACCCAGGCTAGGGAGTGAGAGCTCTCACAGATGAGCTTCCAGTTCCTGTGTCAGTGCAAAAAGGTGGCTTTGCTCCTGCCAAAAAGCCAAAATGTACAGGAATGTCAGAAGAGAATAAATGAAGGTAATAGGGTTTTATGAAGCAGCAGCTGCTTTTTTGCAGATAAATTCTACTGACCTGCAGTGCTTTAGTGTAGAGTGTTTTAATAATTAAAGGAAATGAGGTGATTTTTTTTTAACATGCAGACAGTAATTCCTTCAGTCATGTGCCCACCTGGATTTTGTTACAGCAGCCAATAATCAAACGTGCACCAGCTTCATTTGTGTGCCAGTGCAAAGACTGCAATAGATAGACACAAAACAGTTCCACAGTTGCTGAAATCTTTCTACACAAAGGATTCATCAGAATTCAGCATCCAACTGTCTGGAGGTCTTCCTGCTTGGCCTTGCCTTCCGTGTGAACCTAATGAGAGCTGACAGTAATTTGAACACTTCTGGTAGTGTTTGGGGAGGTGAGAGGTGGCTGAGAATAGATAAGAGTCAGCTAAGATGCTGGCAGTGACTTGGAGGGGAAAAAAAAGAAAGCCTTCGACAATTGTTTTCTTTCCTTGGGAGTGATTCTGTTAGTTGCAGCTGTAAAAGCTGCTTCCTGGCAGCTGCTGTGGAAAGGTTTAAAACATAAAAAAGGCTTGGGCTTCCCAAGAATGTGCTCCCAGGCCTTGCCAACCACCTTACCAGGGACTCATTTTCCATTATTGAAACACGCATGGTCAGTAGCAGCTGAACCTCTGGCAGGATGAGCAGTTGTCCTCGTTGTCCTCGTTTGGAAGAAGCAGCAGCTATGCTGCCACTGGCCCTGACTAAAGGCACACCTGTCCCAGGTCACCCACAGCACAAATTAAAGTGCCTGACTCAGAGGCAGGAACGGGGGAGCTCATGGCAGGGCTCTGGCATTTCCTTCCCAAGTGTGTACATGGAATCCAAAATAAAGAGTGGTCTGTGATGGTGTGACCTAAGAAGAGTTGGATGTTCTGTAGTCAAAGGCTCCTTGGCACAGAGCAGAGGATGAAAGTGGCCTGTGCTGTGCTAATCCCTGTTTTCTGGGAGTCTCCTGTGGCAGCAGCTCGAGGTTACCATGCACTGATGTTTTGGGTGCTGGCTGCAGGTTGCTTTCCCTCCTTCAGTGGCAGCTTTGTGCCCACTGCAGGGTGAGACCAGAGCCTGTGCAGTCTGTGAGTGGGACCCAGAAGTGTCCCTGGCTGCCACTCTGCTGTCCTGCTGCAGGAAGATGCTGGTGGCTACAGCCTGGGCTGCTGGTTAGGATGGTCCTGGTTCTGTGGGTGATGCTGTCCCTGTGTCCAGAGAGCAGTGGCAGGGCTGTCCCTTGGGCTGTTCTCACTGAGGATGCTGGAGGCATCAGAGGACTGAGAGCCCAGCTGGGGCTGGCAGGGAGTGAGCAATGTAGTCACTGGTTAAAAATAAGTTTGGGTTTGGTGTTTGTGGGGGAGGATCCTCCTAAGGTGGCAGGAGCTGCTCAGAGGCGTGGGTTGGATGCCTGTGCTGGTCCCAACACCAAACAGAGCCTCCCTGCATCTGTTTTCAGGGTGCTCCATGTGCACATCTCCACCAAATTCCCTGGCTGCACTGACCTGGCAGCTGTATCATGCTGGCACAGATGGGATTGCTGCCAGTGTCCCAAGACCAAGTGCTGGCAGCAAGAGTTCCCTGAGTGATTTGTGTGTGAGCTGAAGCATCCCTGTAAGAGCACCAGAGCTACTGATTGTAAAGTGGGCAGCACAGAGCTGAGCTGTTCCAGGGTTTATCTGCCCTGGACATTAAAACCCATCCCTCATTTCTGACCTAAACCTGTCAATGGGACTCTTGCTCTGGGTTTGGGGTCAGTGCAGGCTGTAGTGGAAGAGGTCTAGGGCAGAAATAGCCAGGTTTTTCAGACAAGTGACTCTCTAGAGCTGCTTGCTCCCTGCACAGGTTACCCAGATTTAGGCTCACTCTGTCAGAGGGGGCTCCTCACACCCTGCAATTACTATAAATGAAAGTCAAATGATTGTGGGAGCAACTTTGTTGTAGAGTTGAAGGCATTAAATGGGACAAATCTTATGGGAGAGCTAATTCCTTTTATTAGGTGGGGAAAACAAATTAGCTGCGTACACAAGCCCTTTCTGACACTATTGTTACTTTTATTATCCTGTAGTGGTGCTGTTGGAAATGAGGGCATTGCATTGGAGGGAAGGCACATTATGCAAGTGTTTAGACATGCTGGTAACTGCTCTCTGCTGACAGGTATTTACTTAATGATATGTTGGAGTAAAAGCCAGGAACAGCATCGAGGGAGCTGAGAGTGCCGAGCTCTGCCTGGTCCAGCCTTGCCTGGACCTCCTGGAGCTGCCTGACACTTCCCACCCACAGGAGGTATCCCCCAAGGCCCCTTTTCTGTACTTCCATCAGGGTCCTGACCATAGCACATTCCCAGACTGAGTCCCCAGTGCTCTCCCTGGTCCTAGACCTGGTCCCATGGATGTCTGAAGCCTCCAGAGCTGCCCTGACTTGTTTGCACTGCTCCTGCCCGTGCTGGAGGCAATAATGCCTCTTGTGGGTATCAGTGGGACTGGTCACGTTTCCGGTGTCATGTGCTGTCCATGACGGATGGCAGAGCCAGTTTTTCTGCTCCAAAAGTGGGACTGGGGAGGAGACCGCAACACTCAAATACCCGGAGCCCTGGTTGCTGCCAGCCAGGCATCGAGGAGATCACTTCTTTTTCAGCTGCAGGTAAAGCCCTTCCCTTTGTCCTTTATGCCATCCAGGGAATTTAGAGATTCACTTGTGTGTTTTGGAGCAGCAGAGCAGGACAGCAGGGTGAATGAGGGTGCAGCAGGAGCATCCCTGGGACAACTCGTGCTCCGTGTGGTCCTGGGGATGGCAATGGGGACCTGAGCTTTGAGGGAAGAACTTCAGTCCCCTGGCTGAGATGGGAGTGGGCTCACTGTGAGCCTGCTGTGCCCAGGGGGGTAAGGCCATTCAGACTTCATCCAGAAGGGTCTGAATACACAGGTTTGCTCCGTTAGCCAGAGCTCTGATCCAGCTGCACCTCCTGTCTGGCTTGGCTGTGGACAATTGCAGCTGGTCCCTGGGGACCGTCAGCTGGCCGCTGGGTTTTGCTGGTTTGTCTGCCTGGGCTTTAAGAAACCAGCTCATTTGGGGCAGGCAAACCTGCCCGTGCAAAATGTGAGATAGTTGAGGCTCCAGAGGAACAGGCAAAACTAGATCTGCTGGTCTGGGATGGGATGGGAAAAAGCTGAGCATTGGCAGCCATCAGGAGCCAGCACCCACGGCAGGGGCTGCACAGGGCGCTGGGGGACACCCCCAGGCAGGAGCTTGTCAGAGCCCACCCTGTCTCTTGGAAAACAGCAGGGTTGGTCCCCAGGGACAGAGGTAGCAGTGCAGGGGGGAATTAAAGGGGTTTAAACCCCCCCAGAGGCATTTCTTGGTGTGTGTTGGGGCAGAGCTGTCCCTTCCCAGACCTGGCTGCTGGACTTTGGTCTGGTTGCCCATATCCTAGTGCAAAGCTTGATGTCCACCTCTGTGCTTTCCCTACCTGTACCTTGTGCCTTCCCTACTGCTCCCCTCTGGCAGTGAAGGCACAAGGCAGGGGATCCTCATGGATTTGGGGCTGGGCTCACCATGGGAGCCACGGGGCAGCTTTGGTGAGCAGGACCTGGAGTCAGTGTCACCTCCTCCTACCCCTTCCCAGGGCTGCCTTTCTTTTGTTAATGTTTGATTATTTTTAATGATTTTAGATTAAAATGTGATTATTTTCAATTAGTAGTTACACTTCTTAATTACAGAGATGAATTAGATTGCTGTTCATTATTAATTAGATTTTAACTTTGCACTGATTACATCTTCTATCACTCACTTCCCACACTCCTTTCCTTCCCATCCAAACTCCCTCTGCCCCGATGCCACCTCAAACCCCCCTGCTTCCTGCTCCCCTGCAGCATCCTGGGGGTTTAAAAACTTGCCTAGAAAATACAAATCAAAGTTATCAGCTCAGAGGCTGCAACTGGCTCCTTCAAAAGGGCCAATAATAACAACCAGATGATGTCATTTTATGGCTAAAACCATTAAAAGGAAGCATTAATATTCTGCCTCCCTCCATCACTGGCTGGAAGAGAAACTATTTCCTAATTACCTGCTGCAGCACGGGTGGATCTGCTCTTCCCAGTGAGCAGAAAGGACCTGATCCCCTCACTCCTGCTACCCTGTTTGTGTATGAGAGGGAGGGTTTGACCTGCCCAGGCTATTTCTTAGTCTTTGTTTGGGTCTCCTGTTTTTAAAGCAAGTTGTTTCCTTTCCTTTCTTTTCATCTGTCACCTTTCAGGCACCTAATCAATGCTTGGGAGTTTTCTTACCCTTGCTCTTGGCTTCTTCTCTGCTTGCTGCTGTTTCCATCTCCCTCTCTGCCATCACCCCGTCCCTCAGGGAAGGTTGTCTTTCTGCTGGAGATTCCTAGGAGCCCCCCACACCTGCTCTTTATTGTCTCTTCCCCATTTAATTTTAAATACTTCTGTAATTTGCACCTGCTCATGGTGGGGAGCTTAAGACACCTCCCTGCACGTTTGCCCTCAGATTGCTCTGCTTCCATCACTCTCCACTTGCTGCTTTCCTGGGCAGAGGGGGCTGCCTGGGTGGGCACGAGGTCTTGTCCTTTTGGTTTTTGTGCAGTCCACAGATTATTTGATCTCCTTCCCTGCTGTTTTGGGGGTAGGAATTACACAGGGCCTCTGTGAACACTGAATGTTCCAGGGAGGCGTTTCCATCCCTGAAATGCTCACCTTCCTCCACTCTCTTGTTGCTCCTTCAGGTCCTCTCTGTTCCGTAGGTGTGACTGTCTCGTGCCCCAGAGCTCTTTGGCTTTGGTAAAATGTCAACAATCCTGAAATGTGAGTGTTTGGTGTGGGCCCAGGGGCACCTGCAGGGTTTGTGTGTGCTGGATGCTGCACGCTGGCAATGAACCTTCCTCTGTGCCCTGCTGTAGGGTTTGGACGGGAGGATAAGGAGAAAGAGGAGAAGGACAAGAAAGAGGAGAAGGAAGAAACGGAGAAGGAAAAGACTGAGGGAGAAAAAGAGAAGGAGAAGCAGAAGAGGAGGAAGAAGGAAGAAGAAAAGGTAGGGGAATGATGGAGTTTTCTGCAGAACCATTTACATCCTGGCTATAAAGGAAAGACACGTCTGACCCATGGCAAACCCACAACTCTAGTAGATGGAACTATGCTTTCCACAGCCTAGAAATCACAGTGTCCATGGCTTTTCCACTGAGAGAAGCTGTCTCTTTGCTCCCACCATTCGTTTTTCTCTCCAAATGGGATGCTGCCTGCACTGCACACACTGTGAAATCCTTGCTCTTGGCTCTGGAGGCCTCTGTGGTGCCATGGTCACACGTGGTTCCACAGCAGCACCTGTGGTGCCAAGCCTGGCTCTAGATACCCACAGGACCAGGATTTTCTCTGACTTGAAGCTCTGGCTGGAACAGCAAAGAGTGACAGGGCTCCCAGTGATGCTTGTCTCTCTCTCTTCATCCCAGCAGGGAGATGGGGAAGAGGGCAGGAGCAGCAGCAGTTCTGACAGTGACTTGGAGGAGGTAACCTCACCCCGATCTCCATGCTGGGCTCCCCCGTGCACCCCAGCCCTGTGGGGTTTGCACTACAAACCCCAGGTGGATGCTGCCAAATACCTGGGCTAGGACACTCAGCACTCCCCTCACATGCTGTCCCTTTTCTTTCTGTTCCTGCCCCAGGACCAAGGCATTGCCAAGGATGATGAGAAGGAAGACAAGGATTAGTCTTTCCGTGCTGGAGCAGCAGTGCACGCCCTGGGCACGCCAAGGAGATGGAGATGGAAGCAGCAGCTCGGGATGGAGGGCGGCTGGGCCACTCTTAGCCAAATAAAGATGTTGTGATCTCCAAAGAGAAATGCTGTTTATTCACCCAGTCACACTGCCTAGCCAGTGCTCACTGTCCCTCTGCAGAAGGAAACACTCAAGGAAAGGCAATAACAAGGGAGCTGGGACCTGGGTGAGCACGTTTTGTTCAAGACCGTGATAGAGTCTGGAGAGAAAGGCAGGGGCTCTGTCTGCCTGGCTCTGCACAGTCCCTCCAGGTTCGGCATCACCAGCATCCTCCCTGTGCCCTCCACGCCGTTTGTGGTGGGATGGAGCAGCGTGAGTGGGGACAGACACCTGGTGCTATGCTGAGCTTTTAAAACGGATTTCAATTTTATCAGAAACAAACGAAGAGCAGTTATGGGGTGGGGGAACCCCGACGAACATCTCTCTTTTTGCAGCACTGACCCCAGCGCAGGGGCCGCACCTGTTCATCCCCAGCCCCGCCGCAGCCGCCGAGGGCTGGCATCGGGCGCGGCGCCAGGAAAAAGATAAGTGGGAAAAATTAGGAAAAATGAGCTGGCACCGCCATCTACCGGGAATGAGACGTGTGGCAGCGGAGCCACGGGTTTCATAACCACTCGGCTGTTTTGTAAGGCTCCTGCAGCGCTCCGGGGACAGGGAGAGAGCATCGGGGACAGGGAGAGAGCATCGGGGACAGGGAAAGAGCACTGGGGACATGGAGAGAGCATCGGGGACAGAGAGAGAGCATTGGGGATAAGGAGAGGGCACTGGGGACAGGGAGAGAACATCGGGGACAGGGAGAGGATCGGGGACATGGAGAGCATCGGGGATAAGGAGAGGGCACTGGGGACAGAGAGAGAGCATCGGGGACAGGGAGAGGATCGGGGACAGGGAGAGCATCGGGGATAAGGAGAGGGCACTGGGGACAGAGAGAGAGCATCGGGGACAGGGAGAGCATCGGGGATAAGGAGAGGGCACTGGGGACAGAGAGAGAGCATCGGGGACAGGGAGAGCATCGGGGACAGGGAGTGCACCTGGAGCAGGAAGCGCTCCAGGATCAAGGAGCGCTCCGGGAGCAGGGAGCGCTGCAGGAGCCCTGGATGCTGGCAGGGTCCAGCCGGCAACAAAAGGGACCTCGGAGGGGGATACAGGACCAGCATCCCGACCCACTGCTGCTGCCAGCAGTATTAGGGCAAGCCCAGAAGTCTCACCATCAATAAAAACTTCAATGCAAACTTGAGCATAAGCTCTCCCTGCTGTGTTGCTGGCTTGTTTTGTTTTCCTTAAGAAGTCTATTTTTATGAGTATTTTCTTGAGTAATGCAGATTTCAGGCAAACTGAAATTTAAACTGAGATTAAAAGTCAACACCGCAGAGGATTTTACTTGGAACCACAGAATGTGGCTTTGGATGTTCTTTCCATGGAACAAATGCAGCCGGTTCTTGTATAAGCACGACAAACAGCAGGAAAGATGCTGAGGAATGTTGTCCTAATTATCCAGCACAAAGATTAAAGGGAAAACACAAAGATGGGAAAAACAAACAACCCCAAAAGCTAAACTGGGTTTCAATGAGTTAGTTTGGCTTCAGCAGGGAAGAATTGATTTTAACTGCCTTAGTGCTTCATGAACCTTTGGGTGCATTAATGTAAAATAATCCCATGTGGGGTTACTTTACATGTTTTACTTTTCCCTCTGTGCAAGTACATAGGACTCTTGCACAAGACACAAACTACTTTCAAATAGTAGATGGAGTTGCAGAATTTTACAGTCCCCTCAGGCTATGCTACTACAGGATAGGAATATCTTGGAATGAATTCTTTGGACATGAAAGGGGGAGGCATTGCTTTTGCTTTTTAAGACAAAGGTTGGAAACCTTTCAAGCATGCTGTGCCAGACTCTGAGGTCAAACCATGCTCACTTGGAGATGAGAGGTGTTGCAGCTTACTGGAGTGGGATTCAGCTTTCCAGCTGACAAGTATTTCATCTAAAAGCCCTGAAATTGTGCCTCAGCTCCCAAAATGGGTGGAGCCTGCAAATGTCTGTCTGCAGCTGTCCTCACACTGCCCCCAATCTCAGCATCTTCACATGCTCAAGGCCAGCGTTGGGCACTCCCTGCTCCCTGCAGTGCAGGGTGATGGGGAGTGCCAAGCCAGGCAAAGTCTTCCTGTTTGCTGCTCGTGTTTTACAGTCCCTGCTTCAGGCCCCTGCACCAAGCTCTCTGCAAACATAGCATGTGCAGCCAGATCCCTGTGGCACAAGAGCAAAGAGCCAAACACACCCAGGGACTGGCTGTGTGAACACCCAGCCGAGCTTCTCAGTCCTGCCTTCAGCACCTTGCCCTGCACACAGCTCTCACCCCTCTCTGCCCTTGTCCTGCCTTCATAGAACTGACCAAGTCTCCCCAAAAAGTTGTGCAGGGTGGTGAAAACCATTTCAAGTTCCCTGGTGCCCCTAATTCCTCATTGCATCTCAGCCCTGGCTTAGAGCCAGGTGACATGAATGGGCGTGGAGCACAAACGTTTGTGCCAGCCATGGGGATTAGGGCTCTAAAACACTTAGTGGAGGAGGCAAAAGGCAGGTGGAGCATCTGGCCTTTGGGGATGCTGAGGACCTTCAGTCACAGCAGCTCATAGCTCTCCTGAGGGACACATCCCCAGCATGACCTCGGTGTGCTGAGCTGGGTGTTTGCCCACAGATGTGACAGCCAGCAGCTGTCAGGGCTGAGCTCTGACTTCACCAGGGTGCTTTAACCACCTCCTGGGCTTGGAGCATCTGCAAGGTTCAACCGGGGGTTCCTCAGCTGGCTGGGAGAGGAGCACGGAGCACAGAGCTGGGCAAATGCCCGTCACACCATGCTCTGGAGGGGTGGAGTGGAAAAGGACACCAGCAAGAGGAACTGGCAGCCGTGGAGTTACTTAAGCAAGTCTTGTTTACACAAATTTATATAATAGCTTTGGCTGGTCCTCGGGGAGCAGGAGGGGTTGTGCTGCCCCTGCTCACAGCATCTGGGGGTGCCTGCAGGGATCCTGCACAGCATGTGCCTGCCTGGGGCCTCAGAGCAGCAGAGATGCCAAGAGAGTTTAGGTGTGGAGAAAGAATTGTTTCCTATATCATTTCATGCAGAGATGACTCCATAAAAAGGCATTTTTCTATAAATGCCAACAATTTCAGAACAGAAAGGTTGGACCTTCATTTTGTGGTGAGACTTTTCATCTTGCATCTAGGGGCTTTATATAATAAAAAAATGTTCTATTAGGGAAACAAGGCTCTCTAAAGTAGAGATCAAAAAGAAATCTTTCGTCTGTTCCCAAGTGACCTTTTTCATGGCAAATTTCAAGCTGCTTTTTCATTCCACTAAAAAATGGAAACAGTTAAAAATCCTGACTTCCCCAGAAAAGCTGATTCCTGCAGCCCTGCTTATGATCTGCTAATCTCTGCAGAGTGCTGGGCAGAGGTTTCCTATGAAACCACTCTTCTATTTTTGAGCTGCATAAGAAGAAAAGCAAAACCCAAATGGAACTGGAGTCATACAAGTGAAGGGTGTTTTGGAAGGTGAAATCCCTGCTCCTGCTTCCTGCACAGCACTCAGACTTGCTCCTCTATGTGCTGCATCCTTCTACAACTTGTCCCTTCATTCTGAATATCTGTAAATTAAGACTCTTTGCTGTATTAATGAGCAGCTAAAAGTTATAGCAGAGCTTTATTCTTGGGATTAACTTTCATAAAAATGATGCTAAGGATACACATCTTTCCCAGCACCTTTCTCTCCCCTTCAAACCTCTCTAGGATTCTGCATTTGCTCTTTCAGAAGAGCAGAGCAGGCTCTTTACTCCACAGACCTTGCTGAATACTTTCCTAAAACCCACAGTGGAATGGTGCCAGGCTTCTTGCAAAGGAAAACCTTCAATTTGCTCTGGCAGATCCACCAGGACAGGTTTCTGGGTGACAAATGTTCCGAGTACTAACAACTTGACCTCTTTAAGAGCTGTGACGCCTGTGCGTTACGAAAGGAGGAGCTGGCTTACCCAAACATGATTCACCTGCTGTTCAAAGTGCACCAGAGGTGGAGGCGAGCCAGCCTGTGCAACAAAAAGGCACAGACAGAAATATTTGTCTGCTCCTTGAGCAGAAAGCTCTGCCCAGGCCATCGCTGCTGTGAACAGGCCAGGAGTCCACAGGCAGCTATTTATAACAGTGGTAGAGACACAGACCTGCTCATCCTGCCTGAAATCCAGCCCAGGATGTGTTTAGGTGTTCATTCTGTGTGGCTGAGGGGAAGAGGAACTGCAGGGAGACCCTGAGCAGCCCTCTGCATTTCTCCATGAGACTTCAAGGTGCTTCATTCTCTACATGGTCAGACATAACTTTTGGATGGAATTTGAGCCACTGGCTTTGCAAGAGCTCTTCTGTCCTCACCAAGAAGGACACATGATGATGGTGGAGATGCTGGAGCTGAAGGAATAAAGAGCAGGGCAGAGGATGAGGCAGTCAGACCCTGGATCTGGCCTGGCAGCCCAGAGGCATCCCTGCAGAGCAGGCTCTGCCAGCTGCACAGCCACCAGCTGCCACTTGCAGCCTCCTCTGGCAAAGCCAAAAGGCAGTGCTGGGTGCCCGCCAGCCCTGCTGGCATCCCTGTCAGGTGGGTGGGAGCTGCACAGGAAAAGTGGAAAAAGGAAGAAATGAGGGAGGCAGCACGTACTCACTTCTTGCTGAGGCCAGGAGCCAAGGCCACGAGGGCTGGTGAGTGAGTGGGGCAGGGCAGCTGGCGAGTCCCCTGCTGCAGTGATGGGCCACCACAGCATCACCCCGGCCACTGGTCAGGCACACGGACACACAGCAGCTTGTGAAGTTGGCAGCTTCTGTCTGACCCCGCAGCAAAGGCTGATTACAAATCTGCTCTCCCCATCCAAAAGATTAAGAGGGTGATGTGACCTCCAGGTCTGGCCCACTGAAATGCAGCTCCCTCTGGAGACCAGTCTTCTTGGAAGTGGTGGACCTTGTTGCAATGTAAAGGTATCCTCAGGGAGTTTTCTTGTTATGACTTTTCCTCCTGTAATCACTTTGTTATGTTATCCATGGGCTTAGGTGGTGCTGAACAAGTCCTGCTGACTTTGGGCTCCTCCTTGGGATCTCCTATAGATGGAGGATCTTCAGCTTCAATAGAAACACCAATAAAAAAATTGCAAGGCATCACAGCAAGCACAACACCACAGCCCATGGTCTTGTCACCCATCCCAGGGCTTTCCCTGGGATAATGGGGACAGTTCTAATCTGTTTTTGTATTGTCTCCTCAGGGGTATGTGGTTTGTACATGACTGCCCATGCTGTGGAAAAAGACATCTCCATCTATTTTATGTGGGACTTGCTTCCAAGACTGAGATAATGTTCTGCCAACCTCTTTGCCAAGATGTTTGGCTCGAGAAACTAAAATGAGCCAGATACAGATCTGGGCTCTCCCACTGTGACTCTCCAGTTTCCAGGAGTTCAGGCATAAGCCTAGTTACATGAGCAGTGAGATAACGTTACTCTGCAGCTGTCTGTCCCACCAATCCATGTGAAAGTCAACTCATTTCTCTAGGAATGATGCTGCCTCAGGCAAAGCCTGTATGAGTCAGAAGGAAAAAAATATTAAAATTTCTTAATTCCCTGACCCTGTTTACATGTGATCCTCTGTAGTGAGAGTCAGGAGCTCTCTGAGCACTCAAGCAGCAGAGTTTCAGGACTTGGGAACTTTACCATGTAATTTATATGATTGTTTCCTGCCCAGTGCCTAGTCAGCATTTGAACGCCAGTGCAGAACTCGAATCCCAAACCTCACAGAGCACTGTGGCAATCTGCTGCCTCTGCCAAGAGAAAACCAGGCCTGCAGCATCTCCCCTAACTGCACACAGAGACCTGAGAGCAAAGGTGCGGGTCACAAAGGACCAGCTCAGGACAAAGAGTCCCCCACACCACCTGCTTCCAGTTCCTTTTGTTCCACTTCCCAGGAAAGGCTTTGAACTGCATGTGGCAAATGGGGAAACCTGGTGGTTGAATAACATCCTGGATCTAGAAATACTATGATGTAAACAAAAAAAGAAAAAATTCCAGGAAGCTGATGTGTTTGTTGACAGGCTTGGGCGGGTGGGGGAAGGGGGGATGATGCAAATAACTCCCTGCATGGTACAGGCACGTAGTGAGGTGTAAAAATAATTCCTTAGGCCAACTCTCAAGGCTTACAGACAGGCAGGATCCAGGTGCAGCACTGCTGGGGCACAAGTGTGTCTGCACAGGTGCTGAGGCTCTGCCTGACCACCCAGCAGGCTGCCTGGCACTTGGATGTGCCACTGTGAGCCCAGTGTGACCCTTGCTGTTAGCAACACTCCCCTCCTCAGCTGGGATTCTGATGCTTTCCTCCTGCAAGTTCCTGGGAGAACTTGTTTCACCTCTGTGCAACAGGATTTTCAGGTCTGATGGTGTTGGAGGAAGCTGGTGGGTAGAGCAGGGATAGCAGTGTGGAAAAAGGGTCATGACATTCAGGGTGCACGTTCCTGTTTACAGGTGCTTGTGGTGCCTTTGAAGACACCCTCAGGAGCACGCAGGCCTCCTCTATGAGCAAAAAAAGGCAACACTGGGAAGGTGCTGCCACCTCACAGCCACTCCTCAAACCCTAATGTGTCAAAAACAAGTGTCAGTGCTTGTAACAAATATTTATGCACTAAAAATGAGCAAACACAGCTGGTGTGAAATCGCTGATCCCCATGCTGGGCTGTCAGCAGTCTGGACCACATTAATGAGGCTGTGCTGGAGCCCAACCACGAGCAGACGTGTGGCTGGGAGCCAGAGGAGGAGCTGCAGTAACACCTGGAACTCCTCACCCTGCACTGACCCTGGGATATTTCCTACCTCTAAACTGAAATAAAAATCTTGTTGTGCTTTGCAAATAGTTCCTACACACAGTGTGATCTGTCCTCTGTTATGCAACACGTGAAGTTCTCATCTGGCCAACAAATGGTTAGCATTAAGCATTTAAAGCTTTTTTTTTTTTCTTTTGCAGTTATGTACTGAGTCAGCACAAACAGGGCAGTGACAAGAGAAAGCATTCAGAGTTCTGAACCAGCTGAGCTCTGGACAGATTGAAGAAAACAAAATGTTCTTGCACACTGGTGCTAATGAAGCCTGGTTTGTGATGGCCTCGTGTGTCGTGGTTGATTGATTTCAAACTGTATTATGCAAAGGCAGATTATAAAGCACTTCTGCTCTGCTTGTGAGGCGTTGGAGAGCCCACACATGGTTGTGGAGTGAATCAGGAGGTGAGGGAAAGAATGAGGCAGGTCCCAGGTGAACAGCCTGCTGTCTCCCAGAGGAACTGGCTGGGGTGATGGAAGATGCTGTGCTCCTCACCTGACAGCAGCTGCCCCTGGCAAAGGGCTGCTGCTCCCAGGCTGAGCCACACAAACAGGTTATTGTGCACTTTGCTTCAACGCTGGCTGTGGTAGCTAAAATCACCCTCATTTTATGGCTCATGAGCCATGAACGTGCTCTTCTTGAGGGGTAAACTGGAGGCAAAACTGGTGAGGCCTCCCTGGTGACAATCTTTGTTTTTAATCAATAGCCAGGTTTTGGTGGAAAAATGAGCCATGGTGAGAACTAAACCATGAAAAGGAGAGGGTCTGGTGTGAATGAGCTTTGTCCACCTGAGAAATGCCCAAGGGAGAACTACTGGGGGAAGGGATGTGCAAGGTCCTCTGAGGCAGGGGCAGGAGAGGGAGAACTAAAGACTGATCCTGCAGATGGGGACATGGAAAATGTCCCCTGCTGGGCAGAGTCCCAGTCAGACTCCAATGCTCCCAGGGTGACCACTCTCCTCAATGCCAAGCTCAGCTTTTCAGGGCAGTGTTACCAAATGTCACCTGAGATTTCTCCAGTCTGGAGGGATCACTTCAAAAGATAACGGAGAAAGCAATAAAGCCTATCAAGCCCACATAAAATGCTTAGTTGTTGAGCTTTTAAAACCACTCACGAGCTGTTTAATGTAATTGCGATAGATTTGGAAAAAAAAACCTGCTCCACAGCCCAAATCTCCCCCAGCCACTCCCTCAGTGGTGCACTGGTTTCACCAGCGCTGACGTCCCACTGGTGATTTCCCTCCCTGAGCAGCCCTGTCAGTGTGTGCGTGGGTTTGGATTGTTTTTGGGGACACACAGATGAGCCCTTGGGCAATGTGCATCATCCTTATATAAATTCTGATCTACTAAGCTCCAGAGCTGCCAGATTTCAGATGTTTTTCTCAGCACCTGCTACGCAAGAGCTGCTGACTTTTTTGCTGTGTGACTGTGTGGTGAGGGGTTGCATCTCCCTTGCGACACCCAGCCCATCCTGGGGAGTGGCAAGGGGATTGTCCACATGCAAGGTCTGAATTCATTCAGTTCTGGGTAAGTAGATCTGAGAGAGACGCAGTTTCCCGTGTACACTGGAGGAGTGCCCCTTTGCCCACAAACATGATGGGTTTCCATGGAGAGTAATGCAAAGAGGCATCTGGGGCAGCCCAGCCTCACCAGCCTGCCCTGCTCTGGAGCACCGCAAGAGTCAGCACCCCATTCCCACTCTGGAGAGCCTCAGGCAGCTGAGGGACCCCAGGTATCCTGTGCCAGCCACACTGGAGCATCCCACCCTCCTGTCCCCATCACAGAGCACCCTGTGCCCCCAGGACTTGTACCCCAGCCCTGCTCCACAGCACTCCGGATACCCCAGGCAGCCCGCACCGTGGGTGGCTCCAAATTGCCCTGGTCCCACTTTGGAGCACTCCGAAACATCCCCAGCACTCTGCATCTCGGTCCTGCTTCAGGGTGCCCCAGATCCCCTGGGACCCCGTGCCCACCTGGTGCAGAGCTCTCCTCCACTCGGAGCACGGCTTCAGACCGCCTCGTACCCCGCACCCCGGCTGCTCCGGAGCACCCCAACATCCCCACCCTGGCTGCTCCGGAGCTCCCACATCCCCGCTTCCCAAGGATGCAGCGATCTTGCATCCTGGCTGCGGGGGGATGGGCAGCGGTCCTGCATCCCGGCTGGGGGTTCGGCACACACCGGCACAGCCGGGTCCCCCCGCCGGGCCCGGTTCCC
This sequence comes from Acridotheres tristis, assembly GCA_037013685.1. Taxonomy (NCBI): domain Eukaryota; kingdom Metazoa; phylum Chordata; class Aves; order Passeriformes; family Sturnidae; genus Acridotheres; species Acridotheres tristis. The sequence continues at coordinate 5,731,004 of CM072900.1, forward strand.
CTCGCCCCCGGTACCGCGGGCTCCGTTACGAAACGCGGCCGGGGCGGGGCGGCGCGGGCGGCGGCGGCCAATGGCGGCCCGGGCAGCCTCGCCACCGGCGCCTGCCCGGGGTCCCTCCGGCGGGACGGGGCGGGCCGGGCCGGCAGCCGTAGCCTCCTCCGGGCCGGCCGGGGCGGGAGCGTTGCGGGGCAATGCCGTGCCGGCACCGCCGGCTTTAGGGACGGCTCCCCCGACCGCAGCCATGAGCGGCCCCTCCAGCCCGAGCTCCCCAGCGCCCGGGGAGAGCCCGTCCGGGGAGAGCCCGTCCGGGGAGAGCCCGTCCGGGCAGCCCCTCGGGCTGGACCTGCTGCGCTGCCCCTGCTGCCGCCTGCTGCTCTGGGAGCCGGTGACCGCGTCCTGCGGTCACTCCTTCTGCAAGCCGTGCCTCGGCGGGGCCGGGCCGTCCCGCTGCCCGCTGTGCCAGGAGCGGCTGGAGCTGCTGGGCATCGCCGCGGCGAGGTGCAGCGTGGTGCTGTGCGGGATCCTGGAGCGATGCGTGCAGCCGGAGCGGCGGCTGGCCGCGCTGGCCGAGCGCGTCCGGGAGCGCCTCGCCCGCGGGGACGCGCGGGAGGCGCTGAGGATGGCGGAGAGAGGGGTCGAGCTGGGTAAGGAGCACCGGGCTGGGGGGCTGGCAGTGAGGATGGAGGGGTGAGGGCTGCGAGGGGCCAGCACAGCAGCCAGAGAGACGGGCGTGCACGGCTGGGCTGTTGCAGCAGGCGAGTACCAGTGTGAGTGACAATGTAGGTCACCGTGTCCCTGCAGCTCAGTGCGCTCCGAGCCTGCACGGTCCAGAGCTGGAAGACGGGAAGCTGGAAGTGGTGTAAGGCAGGGCTGGTGGGGATGGGGATAGGAAGGGGGAACACAACTGCCGGGCATTTCTTCCATATCCGTGGATGTCCCGGGGTGCTGGGAGCGGTGGGCTGCCCGACAAACCGCGCTGCTCATCCCCTGCCAGGGCCGTGCTGCCTGTGTCCCATCGGCCACGTGCTTCTGGAGAGGAAAGAGCAGCAGATGCTTACGTCTTGCAGCCCGGCAGTATTTCAGGGTCAGAGGAAGAGCTCTGCCCAGGGGGTGGCCATTATGTAAAGTGGTTGGGACTTGTCCAGTCGGGGATGGACACGTCCTTCCCCCGGAGCCTGGCGAGGACACAGCCTTGGCGGAGCTCCTGTGCCAGCCCAGCCCCACCGTGCAGGTCAGCCCCTTCTGCAGCCGGCTCTGGCCAGACATTCGCCTGCAGGGCCAGGATAGGGCCCGGGGGATAGGGTTTGATCTGCTTTAATGTGTGGCTGTAAGTGGATTTCTTGGAAAGTAATACCTAAATAAAAGGGGTTATACAATGTGCCTGGAGCAGGGGGCTGGGGCGACGGAGGCAGAATTTCCTTTCTCCGCGGCGTTTCTATGACAGCGCTGAGCTCTCCTCCCGCAGCGCAGGCTCTTATTCATCGCCTGCTGCGAGACAAGTGCCAGAGGTTCAGCGTAAGCCTGGAAACGAAGGGCTGAGCGGACCGGTCGATCCTGGTGTTGGCAGCAGAAAACAGGTCCTTTTATGCAACCTCCAGAGGCATCCGTGTCTCCCTGCACTCCCTTCTTCAGAGTAAAGGCACACGCACACTTCTCTAGTACTCATTTGCCAGGCTTTTGCCTGATTGGAGTGTACAATTACACATTTCTTTAAAAATCCCTTGTTAGTATAAAGAGGAAACATTGCAAGCTATGTCCTCGCTCTTCCCTGCACGTTCTGTTCCCCGAAAGACAAGAAAATCTGGCTGAGGGCAACAAGGAAATTGCAGTCACAGCCTGAGCTCCAGTGAACCTGTGCTTGCTGGGGCTGCCAGGCTCAGCCACGTGGGTGGTTCTTCCAGGATGTGTTTTCCAGCTCCTGCAGCCTGCAGCCAGCTTTCAGCTGCACAACTTTTTACAGGCTGCCTTTCACTTTGAAACAGAACCAGCGATAACTGTTTGACCCGTGGGGATGTTTTATTTGTGGTTCAGTGTGGCATGATAGGCCAGTCTGCAGTGCCCTGCTCAGCCCAGCCTGTAGAGCAGCTCACTTTGCTTGGGTGAAAATAAACCGTCAGCTTTTAATCTTCATTCTTTCTGAGTGAACAACAGAAAAATGCACCGTAATGTGTAGCACAGGAGGCCCTCTGACATGCCTGGAGCACCGAAGCTGGCGGGTCTCTGAGGCTGCCAGCTGGCTGATGGCCCTGATGTATAATGATATCATAGATCAAAAATAGCTGCAGCAGCAGAGAAGTTTAGAATTCATTGCCCTGTTTTACACATCTGGGGTGATTTTTTCGGCCAAATCAGGCACTTTATTGCTGGGCTGTGCAAATGTTTGAATGGGTTTGCCCACATGGAAAGTAAGCCTCTAGAATTTGTACCTATTTGTTCATCCCTACATGTTGGTAGAGGCTGGGATGTTTAATCTTTGGATGGGTGCTTGTGGGACGGGGTACTGAGCAGCAAGTTCCCATGTTTCCTGACTTGAGCCCTAATATTGGCTAATATTATAAAGGACAAACAAGCTGCCAGGTGTTGCTCTGCTGCACAGCTCAGCATGGCCAGTGCAGCTTTTGCAGGAATGGCTGTGCCTGGCTCTGCTGCTCTCTGGGCTAGGGTGACAGCAGGCAGGGAGCAAAGTCTCGCTGTGCTCCATGCTGGGCACGGGGACAAGGAGGCAATAGCCACGGCAGAGTTTCCTCCTCTGTGGTGAGAAGTGGTGGGTGCCTGGGCAGCGTGGCAGCAGAGGCAGGCAGGGAAATGGGCAGAGGCTTCCTGCACGGGGCTGTCATGGAGCTGCCAGTCCTGACCTGCACTTTGCTGGCAGAGCTGCATCAGCACCGTGTTTGAACCGGGCCAGGAGGAAATGCTGCTGGGTTTGGAAGTGCAGGAGAGACATCATCAACAGTGATGTTTGCTGATCAGCTGCCAGCCAGGCCTATGGACCCAGCTTGCCTCTGAGAGAGCTCCTGGCTCTTCAGCAAGGTGATGTTGCCCACACCACATTTGCCACAGCAAATACAGCAGCAGTGCCTGCAAATGGTGCCAAATTTATGATACAAGGCTGGCTCCAGTGCCAGCATCCTGCAGGACCACCACATGTTACCTGTGCTGGACCTACCATCATCCCACAGGGAGCTGGGAACCAGTGGGGGGACCTGCATGACACTGGAGGCCTCCCCAAATGGAACAGAGAGCAACAAGTCTCCAGCCCCAACCCTCAGCAGCTTTGAGCTGATGCTCAGGACTGTTACCTGATCTGGAATACCAGCACTGCACTGGATGTAGGTCACCTCCATGAGCTGTGATATAACGGGGTGGGTCTGGGCATCTCTGCATTTCAAACCCACAAACATTACCACACCTGGTTACTCCATGCGTGTGGGCTCTTGGGGTGCTGCTTCCTCGCTCTCCCTGATACCCCCAACCCAATTCTGCTACTGGCAGTGCTGATAGGAAGGAAGGTTTTTATGTAGTTTTCTGAGGCAGGAAAGAAGAGGATCTCACTGCCAGTTTTTTAGGAAGAAGCAGGAGCATGTAATGCTCAGTGTCATGACTAGCAGTGCCTGTGGAACTTGTGTCCCCCAGCACCCTAACGTCCCATCAGGGACATCTTGCTGACAAGGAATTTGATCCTCAGTTCTCTTCCTCGGTTTTGGGAAATCAGCCTTTGCTCATACTTGGAAACTCCAGGTCATGAATCTGCCCCAGGCAAATTCTTACACCCCCCCTTGGCTTCTCATCTGCCCCAGGAGAGCAGTGAGAGCCAGGTGGGTCTGGGAATTCAGGTATCAGCACTGCAGTCCTGTTTGGTAACGTGTTATTGTGTCTCTGCTGGGTGAGTCACATCACAGAGCCTGCTGTGACCACAGCCCTGTAGGGATGTGTGTATGGTAGAACTTTTTTGCTACATCCCAAAAAAGATGGATGAAAGCCCAGATCCCAGCATGGCTGAGCCCTGAGGCAGTGGTGGGGCCTCTTGGCTGAGGGTGTTTAGGGAAGATGGGGGAACAAACAAAGAGAAGAACCTCAAACTATTTAAAAGTGGGTGTTTAGGGGAAATAACTTCCTTGCAGAGGCTTACAAAGCCAGTGTCTCCTGATGAAGAGCACTGGAGGACCAGGCTCGGTGTGAAGCAGTGGCACAGGGACTGTCCCACTGTGGTGGCCTCTCCCCAGCCTCATCCAGCCCCACTGCCTCACCAGGGCTCATCTCACGAGTGCCCACATTTCTCTTTCAGCCCTGGACTCCAGCTCCCTGCGGCTGTGCCGGGCAGAGGCACTGGTGGCACTGGGGCACTATCCACAGGCACTGGAGGACCTGGATGCCGTGTGCAGGGCTGAGCCTGGAGAGCACGAGGTGAGTGAAGGCCAGCCACATCCACTGGAGCCAAATCCTACTGCACAGGAGCAGTTTGCCCCTCTCCTCAATTCTCCATTGGATTCATCCTGCTCAGAAATGACTGACCCATTGGGTAGCCAGTCAAGGTGGCAGGTGCTGTGTTGCTCTCCCAGGAGAGGTCTGACACCATGTCCATCCTTCACTCCTCCAGCTCTCCCTAGGCTTGGCTTTTGCAACTGCTGCACTTTGGAGAGTCCTGGTTTTTTTTGGCAGATCTAATCAGGGGAGCAGTGACATGTCCGGGTGCTTTGGCTTGGGATGGGAGCAGGCAGGATGCAAAGGGACATTCCCTTGGGGTGGCAGGGGAGCTGAAGGGGCACATGCTCAGCTGGTTACTGTCTCATAGTCACTACATGTTTTTTCTGCTCTACAGGCTTTCTTCAGGAAAGGGAAGGTGCTCCTGGAGATGGGGCAGAGAGCTGAAGCCCTGCTGGCGTGGGAACACTGTCTGACACTCAGTCCTCATTTCCAGCCAGCTCGGAGAGAGATGGAGAAGGTGTGTGGGCTCTGCCATGTTCTGTGCTCTCACATCACACAGGGACATGTCCTTGTCCTCTGAAGGACTCAACAGAGCGCTCAGCCAGCACAGATAACCTCCTGCAGCAAGAGGAAGGGTGCCTTGGGGAAAAAGAGGGAGCCTGGCAGCCCTCCTACCTCCTTGCTTTTTTCTCTTAGCATCCCTCACCCCTTCCTTTGTACTTGCAGATCATCATGGAAGCTGATGCTCCTCAGCCATGTGCAGCTGCACACCTGGGTGATGCTCACCTGAGCTCAGCTGGTTCCCAGGTTGATGGAGAGAGCCCAGTGCTCCCATCTTCCACACAAGCTCAGGTAAGAGCCTGCAATACCTGAGTCTGCAAGGAGACTTAATGTCCCACTGGGACATCCCAGTAGCCCAGTGATGAGAAAGGAGGTGTGACAAGGGAAGACTATACAGGACATGTAGCTGTGCTTACCTGGTTGTGTGCTGGGATGGGAATCTGCAGGTAGTGGAGGGTGGGAGAACAGGTACCTTCAGGGCTGATGCTGTGGGGACTCAGGAAACAGAGGAGACTTTTTCTCTCTGTTCATCTCACTACATTCAGGAAAAAAAAAAAAAGAAAAAAAGAAGTGAGTTAAATTTTTTTAATCTAAAAACACATTTGAGAATAGTTCAGACCATTAGCAGCTGTTAAGGGAAACTTGTATTTTCCTCTTTGCCTTCTATAAACAAACTTAGAAGATCTGCAGAGAAGAGGGAATTCAAAAAATGGGCTCAGATATACCCAAATAGCAGTTGGTATGTCTAGACAGAGTGAACCCATGCTTTAACCATGTGATGGGCAGCAATGTCTGAAGGCCACTCCTGCTGTCCTGCAGATGCAAGGTGTTAATGTACAGCAACACACCAGGAAACCTCCTGGTGCCATCGGGCTTGGTGGGACAGATGGGACTGTGCATTCAGAGGGAGAAGAGGGTTTGGGCTCAATTTCATCTTGCTGTGCCTAGGGTCAGGAGGGAGAGCTGGCAGATGGCCGAGGGGATGCTGAGTCTGAGCACAGCCAGGACACAGCCACCCTTTCCCAGCCGGGACAACGGCAGGAACCGGAGACTTGGGCAGAGAGTCAGGGCCACTGGAGTGACATCAAAGGTACCACAAAGTTGTGTCATACAAAATACTTGTTTGAAATCCATTTTGGCACTGAAAACTTGATGTTTGCACTGTGTCCAGCTCAACAAACAAATATCCCAGGGGCACATGATGGGGCAGCTCTGGCCAGGACATTGGCTGCTTCTCATGCATGGGAGGAGGATCCACCTGATTTTCCTGTGTTGAGCTGGTGAACACACACCAAACCTTTGGCTCCAGCTTGGTGACAAGTTCTTACTAAAGCCAGCCATCACTTGTTCCCTGTGTGGAGTCAGGGTTTGGCTCCCATGGGTTTAGATGTGTTTTGGTTTAGATTAAATTTCCATGTAGGGGACAGGACATGCCATGATCTGGGGAAGCAGCACCTCCATCAGCATTAACTGGTCATCAGTGTCCAGCCAGGTGGCTGCCACATACCTGGGTTTGCATAACGCAGTGATGGCTTATGGCAGGTCTCCAGAGACTTCCATCATGGAGCTTTTTGGGACACTTTGCTGCCCAGTGCCTTAGTTTCCCTGCCTGCAAAAGGAGGAGATACCACCTTCCTCTGCCAAGAACCATGAGATCCACTGACACATGAGCTATGGATGAACATAGATGGGTTAATAGAGGGGTTTATGTTGCATTTCCTAGTGGTTCTCTTTTTCTTTGACACTCCCAAAGCGCTTTGTGAGGCAGTTATGCCTCAGAACAAGGTCAGAAAGTAAAGATTAATTTTCTATATTGAAATGGGGGATTGTCTTCTCTTTTACCTCTAGGTAACAAGGAGGAAACAGCAGCAGCAAAGTGTACCCAGCCATGCCTTGGGGAGTCACTGAGCATATCTGACTTGGAGTGCTCCCTCTGCATACGGTGAGTTGTCCTGCAGGAGAGCTTTTAGGATGAAGAATTGGCACCTGATGGGTTTTCTTTAATGGTGTGCATCTTTCTTCACATCTTAATACAAGCTCAGGCCTGAGAACTGCTGAGATGTAGGTTTCAGTACAGATAAGAGGGGAAGGCAGGGCCATGGGACACCATGCCAGGCTGCAGGAGCTGAGATCACCCTGTCTCAGGGTTCAGCATCACTGGGGCTGTATCTCTTGGGACAGAGATGTGGAGGTGGGGGTGTTCAATGGGATCAAAGACCAAAAGCAGTGGTTGCCCTTTGTACCTGCAGGCTGGGAGAGGAAGGTGTTGCCCAGGGAAATTCCCTCCATGATGGGGATATTGCAGACCTAGAGGGGAGCGTTTCTGAGCTCTTTGCCTGGTGCAGGTGGAAGAGGGAACGGGGTAGAGCCTTTGTTTGTCTGCTGGCTCAGGGCTGGGGAGAGACTGCCACAGGGCATGCTGGAACCAGGCTGTTATTCCTGGTGTGTCCCAGACGTGGAGCAGTTGTGCAAGCGGCTGCTGGCAGACAGCTGGGTGGGTGTTGCACTGCCAGATGTGCAAGTCGGTCAAGGTCCTGCATGGCAGCTTTTTCCAGGTCTGTGCATGGCGGAGAGAGATTGAGGCTGCATCTGATCTTAATTACATGAATTTGGATCTCTTCTGAAAGAAGAAAACAGTATTTAGGAGGAGTCAGGGCTTTCTCGAGACCTTAATTTAATTTCTGATCCTGGAGCTACCTGTGAGCAACTGAATACTTGCTGCTGGCTCTGCTCCTGAAGCAGGGGAGAAGGAGGAACTTTCCTCTCACTGCCCTTTGGATTACACAGCAGGCTGTGGTCTGGGTAACCACAGCCCTGGCAGGACCAAGGGGTGCCATGCGTGCACTGATGGAGTCTGCTGGGACTCCATGGAGACCCTGCAGAGCTCAGGCCTGGAACAGTTCTCATCTTACATTGTGCAAGCCCAGTAGCCTGAGCCCAGACTTGCTAATTAAAGTCTCTCTCTGCCAGACTTATCTGTGCTCCTTTGCTCTCTGCAATCCACTGACTCTGATCATCCTTTGCAGGATGTTCTTCGAGCCGGTGACGACGCCCTGTGGTCACACCTTCTGCAAGGAGTGCCTCGAACGCTGCCTGGACCACCGGCCCAACTGCCCCCTCTGCAAACACAGCCTGAGAGAGGTGAGGGCACCAGTCCCACAGGATGGAGCCCGAGGGAGAGCTGGGAACCAGCTCCAGCTGCTGGCTGCGTGCCCAGGGCTGGGGTGGGAAGGTGCACTGCTCTTATATTAGCAGCTCCCTGGTGCGGTGGTGTCAGCTCCACTCACATGGGAATGACCAGACAGCTGATAATTAAGACCAAGAGATTCATTTCCACAAGATGCCACAGTGATTTAGTGAGATTGTAAACAGGAGAAGAGAGAGAGAGGGAGAGAAGCAAATGCTAATTACTTTTAAAAATGGAAATGGATGGAAAACCTGCTAGCCTGGAGATTTGATTTAATCTTTAATGAAAAGGGATTCGGATGAGACCATCAGGGAAATTAGGTTGTCATACAAGGACTGCATCACTGTCAGGGACAGGACGCTGTGTTGGACGGGCCCTGGCTCTGAGCTGTGTCTGGAGGTCTCGGTGGAGCTGACATCCCATCCTGCTTGATGGCTCAACATCCCCTGATAGGTTTTATCCTTGACTTTCTCTGGTCTAAAATTACCTTCAGTTCCAATAAAAGTGAGCGTGATTCAGAGTCCAGCAGGGCCTCAGGGCTTCCTCCCTGCTCTTCTCCAACCTATTTTTGGGTCCAATTCCTTTCAGTTCCTGAAGGCTGGGAGGTACAGCCCCACAGTGCTGCTGCAGGACATCATGCTGGCCATCTTCCCCACACAGCTGGCTGAGCGCCGGGAGCTGCACCGGGCAGAGATGGCAGAGCTCTCCAAGTAAGCAGGGACTGCTCCTGTGTGTGTGTGTGTGTGTGTGTGTGTGTGTGCACATGGGGACTGGAAGGGGCTCTGAGAGGGATGTCCACACCCCCACACCCCATACCATTGCTCTGGCTTAGTTCTGCTCAACTGATGCCTGTCACACCTTCAGGACCACACTGCAGCAGTGCTGTGTGGATGGGGACATGCCCCATGAGACACCTGGGGATGAGGGACCGTCTTTGCAAGAAACTGGTTTGTGGGCAGAATCTGTCCTTGGTCTCTTGATGAACCAAGTGGAAGCTTTACAGAATTCACAGAATTCACAGAATTCTCAGAATGACTTGGTTGGAAGAGACCTTCAAGATCATCGAGTCCAACCCAAGCCCTGACACCTCAACTAAACCATGGCACCCAGTGCCACATCCAGTCTTTTTTTGAGCACATCCAGGGATGGTGACTCCAACACCTCCCTGGGCAGACCATTCCAGTACTTTATTACTCTTTCAGTGAAAAACTTTTTCCTAATATCCAACCTAATTTTCCCGTGACACAGCTTGAGACTGTGTCCTCTCATTCTCTTTAGTATTGCTCTGTGCTGGAGCATCACTTCTTAAGGTGTTAAGGACACACCTGGTTTGATGGAGCAGCTGATGCAGAGCCATTGGGATGGGATTTGCTTAGAGAGGTGTTACAGTTGTTTCTCCTGTCCCTCAGCCTGACCAAGAACATCCCCATCTTCGTGTGCACCATGTCCTTCCCTGGCATCCCCTGCCCTCTGCACGTCTTCGAGCCTCGGTACCGCCTGATGATCCGGCGGTGCCAGGAGAGCGGCACCAGGAGGTTTGGCATGTGCATATATGAGAATGGGAAAAGGTGAGCTCCTGGGAAAGCTTCCCCCTGCCCCAGATGATTTGTCCCCTCTCTGCCCCAGCCCCAAATGTCTGAAATATTGAATAGTTCAGAGAGATTTCCTATCAGTGCTGTCTCACAGAAGGGAGGTGGTGCTTTCCCCACAGTGCAGAGTGAAATGGGAACAAGGAATGAGGCCAGAACGGGAGCTGTGGTGGCTGTCAAATACAAAACAATGCAATCCTTGGAACAGCTTCTAACTCAGGATGTCTCTGAGCTCCATGGTTCTCTGGCTGTGACCTCCAGCTCCTCTTAGTGAGCACTGGGAGGACACTTGATTGAATCACTCAATTTTCCCCCACCCAGACATCTTTTTCCTGGGCCTTTTCCTGCTTTGGAGATGGTACATTTAGGAGAAGCAGCTCTCTTGCCACTCATTAGCCCAGCTCAGCCCTGTTCTCTGTCCCTGTGTCCCTGCAGCTGCTCTCTCGCCACCCATTAGCCCAGCTCAGCCCTGTTCTCTGTCCCTGTGTCCCTGCAGCTTTGCTGACTATGGCTGCATGCTGGAGATCCGTCAGGTGGAGCTGCTGGCAGACGGGAGGTCCCTGGTGGACACCATCGGCCGGCAGCGGTTCCGGGTGCTGAGCCGCGGCCACAGGGACGGCTACCACACTGCTGACATCGAGTACCTGGAGGACAAGAAGGTGAGGGCAGGGCTGGGCAGGATGCTGGGCTGCAGAGGGGCAGATCCTCCCTACAGACACCTGTGTCCCCCTTGTCTGTGTTCAGGTGTCTGGGGAGGAGCTGCAGGAGCTGCAGTCCCTGCACGAGAGCACCTATCACCTGGCGCAGCGCTTCTGTGAGCACGGAGACCTCACCTCCAGACACATCCTGATGCAGCATGGACCACTGCCTGAGAAGGAAGAGGACATCCAGGTAATGCCCAGAGGGGAGGGATGCACCAAGAGAGCCACTGTTCCTGCACTAACCACCCTGCTTCCCTACTCGGCTTCCCCCCAGGATGAGCAAAGCAAATCCGGTTTTTCACCCCTGTTACAGCATCTCTCACTCAGAGAGTTGGTAGGTCTTGTCTTGTAAAACTGCTTGGTGTTTCTTTATGGTTTTAAACTGAGCACTGAGTTATAAAACCTTTCCTAGAGTCCTTTCCTAAATGAGAACTGAGAAACTGAACTGTATGTGTTTGAAAACACTTTGGGAAAAAGAAACCAAACGAATTGGCAAAGAGGCAAACCCTGCAGCTCATTGAGTCTGCAGTCTCCCTTCTTACTGTGATCCTTGTGAGACAGCCATAGCTGGGCAGAGGTGAAGAGCTAAAAGGACAGGATCCAATTTCCTTATTATACTGCTCTGATAAATTCAGATCTAGGAGAAAAAAAATCCCAAAATTTAATTTTCACTCCTTTAAGAAAGTGTTTCCTCTCTAGATCGTTACAAATATACTCTTGCTGGCTTGTCCCAGGCTAAGGCTGTCCTGGCCAGCAGTCACATTGATGGTGTGCTCAGCAATTACAAAACAAATCACCCTCCTTCAGCTGAATCGAGCTTTTCCTTCTTAGTTTGGCTCAGGTTATAAAAAAGCCACTTTACAAAAGCAGTGTCCAAACAGCTGTGCCTGCCTGGCCTGCACGTCACATCTTCAAGTGATGGCCAATGTCCCAAAAACATAGACCATGCAGGATTTGGCCTGTGTTTACTAAAAGCACTGGCTTAAACAGGGAAATGTTTAAACAGGGAAACAAGTTGTTCCATTGTCTCTTTAGTATAGACTTTTTAGCAGCTACATCTGCGTCTGGAGGCTCCCTGGGGAATGCTTGTCTGGAAATTAAATTAGTTTGTCCAGGAGTTTTGAGCTCGGATGACAAAAGGGCTGTTCAGATGAGTACTTTGGCCGAAGCTGGTGTTGCTGTCCTGCCAGGAACAACAATTGCCATCAGCGATGCTGCCTGAAGGCCACCCCTGCAGCTCCTGACGTGGGGGGGGGTCTGTCCCTCTCTCCTCTCCAGGCTTCAGCAGACGGCCCGACGTGGTGCTGGTGGCTCATCTCCATCCTGCCGCTGGACCCCTCGTACCAGCTGAACCTGTTGTGCTGCACGTCCCTGCGCTCCCGGCTGTGGCAGCTGCAGCACGTCCTGACAGCGCTGCTGCAGCAGCCCCCGCCCCGCCACCTCCTGCCCGAGCGCAGCCCCCGCGCCCGCGTCTGACCATGGCCTCGCCCCTGCCTTTCTCTGTGTGCTGCTCCACGGTCTGTGTGTGCTTTGAGCCCCCCTATCAATCCCCAGAAAAAGTGGCCTCAGCGATGAGCTGTGCCCAGCTGTGCCCAGCTGTGCCCAGCTGTGCTGGCGGTGACGCTGCGCCGTCCGTGCCACCTCTGGGAGCGCTCGGTGCCGCTGCTGCTGTGCTGTGCCACCAAAGGGACACAAAGGGACTGGGCTGCACAGCTGGCTTGTGTCTCCACAGCCAGGATCACTTGCTGAGGGGCTTCTGCACTGAGGAGGCCTCTCCTTGGGGCAGAGGACTGAGTGCAGGGATTGACTCAGTTTTGGTTCTTCCACTTTGAAAGACAGCTTAGGGGTTTTGGCAGATGATCCTGATTCACACAGGAAATGTGGAGGTTGGGGAGAGGTGGCATTTGGGGAAGCAGAGAAGTTCCAATGGCTTCCCCCAGCCTTGGGAGCTGACAGCTCTGCCACTGCTTACAGCTTTGACTTAGTTTGTGTTTGAACCAGAAGAAAGGCTAAATTAAACAATCGGAAACTCTTTGTCTTGCTCCTAACCACCTCCATGGCCACATGGTGAGGAGATGGCTCTTTTTGAATGCTCTCAGGTCCAGACATCCCCTTCCCACTGCTCTGCTCGGTGCTGTGCTGTGTTTGCTCAGCAGACCCTTCCCCAGGACACTGCCAGCCACTCCCCTCATTGCCACCTCCAAAGCTGTGAAGTGCCGTGGGAGAGGGGATTTTGTCAGCTTTGGTGCTTCTCCCTCTACCCAAAGGCTGCTGTTCCCAGCCCTGGTTGGGTTCAGGTTACAGGGTCAGACTCGGGGGCTGGAAGGAGCTGATAACACAAGGGAGTTAAGTCTGGAAGTTTTGTTGTGAGACTTTCTGCTCCTTGACTAATGCAATTTTCCCCCTCTTCTGTGTTTCTTGTGAACTTTCTGCCCCCTCAGGAGAAAATCAGAATCTCAGCCGAGGCTGGCCCCTTGCACTTGGGACCCAGAGTAGTTCAGGATCTCCCAAAAGAGCACAGTGAAGTCAAAGGGATCCAAATCTCTGGAGAGGCAGGGAGGGGTAGAATCAGTGACCGAGACCATGAGCCACATGTCAGGGGAGCAAGTCTGCTTGCCTCTAGACACAGGGCAAAGACTCTCTGGACATACCAGGCCTCTATGGAAATCCTGAAGATTTGGGATTTTTATCTTTCATCCCTAATTTCAGTGGCTTTGGGTTCAATTCTAGGAGTGACATCCACTTAGTCGTTGGATTAGACATTGCTTCTGGAATTTTATCCTGGCATTTCTCAAAGGCTCCACACCCCCTCAGAGAGCTGTTGGATGTGTGTGTGGGAGAGAAAATCAGGGCAGTGATCCTTACTGCACGTGTGGCTGGGCAGAGTCTGGGGTGGGAGACTGGGCATAGCTCCAGAGAGGTCTCTGCTCAGGGCCACCACCTTTCCCTGTCCTTCAGTCTCCAGGAGTGAGAAGTCCCTGTCCCTCCTCTCCATCAAAGTGCCTCCCTGGGGCGACAGTCAGGAGCTGAGGGCTTGCTCCCCAGGAGCTTCTGCCAGCACAGGGCAGCTGAGGACAGCTCAGGGCTGGATTTGCTCCTCTACCTTTGAGCCATGGTGCTGGCCCAGGAGCACCATGACTGCCAAGGAGCCATATCCCTGGATGTCAGATTGGCGTGGGCTGGGTGATGAAGGATGCTTTGCAGTCCCAGGGCAGGTGACAGGATGACACTGCAGTTTGGGAAGTGCCTTTCTTTTCCCCGGGTCAATATGGGCTCACCCAGTGACATCCCCACCCCAAGCCACTCACCCACCCCCTGAGCTGCTGTTTCCCCAGGGTTGAGAGGTCCCTGTGGGTCCCTCCAGCAAGGGATTGGCATGGGGGGGGGATGCAGGGAGAAGTGTGGCTCTGCACCATGTCACACTGGGGAGGAGCCAGGGACCAGAGCCAGCAGTGCCTGGCTGCTTTGGGAAGGGACCTGTGCAAATTGCTCCAGTTTGCTTGGAGCACATGTGTGGTTTTTATTACTATCTTTGCTCTTGGAATTACATTTTCTTTCAGGTCATTGAAATAAAGACCTTTGTTGTTGTTGTTGTTTTGTTGCTGGTGTTTAACTTTTAGCTGCTCATTAATAAAAATGCTTGGGCATCCCCTGGGAGATTTGGGGACATGTGGAGAGGTGACGCCCTGGCCTTCAGACAGCAAGGTAGAAACAGTGACCACGGTCCAGCAAGGTCAGATGGCAACAAGGGGAAGAAAAAAAGTGGTTTTGTTCACAGAGTGTGTGTGAAACAAGACAGGAGGGATGAGCTCCTGCCTCTCAGTGCAGCTAAAGGCTTTGGGAAAGGATGGGATGGGAGATCAGTCCAATAGAGATGCTGAGCAGTGTGGGGTGACTCTGGAGATAATGTCCCCAAACGCTGTGGCCAGCATCTGTCCCTGTCCTGCCTTTGCAGCCATGGGCAGAGGGCTGTGAGCAGGTTAGTTTTTAGCAGCTGGCATGAGGGATGAGAGATGATCCAGGGAGATGTGCATGGGGTCTAAAATGAGAGGGTGGTCCTGGATGGAAGGTGATGTCCTGCTGGGATAGCTCTCACCTTCTCTAGCTCCCATCTTGCCTCTTCCCTCTGCTTCCCAAAGGTTCCATCCAGAACCAAGGGCAAGAAGGGAACTGCCCAGCTGTGCTGTCACCATTCTTGGGAACGTGGAACAGCTGCAACAGAGACAGGGCTCAAGTGGTCTGAGATGGCAGAAACCCTAAACAGATCCCATGCTCCAGAGCAGTGTCCCTGCTATCCCATTATTAACTGCCTTCCACGAGGAATTACACCTTGAATTCCTCCCTAGCAATGCCCTACTGTGATGGGTTGACTTGGGAAGAAGAAACTTAGAGAGAAGCAGCTATGCCCTGGTGTGCCCTGATGAAGCCCAGCTGTGAGCTGTGGCTGGTGCCAGCCCTTTTGGTGGCTCTGAGAGCCCAGGTCTTGTGCCTGACCTGTGGCTGGTGAGTGTCTGGGAGTCTGGAGCTGACGAGGATCCCTTTGCCGTGTTGCCCTGCTCCCACTAGATGTCAGGAAGAGGCTGAGTGCGGGCAAGGAGGAAGGCACAGCAGAAGGGATGTGCAGCATCGACTATTGCCAGAGCCTTGATTTTTGTCTCCCTCAGCCCCAAAATCAGCCCTACTCCCAGCCTCGGCCCCAGCTGGGCTGCCCTGAGCTCTCCATCAGCACAGGAGAGCTGGGGACCTGTGCAGGTCACTTTGAGTCCACCTCCAGCTCCCCCAGCATGCAAGGTCTGTGCTGCAGGCTCCTCTCTCTACTCCAGCCTGTTTGCTTTCCTGGGACTAGAGCAGGACATTGGGGCATTTGGGGGTGTCCTGCTCCCCATCATCAGTGCCCAGGCAGAAAGGGACCTGGGGTACTGGTGAACAGCCAGCTGAACATGAGCCAGCTGTGTGCCCTGGAAGGCCAGCGGCCCCTGGCCTGTATCAGGAATAGTGTGGCCACCAGGAGCAGGGAGGTCATTCTTCCCCTGTACCTGGCACTGGTGAGGCCACACCTTGAGTGCTGTGTCCAGTTCTGTGCCCTCAGTTCAGGGAGGACGTTGAGACACTTGAGTGCGTCCAGAGGAGAGCAACAAGGCTGGTGAGGGGCTTGGAACACAAGTCGTTCCTGTGAGGAATGGCTGAGGGAGTTGGGGTTGTTTAACCTGGGGAAAAGGAAAGTCAGAGGTGACCTTACCACTCTGCAACTTCCTGAAAGGTGGTTGTAGCCAGGTAGGGTTGGTCTCTTTCTCCAGGCAGCACTGACAGAACGAGAGGACACAGTCTTAGCTCTGCCAAGGGAAATAGAGGTTGGATATTAGGAAAAAGTTTTTTATAGAAAGAGTTATCAAGCACTGGAATTGTCTGCCCGGGGAGGTGGTGGAGTCACCGTCCCTGCATGTGTTTAAAAAAAGATTGGATGTGGCACTTGGTGCTATGATTTAGTTGAGGTGTTAGGGCATGGGTTGGTCTCGATGATCTTGAAGGTCTCTTCCAACCCAGTGATTGTGTGATTGTGTAATTGTGTGATTCTGTGATTCTGTGATCTTCCAGCCATGCTGCTGGGCACAGCCTCAGCTCAGAGGTGGGAGGTGAAGCAGCCCCTTGTCCCAGCACACAGCTGGGACAGAACAGCATCCCACAGCCTCTCCTGGAGGCAGCCCAGGCATCTCTGAGCCACACTGGCATGACCAGTTGTTTCACTGAGCAGTTGGGATGGGTTAGCAAAGACCTGGCAATTCCTATGCTGCCTCCCTCCCAACCTTGCCACAATGTCTGTGTGGCTGAGGGGACTGCCTGTGACAGCCTCAGCCCCACCAGCAGGCAGAGCCAGGGGTCGATGGCTCTGTCTCTGTGTGGGCTCCTCAGGGGCACTCAGGGCCCAGGAGGAACCAGGCACCCAGACCTGCAGCACAGGAGGTCCTGACTGCCATGCCACTGTGATTTACCTGCTACCTGAGGAGCTGAATTCCTCCCCTGTGCATCCCAACAACACCTAGCAATGATTTCGGGCCTTTATGTAACACCACCCTGGGTTTTACAGGCAGGAATTGGGGTGGGAAGAGGAAATGTCACCCAACAAGGTCCCTGGTAGTCACCTTCCAAATGGGGACTCTCCTCTTCCCACCCCATCCAGCCTCCCTCTGTGGACGCTGGGATGTATCCTGCCCCTATTTTTATATCTGTGGGGAGATATAAACCAGTGCTAGCACCGGCCCCACTTCCATCACCCCAAAATGTGACCTCGTCCCCAACAGCACCATTTCCTCCCTTCCTGTTTGACACCTTCAAATCTAGACATGGGTGACAACTTCCCTCACCTAACAGTGTGGGCAGGCAATTAGATAAAGAGGTAAATAATTAATACAGCAGGTGTCAGACTGTGCCTCATCTTTCTTTAACAAATGGTGCATTTCCAAACTAATTAGACCAGCCGGTACTTGAGAGAGTGGAAAATCAACACAAGATTGTTCGAGCTAAGATTTTCTTCTCTAGCAATGCTACATTCGTGCTGGAAGAGGAGCACAGTACATGTTAAAGTTAATGAAGGTGGGAAGAAAAAGGAAAAAAACAGCACCTAATTTTTTCCACCCTTTAGCAATACCAGTTGGTGCAATGAAAGACGGGTCGTATTGTTCCTGCTTTTTCAGAAGGAAAAAGAAGCAAAGGAAAGCAATGAAGACAGATGTGCTGTCTCTTTCAAGAAACTCACCCACGGGATGTATTCAAAGCTGGAAAATGACAAGTGATGAGAAAAAAAAGTGACTCAAAGTCACTGCTGAAGCAGTTGGAGTGGGACCTGTCTATTCACCTGGAGAAACATCGAATATCCTTAGTTAGACGGGATCCACGAGGAACATCGAGTCCAGCTCCTATCCCTGCACAGGACAACCTCAAAAATCACACCATGACAATGTTTGGGATGTCGTGATGGTGCTGTCCCTTCCTCTGGCCAGGCTGCATGAGGGGGTGAAATCCCCCCCTGTGCTGTACAGAGCAGTGTGAAGGTGTGAAGGTGACCCAGGGCAGAGAACAAGTGGCAGCTGGACAAATGTCTCTGTCTCCTGTGCAGGGGCATTTTGGAGGTGCTGCACAGGCATTCCCTGGCTGTGCTGCACGTGGGAACTGTGCAAAGCCAAGTCCTGATCCAAGCAGGAGCAGATCTGGGATGATGCATCAGGTGGAGCTGCCTTAGCATGACTGTTGATAATTCACACCATTAATAAACAGCTTTACAGTGACAGCCTTTTTCCAAAGGCTTTTCCAAACCATTTAGCTCCCTCACACCAGCAATGCTACCAACCTGCAAATGGGAAGCTCTGGATTTGGGACAGAAACAGGGGGCTGCCTCCCAGCCCTCCCACACCTGATTCAGGGCCACCTTTCAGCCCCCAGGGAGCACTTGGAGGAGGGATTAACCCCCGAGTTTCTGCACACAGCTACATCCATCCCAAGTACCCAGTGGTAATTTAGGCTCTCCTTGCTGATTTCTGATTTCACAAAACCCTTTGAGCCCAGGGAAAATATTAACAGGACTGATTAAATATCGAGGAAATGGGAAACTTGTTAAAAATGTGGAACTTATATAAATATAGCATTATTAAAATAAAATGTGACTTTTAGCAATGGCAGCTCTCTCAGCTGGGCTATGTTTACCTTAATTGTTTCCCTCCATTAATTACAGTCTGAGAGGAAGACTTGTGCAAATTGAAATAAATTAATCAAATTTGTTTAGAGTTTTGTGTGTCTGGCTTATGGGGATTGCAATTAAGCTGGTATGTTTGGTGTATTAAATTACATTCCCTAGATCTATTCTTCCCTTTTCAAGTACCATGAACGTGAAAAGGCAGAAGTCAGTGACAATTAGAAGGTAAACAGGCAGTGTGAGTGATGGTTATTTTAGCTCCTGTGCCTCAAGAATTTCTCTCTTTGCAAGTATTGAGGCTCATTCTGTAACAAATAGATCCCAGCTCTGTGCAATGAAAGATAAAGGGGAGATGGTGGAGCAGAGACCAGGGCACATCCGAGCTCTGCCCTGGCAGTGGGAACAGCGACGTGGGTGGGAGTTTAGTCCAATTCTCCAGGAAAATCAGGCTCTGTGACTCAGCAGCCTTGTGTGTGTTCCTGCTCGTTCCCACCAGCAGCTGCCCAGTACCACCCACGTTTGACACAGGGGAAGAGGCTTCCAGATATATCGAGGTCCTGGCAAGGTCTGTGAATATGAGAAATGAAATGGATAAAAAAATGCATCTTCCTATGGGGAGGGGATGCTCAGCCCTTGTTAGATATCAGAGAATCTACAGTCTTTTTTTTCGGATGGATATTAAAGAGGAAACCCTGCTTCACTGGTCTCATCCATGGCTCAATCTTCTCTGGTCTTGTCCCAAACCAGCCACAGGAGCAGGCTGAGTGGGAGCTTGCTCCAAGACCCTCTAGCCCCGTGGAGAAGTCCAGCCAAACTTCATGAGGGATTCCAGCACAGACCAAGGAGAATGGCGCAGTTTCCTCTCTAGAGTAAAAGGAATTCTGAGAAGAGGAAAAAGGAAAAAGAAAATCCAAATTTCAGTTGGTGGAGCTGTGCTGCCTGCCCAAAGTGACCCCTGGGGAATGATTCCTGCAGCACTGACTGAGGCAATGGGGCCAGGCGGGAGCTCAGGAGGGTGTCCCAGAGCTGTGGGGGCACACAGACACCCAGAGAACTGCTCCTCAGAGACATGGCCAGGGTGTAAGGTGCTTCACTCCCCTCCCTGCCTTGTGACTCATTTATGAAACCACAGAGGATTCAAAACTCACCTCCTGTCACTTCCCTGCCATCCCTCTCCCTCCACCGCTGCCCTGAGCCATGCTCCATCCAAAAGACTCGTTGCTGTTTGTGTTCCTAATAAAACCCATCCATCATTCCCCAACAGGAGCAGATTCCTGTGGGAAGCCCCCGTTGGCATTGCTGTGCAGAACAACCCTACACTGTTCTCACCTGCCCCCACTGCACTGGGCTCTGCTGGGAGGGCAGGAGGACACAGCCTCCTCCCTGGCCGTAAATAGAGGGTGAGCAGGGGCGCCAGGGCCCAGCAGTGTTGGCAGAAATGTTTCCTGCAAGCAGACCTCTTCACCTGGCCATTGCCTGGGCCTCCATGATGTATGGGGTGGCTGGGCTGCAATAGGATTTCTACTCAGAATATTGGCCGGATGATAAAAGAGTCTGTCTGTGGTGATAATTGCACCATAAATAGCTCTGGGTTCGGCACTGAAGAGTGAGGCATTAGAAAACCTCACCCTCTGGATTCCTCCCACTTCCTTCCATCTTCCTGACTGCTAACAAGCAGGGAGAGCAGCTCGTTGGTTTTTACCATCCACGAGAGGTTTATTGTGCTCAGACGCAGCTGGGCACCTTCCTGCCCATAAATCTTAATAGCCAGAAAGGAGAGAAGGGGGAAAATCCAGCCCAGTTGGGTGATTGCTGAAAAGCAGCAGGTAGGGCTGGATTGTGGCACAGCTGTCCCTCTTCATTGTCTCTGCTGTCTCTGTCGCTGTCTCACTCCCTCCTCCAGGTTTCCCCTGGCTCTTCTGGGGGTAAACATCCTCCTTACTCCACTGATGGGAACTGAAAACCTGCCAGCCAGCCCCAAACACTGAAAAATGAGCTCAAACTGGGGCGTGCTGTGAAAGCCAAGGCTGGAAAGACGATAAATATGACCAGATTGGAAGGTGCCTCTGGCTCCTGGCTTTTTGAGCCTGCAGAAAGCACATGGGTGCCTTGCCTTTTCTTCCCAAAAAAAGATGGGAAATGGATCTGACTTCACTGGTACATTTACCTGCTCTTGAATTCCAAAAAATAACAGGGTTTAATCCATCATATCAGGGCTTCTCACTCACATTGAATGCAGGTTCACCTGAGTTCTGTTCTCTGCACAAATTTACTCACTGCTCACAACCAGCCACCAGATACTTTGTGGAGTGTTGTGGAAATGGAAAAAGTGGTCAGGACTGAATGGAGGCATCTCCTCATAAAATTTTATTCATGGGTCAGTGAATTGCTGCTGTGGCTTTTTTTTTTTTTTTCTCATGTGCAGTGCCCAGATTTGCTGCAAATAGCTAAAAGATGGACTGTGTAGCAAATCCTTTTTACAACCTTGGAGAGCCTGCAAGATCCTGGTCAAAAGTTAGACCTTGAGGAATCAGGTGTGACACACCCCAAATGATGTGAAAATACCATTCTTGGTTCCTGGGCCCCAGTTCAGACCAAAGGGTTACAACATCCCATTGTAACTCAGACACTGACATCACTATTGTTTTTCTATGAAGGTGATTAAATCAATTTTTTTTTTTTTTAGATTTTTGAAGGGCCTAGGAGTGAAGGAGGAAAATTATTCTCCTTCCTGAACACTTTATAAAGCTCCCAAAAGTAGGAGGAAGGCAAGTTTTATTCTCAGATGGAAAAGGAGATGCTTGAAGGCAATTTTTAAAGGCATTGAGTAGAACTGGGGGAAATCCATGCCCAGTTTCTACATTGCAGCAGAACCATTCAGCAGGGATGGAGAGCAGTGCTGGGGCTCATGATGGCAAGAACAGGAGCAGTTCTCTCCTTTCTGCATGTGGTGCAACGATGGATGCTAAGCAGGCAGAAGCTTCCCAGCTCCTGTACAAGCCTATGAGCTCTCCCAAACCTTCCTCTCCTGCACACCCAACAAATCCAAAGACCAAATATAGAACATGATTTTTCTTCTTCTCTATTTTTTTTAAATTGTCATACTGGAGTGTTTGAAGCAAAACTATTTACCCTGTTAAAGCTCTGGATTTGCAAGTTTAAAGCTTTCACAGTTCCAGGTGCACCCAAAAAGATAAGGGAGCCTAGAGGTGTGCTGTTGTACCTCGAAATAGATAAATAAAGTTGTCATTAATTTGAAGGTAGTTCTTAATGCTCATTATTTCTTCATTATCTACTGCTATTATTACAGTGATTTCACCTAAGCTGATATAGGATAGCACAAACCCCTTAAAACACACATGGGAGAGTTGTAACAAGCATTTGAAAATGCAGAGATCCCAAAAGCTTGGGACCAGGGAGGGAATGACTGGGCAGAAGAGAATGGTGTGTTCCTCCCACTGGCTGCTCCTCTGTTGCTGCCAAAGGCTATGGCAGGGCCAGCATGGCATGGGATGTGCAGAACAGCAGTCCCTGTTGGAGGATGTTACTGGGATTCCTGGCAGGCCATGTCAAACCTGGCTTCATAAAGCAAATCCCAGCATTTACTTGGCTGGGCACAGAGGGAGGAAGAGAACCAGCCCAGGCTTTAAAAATATAATGAGCCTGAAGAAACAGCCTGGGAGCAGAGGGATCTGTGCTGTGGATGACTCAGTGGAACGAGGCGAGTCAGGGCTTTGTGGAAGAAGCTTTGGGAGAAAGAAGCCAGAGCTGAGATGAGATTAATCAAGTAACAAGAGCTGCCCAGACATGGCTATTCTTGGCTGTTTTATTAGAAGGGAGATTACTGCCTATGGTTCCTCAAAACAAGTTTCAAGGCAATTAAACAGGCTTTTCAGCGGGTCCCTTCCTTACTCAGCAGCTCTGCTTCATTCAGCTTGTCTGGCACAGGGATGGATTTATGGATTTATGTGAGGTTGGATGCTCCGGGTCTGGAGAAGTAGGAAATGCTCGTGGGGACCTCACTGGCCTCCACTCAGTGCAAACTGCCCCACCCTGAGCTCTGTGCCCTGTTTCTCCTGGCATTTCCCTGCTCTGCCTGTGCAGCTCTTCCTCCTCCTGCCGGCTCCAGGCTGGACCTGGAATTCCTGTTGACAAGAGGGGGTGAGGTGGGAGATTTAGGCAGCAACTAAACAGAATGAGAGGACACAGTCTCAAGCTGTGTCAAGGGAAAATTAGGTTGGATATTAGGAAAAAGTTTTCCACTGAAAGAGTGAAAGACTGGAATGGTCTGCCCAGGGAGGTGTTGGAGTCACCATCCCTGGATGTGCTCAAAAAAAGACTGGATGTGACACTCGGTGCCATGGTCTAGTTGAGGTGTCAGGGCTTGGGTTGGACTCGATGATCTTGAAGGTCTCTTCCAACCAAGTCATTCTGAGAATTCTGTGAATTCTGTGAATTTGTGCCACCACATCCCAGATCATCCAGGACTCGGATTTGCTGCACCCAGAAGCCTGCTCTGGGGCGTGTTCCAGTGTGTTTTTTGTTAATGGTATGTTCTGTTATTGCCCAAGCTAATGGTTTAGTCCAAAATTATACCCTCCCACCCACCTTGTCAATCTATCCTGAACTACCTGTCAATCCTGCTTTGTGCCAGCCCTCTGCTTGGAATTCCCGTTTGGAAATCCCCTAAAACTCCACATCCTGTTAGTCCATGTGACCCAGTTTCCCCCCTACCTCTCTCATTGGATAATGCCTGTGTAAACTCTACACTTTATCCCTCCTCAGAATTTCTCCAATTTGCTAAGAATTTGTACCTTCCCCTTGAACCTCTCCCATATTTAAGTTGTTGCACCTTTGCCATTTTTGCCTTTTGTCCCACGAATTCCCCAGAGCAATAAATCCTTTTTATCCTATGCAGAAGACCTCTCCCTCCTCCTTGCCTCCTTCAAACACAATCTGACAGCCAAAAGGCCGTGGAGCCACAGCTCAAACCACATCTAAGGGCTCCTGTTCCAGAGCGTGACCCACTCTGGGCACGGGACCCGAGTGGCAAAGTGAGTGCAGCTCTGGCCACTGCATCAGGGGTGGGCACAGTAAATGCAGCCAATTTTTGGCACAAAAAAAAAATTAAAACCAGGCCCATGTGATGTTTCTGTAGCTGCAACAAATGAGTTTCATGGTTTGGAGCTGAAATAAGCTGTCAATGTTTGAATGTCTCTGGGAGTTAAAGCTTTATGCAAATGGCAGTAAGATTTTAGTCCAGGTCAGGAAAAAAGACATCCACTCTGAAAGTTATTAATTTTCTTGTCCTTATTTTTGAAAGTCATTCTCTGTGTTTTATTTTGTCAGCTTTCTCTCTCTTTTGAAAGCTCAATACCACCCACAGCACTGGGTACTGCTGAGCTCTGGCTCTAAGTCAAATCCACTTGCCTTCAGGGAGATGGAAACTAATCAATGAGGAATATTAAACAATATGAAAGCCTCAATGATTTTTACATTTCTCATAAAGGTCAGAGTCCCCCCAGCAGCTCCATGCTAATGCTCAGCTAAAGGTGGAAGAGAGAGGTGACACATCTCAGAAAAAAGCTCACCTTCCCCTGTTTCCTGCAGAAGATGTTTTCTTACATTAAGGCAAAGATCCTGCTGCCGAGCAGGCTCAGGCTGGCTGGGCTGCTGGGCTTGTGGTAAACTGAATTTCGATTTTTCAGGCGCTCATGGGGAGCCTGGGCTGTCTCAGGTCTGGGCTTGCAGGTGTGGGTTTGCAGAAAAATGGGGTCCAGCTGTTTTTCCCAGTGCCTTTTCCCAGTCTGAGGGGCTTTGCTGGGAGCAGGATGATGCATCCAGGCTGCCCCAGGGATGCTCAGCAGAGTTTGCCAGTGGGACTGTGGGATCCTTCAGCTGACTGAGGATAACTCATCTGCCCACCAGCTGCTGCCTCCAGCTGCCTGAGGCTGGGGGCTTCACTGGGTGCCTGCCAGGACATTTTAGCCCAGATTCAGCCCTGGGTTCAGCTCTTGGTTTGGCACCTTACCTCCCTTTCCAAAGGTGCTGGGATGCAAGGAGGGCTCTCATCACCCACTCTTTAAGGGAGGATGCAGGATGCAGCTGCCCATGGGAGCAGGTACCTATTGACCACTGAAATGTCACAGAAATAAAAACCCTGAAGGATACCCACATTTCCCTTGTTTTTCTCTGTACAGGTCCTTCTATTCCTCTGGCAGCAATAAGAATTTTAATAATTAGAAGGTGAAGATTAAATTTCTGATTTTGCACTTGTTTTTCTTCCTGAGCAATCTTAATAAGTCACTTCTCACTGGGTCCAGGACTTGTGTCTCTCTTTAAGGATGATGACACTTAAGTTTCATTTCTACATCCAGTAGTATGAAGGGGTTGATAATATTGAAGCACCAGTGTGAGAGACTTCCTAAAGGGAGACCAGTAATCAGTTGATCCTTGTTTCTATTCAATTAGCAACCTGGTTAAAATCTAAATCTTTATTTTGAGCATTCCTGGCTGGGCTGAAAAGCTGGTGAGACAATAGTTCAATCCAGCTAGAACTGCTCAAGACCCTTTGTAAAAAAACCCACTGCACTTAGCAAAACAAGGGGAGGAGAGCAGCAGGAGGGACCTTGAATGATGCCAAGCTGCAGCAAGGCAGTGCTCACTGGATGGAAAGCCAAGGAGCCAGGAGATTCCAGAGATTGCTGTGAGCATTGCCTTTTCCATCCCAATTATTTCTCTCAAGTGAATCTTTAACTGACAGAAGTTGGCCCCCTTCAAGTTTCTTGGCAGGCAATATATTGTTAGAAAGGAAGAAAATCAGCAGGTGCTAGTTCCATCTCAATGCCCCTCCTCTCCCATCCCAGATCCTCCCATCTTCTTAATTTGCTCCTCTTAATAAGATTTTGTATACTGCTACTGCACCTGGTTACACACCATGGTTATGAACTTAATGTGCAAAGTGAAATGTAAACAGGATTTAAAAAAATCTTAGCAATTATAAAGCACTTGAAAGCATTCTCCCTCCTCCACTTTGTTAACAGATTCTTCACTTTGCCTGTCTTGCACATCCAGCAAGCAGTATTTTTCGGGGGTAGCTTAACTCCTTCCAGACATTTCAGCCAAAAAGGAGCATTCATTTCTGTGGTAGAAGTGGCAAGAGAAAATGGAGTGTTTGCCTTTATTCAACAGGAATGGGGGAAGGAACGAAAGCAAACTTCATTAAACTGAATTCAAAAATGTCAGGTGAAGTTTTGTCTCCTTAGAACCAAGGACAAATATTTCTTAACAGTTCTGTGGCTTCAGAGAAAGACAAAACCACAACTGTAATTGCCTTTACCTGAGCAGAATTTGACTGTCAAACTATACTCCTTGGTGATGTGCTTCTGTGCTGTTATAACCTGGGATTTTTTATTCTGATGGCTTTAGCAGGGGTGTTTAATTATCCATCTCATTTGGAGCCATTTCGGGTTTGGTGGAGGAAAACATCGGGACCATCATTCCCATGGGATTGGAATTTCAAGTATACATTAGGTCAGCATTTAAGAATAAAACCAGAGTTTCTGTGGGGTGCTCAGATCCTCCTTAGTGCAGCTAAACAACAGCTCCTGAAATATTGTGCCTTGGTGGAAGCATCTGTCATCAGAGCCTCACAGTCTGTGAAAGCACCGAGAGCCCATTGACCCCCTGACCTCCCCTGGCAATGACTGACTGAACACAACTCGCTCCTCTTCAGCTGCCCAGCGAGGGGGATCTCACTGTCAGGAGAAGGGAGAGACACAGAAACAGCACAGTTAGGTGGAACTGGGGGGTATTTAGGAAAATCCAGATTTTGGGGCTGCAGGACTGGCCAAAGCGCCCTGCAGAGCCTGCCCAGTGCTCCTGCTGCACACTGGGTGCTGGCATTTTGGTATTTGTAGCTGTAGCTGTATTTCAAAGTCTTCTAAGAAGCAGAAATTGCTCAAGGATACAGCTGATTGATAGGAAGTCAAAGTTTTGGCTGGCAGGAGGAACACTGGAAGGTACCTGACTGCTGTTGGTGCAATGTCCCCACGGAGTGCACCATGGCCATTGGCTCCCTCACCGTGGCATGTGGCCACTGGCCACCAGAGCAGAGTCAGAGGCTGGCTTGCAGGGCCACAAGGAGTTGGCTTAGCCCAGCCAGCCACTGCTGAGATGCACATACTGCTTTCTAATTTGCCTGAACTCTCAGCGGGCTGGCACCTTCTAATTTGCTGTTTGTTGCTGCTCTCCTAGAAGTCCAGCTGATTCTCTGTTGGTGCCAGCAGATCAATCTCACTGAAATAGACTTATTTTTCTTCTCATCTTGAAGAGGTTAGTTTTCCAAACATCTGTGCTTACCTGCTGAGCTGAGTGAGATTGCTCTCGCTCGTCCGTGCTGCTCTTGTGTGCTGCCAGGCACAGCCTCAGCCCAGGGCAGAGCTGGAAGAGACACCTGAGGCTGGCCAACAGCTGGATTTGTGTGTGTGTGATGGGAGAATGGCGAGGGAGGAGCACACAGGAAAGAAGTCCATAGAACTATTTTCAATGTCTTCAGTTTTACAGTTTATTAAATTGAGTTTGTCTCGACAAGATATGGTGGGAGACCGTGCAGGCTGGGCTGGCACAGAGCAGCCATGGAAGGAAGGACACACTGCAGAGGTGGGGCTAACACACCTCTCACCTCAGGAGAACTTTTAGGGCCTCTAAATTTAAAGACGTGCACAATCCATCTCCCTGGGAGCATTTGCACATTGCGGTCTGTGCACACCTCGTGAAAGGAATTCATCTGCCCTCTCCCAGCTCCACCCTGTCCCTCTCACTGAGTGCAAACACACATTGGCCTTCTCTGTTCCACTGCTCAAGCTTTGTGGTGGGCAGCTGGAGCACCTGCATCACCCCCCGGGAGCAGGAGCTGCTCCAGCTGTTTGCATTCCTGATGTTTGTTGGCACCTCTGCAGGGCACAGGATGAGTTTTGTGTGCCAGGTGTCATCCAGCCTCCACGGGACCATCCTTCCAGGGGAAGCAAGTGACCCCTGCAGCCTGACCCCTGTCAGAGAGGGGCTCAGCTGCTGCCTGGGGTGGTGGGAGGTGGGCAGGGAGCAGCCCCTGCTCAGCCCCTTCCTTTCCTCAGCATCCACACTCACTCTGGCACATTGCTAATGCAACAAAGCTTTGCTTCTTACATCTTTAGAAGGGTTAGGGCAGAAATATCCTAGAAACCCAAGAAATGACTGTCATAAAGGAAGAGCATGCAATTTAGTACTTTTTAAAGACACCCAAGTCATTATTTCCTCAACACCAGAATTTGCTGAAAGCACTCCAAGTTCTGTTTTGCGAGTGCCACGGAACAAAATAATTGTGCAATTAGTAATGCATCTCACACTCCATGAAATGAAAGATTTTTTTTTACTTTCAACAAGTACAAAATGTAGCATTTTGCTTTTCCATAGTGGGAAAGTTCTGGCCATACCTTCCTCCTCCTCCCTATTTTAAGCGGACCACAGTATGTAATTAATAAAGATAATAATAAATATGCTTCACAAAGCAGGAGGGATGTGAATGGCACAGGCACAACGTGGATAGCTTGGGATTGCCAGAGCAGCCAGCAACTTCCAGATATTAATTATAGCTGCCTGTGGAGGAGCTGTGCCCTCTCCAGCCCTGTCCAACACTGCTCCCAGGCACTGTGAAAGTGGGGCTGCTTGCCCAGGGTCCAGCAGAGCTGGGTGGCCAAGCTGGGGTGGAAGCCCAGCTGCAGCCAGTGCAGGGCTTGTGTCTGCAGCAGCAGCTCCTGGTTACACAGGAGGGCTGCTGTTAATTCAGTGACCAGAGAGGTGTTTCTGCACATCCAGCATCCCCACAAGGCACCAGGCCATGCATGATAACAAATGTCCCCATGGTGTTGGCCTGGCCCGTGGGAAAAGCTCTGCCATAACCTGCCTGGTTGGTATTTTGGAGGCAAACAAAGCTGTTGTCTGGGTGATGGCATCCTCCTCCCTGCTAGCTACCCTGGATAAACTGCTTTCCCTGCTCTTCAGCTCATGGCACACTGAGCCTGCTGCTGTGATGGGAGGCTCTGCCCACCTCTTTTAGAAATTATCCTCCCCAGAATTGTGCATCTCTCCCCTGGCTGCTCAGCTGCAGCGTGCTGGGAGGAGGAGAGGAACAGCAGGGGCATCACAGTGTGCAGTAACCACAGATGTAGGATGCAGGAGCAGCACCTGGCAGAGCTCTGCCTGGATGGGCACACAGCAGCATGGAGCAAAAGGAGATGTGGGATGCAGGAGCAGCACCTGGCACACCACTGGTGACACCCAGAGCCTGGCAGATGGTGAGGCTTTAGTGTGGATTGGAGCCTTGGGGGAACCAAGGGCGCTGTGAGCTGCAGTGGGCAGCAGCTGGGCACACCTGGGGATAAGCTGCACCCACAAGAAGAGATTCAAGTCCACTGCAGAGCCCGTGTCGAGGGTTTGTTCCCACCCATGATGCAGAAGAAGGAAATCCAAGGATGGAGCCTGTTGGACTCGGTCCTCAGTCACCTTGGTGCAGCTGCAGATGTGAATCACTGACCTTCAGCTGCAAACCAGCACCATGCAAGCAAGTTGATTTAATTAAACATATTTAAATTGCGCTGTACACCACACCATACTCAGCTGAGCTGTGAGAAGGGCAGTGGGGAATTTAATTCTGAAGCTGCATCTCTGTTTTGTGGCTCCCCAGGACATGTCTGGAGCCATCCCTCGTCCCTGTCCCTTGCACTCTCGGCTGTTTCCATGGCACTCCAGTGTTTCCAAGGCAGGGCAGGGAGGGCAGCCCGGCAGGGATGTGAGGGGGGGATTTTTGGTGCATGCTAACGAGATGGAGCCTGGCAGAAAATGGAGCCAGCAGGGGTGGACAAGCAGGAGCTGGGAGCAGCTTATCGCTCCCTGGCAGAAAGGGATGCTCGAGGAGATGGTGGCTGCTACATAAATAAATAAAGCAAACATCAAACACCTCGACTTCCTGCAGTTCCTGGCCCGTGTGCCTTCCCCAGGGGTCCCAGCTGCGTTTTCCCTCCAGCAGCTGATGCAGGATGCTGCAGGCAAGTGGCAGCAGGCAGGGGTGCTGAGATTGCTTTTTGCCTAAAACTAAATTGCCTTGGAAATTAAACTGTGCTGCAGCCACAGAAGAACCAGAGTCATGGGGGCTGGAGCAAGGCCTTCTGGTGTGATAAAAAGCCCATGGACTATTTTTCCCTGAAAAGGAAAGGTTTGTGCCAAGGAAAATCTGGAGGACAGGAGACTCGAGGTGCTTGGACTGCTTGTCTGGGTTTGAAGCCAAAGGCGCTCATGGTGCAGGCTGTGTGTGAGCAGTGCTGAGCATCCCCTCACACCTGCTAATGTGGACTGACAATCTCTGGAATAGCAAAGCCAGAACAAAAGCTTTCTGTAAAATGGCATAGGAGAGGTCTGGGCCCCTCCTGGCTTAGTCCTCCTTTTGTGAGCAGCTGTTGCAGAACAGAATTTTTTGGGAGTGCTGGGAATGGGGGTCACAAGTGGGGCACTTGGAGCTGGGGTTAGATGAGAGGGGAGAGTGAATTGTGCTGCCCTGCCTGGGCTCCTCCCCTGGGCTTTGTCCCCAGTGCAGAGCTGGTGTTTGTGCAAGTTTTAGGTGAGTCTGGGTGCAGGGCAGATGTGTTCTCCTCTACTTCTACAAGGTCTCAAAGATCCTGCTAAAGAAATGTGGCCTCTCACCTCCTTCACACACACACATGCACAGCACTTCACTTCTGCAAGCACATGGAGCAGGGTCAGTGTCACAAAAAGTCTGTGTTCTGACCTCAGTGTCAGCAAAGGCCAACTGAATAAGAGAGGTATATCTTCCCTAAAGACCAAGAGGCACAAATAGTGCTTGAATCTTAGCAGAATGCTGAACCTGAGTGGATATTAGATGTCAAGGAGAGAACTGGAGATCTGGAAGGAAACACCATGGGGAGATGGGATGAGCTGCCAGCTGGCTGTGTGCCCATTCCACAAGGAACTGACATCTCCCTTTGTCAAAAAGGACACCTATCCTAGTGAAACCAGATCTCCAGACAGGAAAATGTGTAACAAGAGAGACAGGGATGGAAGAAATGGTCACAGGAGCTATATCATGACAGGAGGAGGTGAAGTCTGGGTACCCCAAGAATGGATACCCAATAGCCCCCAATATAAAAGTCTTCCTGTAGCATTTCTGTGCTCATGGAGGCAAACAAAGGCAGTGACTCCTCTTCACATGGCTACCAAGCTTTGTGCATGGGCACCTTCCAGCTTTCCTTCCCTCTCCAGGGGAAGAGGCAATGCTATCCCAGTTGCTTATCCAGGACCTACCTTAAGCTTTCCTTTTTTCAGTTTCTCTGCATCATTTTGGGTTCCCCAGCCTGCCCAGAGCAAGTCTCTCACTTTCTTCTAGCAGCCACACTGTCATTTTCAGCTTGTGGCTCATCTTCACCTGCTTCTCATGACAAATGCCAAGCTGAACCACAATCTCCCACCTTGCTCTCCTAACAAACTTTTTTGGCTCCACAGATTGTGTTTCAGGTGTGATATGAAGCTTCACTGCATCCAATCAAACCAATAGTCCCAGGCTGGCCATTCCTATTCAGAGAAATCTCTTCCAGTGAAGTTATCACTTCAGCAGACTCACAGGAAAAGCTTTACAAGGCACCTGAGGATTTTCATGCTAATGAGTTCCAGTCCATCATCAGTTCCTCACTGCTTGAGTTTCACCTGTCTGTACACAAAATCAGTGATTTCTATCATAAGATCTCTTTCATCTCTTGCCATCCTGGAAGAACTAGATAATGAAGTGGTGAAAAAGCAAAAAGAAAGCTTTTAGCCCCAGATTAAGAAACGTCAGAGTCTAGATCATAAAACCCACTACAATATATACTTTGTACCTTTTTTCCAAGATACTTTTGCTATTTTATATGCTTTTGAGATGAGTCATAAGGGAAGGGGGATGAAGATCATAATTTCCATTTGTACAAATATCAGGTGATAGAGAGCTCAGAAAACATGTTCAAGGTTTCAGGAGCTAGAAAGACTAAGAAATCTTGAGAGGTTCCATCTGATTACAGGGAAGTTGAACACCTGGTTAGTCCATCTCCTTCTCACTGGTGAAGCTTCAACAGTGATAAAATCCACCCATTTCTCCCCATCCATAAACAAAACCCCCAAACCCTTTCTGCAGATAAACAGTATTAGAAGTGATTATCCCTGGACAGGTTGTTATCCAAAGGAGCAAGGAGGGTGAATTTACCCTGGTGATATATTTATCTGGAAGATGTATTCCCAGAAAGTTGACAGAAGAGCTGCCAGCCTGGTCCACGGCCCTGCTTGCCATTCTCCAGAACATTTTGCCTTGTGAGATCAGCATCAGGCTGATCAAAAATCCTGTCAGAAGTGTACTTGGGGGGTCTCTGTGAAATGATGCTGCCTGGTTGGACCCACCTCCATCCTGCCTGCCTTGCTCCAGAACGAGCTGGGCCTATCAGGCTCCTCTAATGATGCTTTTTCTCTCCCCAGTTTCTGGCAGGAGGGTCAGCTTTTGTCTCTCAGTCCCTTTCAGTTTTGGTGCTCCTGTTTCTTCCCTTCCCCTGCCTCTCTCCTACCCCCACGTGCCACCATCCTTTGATGAGCTGCTCTTATTAAAGACTGAAGGGGATTTGCCATGTGTCACTTTCAAAGGTCTAGGGGCAGGAAGCTTTAATTGCCAGATTTTTCACACAGGGTGTTAACATTTATTGAAGTCAGCTCCTCTGATTTCCCTTTAATGAGATGACGACTGTGTGTATGAGATAACATTAGGTTCAAATGGTGGGAAACTCAGAGAGGGTTTAAGTAATGAGACCAGAAAAAAGAAAAAATAAAACCCAAACCTGTGCTAGATCTCAAGTCTTAAGGACTTACTCTGTAACTTAATTTAAAGGTAAGAAACTGGGATCATTCTTCAAACAGTACAGCAAGGCTGGCAGTCTTCTTTTGAAAGGGCTTTCCTTGGGAAAGGGAGCAGGAGGTGGGCTTTGGTACTGTTTGGTTTTTGAGACACTTTTGACATTTCAGTCACTGTTTCTCCTGTGGAAACAAAGACAGGGTGATCAACCACTTGGGGTTCACCCAGCATTCAAGGAGATGCTTTAAATGCAATTCCTTGTGCTCAGTGTTACCGAGGTGTGAGAGTCTGATCCTGTGCTCCAGCAAGCCCCGGGCAGCACCGAGGTGTCAGAGGCAGCAGGGAGCTAAATCCTGTGTTCACAAGCCCAAACCTTGTGTTCACAAGCCCAAACCCTGTGTTCACGAGCCCTTGCAGCATGAGCCAGTGCCCCAGGAGCACACACAGCCCCACTGACAGCCACAACCAGCTGGAAGTGGGACCACATGAATCTGAGTAGGAAGAAAGCATCTTCCAAACTGGGACACTCTAAAAAAATTGAAGCCTTTGAAAAAAACAAAACAAAACAACCAACAACAACCACCCAACAAAAATAAAACAAAAAAAACCCGAAAAAACAAAGCTGAAAAGCGGAACTTTCTTGCCTTGGCCACCCTGTCTGCTCTCTTCTCTCGTTTCATTTCCCCCCTCCTCCTTTCAGTTTTCTCCTACCTTCACACGGGATTCTGCTGCCCTACTTTTGTCCAGTCTTCTCCTAGAGATAAGATAAACGCTATTTTCAATTAACAAGACTTGATTGCTGAAAGCAATGGGAGGCAGTTCGTTTAGAGCCAGCAAATTAATTGAAATCTAAATGTACATAGTCAGTGTATTGCAGGGAGAGCAATTATGCTGTCGTTTGGCCCCTGCCATGCAGGCAGCTGGGCTGGGCTGAGCTGTGAGAGCAGGAGGAGCTCACGTTGCTCTCCTGTCTCCTGAAGTTCCTCCCTCAGCTGCTTTTAGCCCACTTTCATCTTGCAAGAGAAAGTTCTCCATGGCTGTAAGTGTAAATTAGAGCAGGAGGATGTGTCCTGGGACTTTGGTGCTGGTGGGATGCAGAGTTGTTTTCTAAACATCAGTCAGACATGATGAGATCTTCCTCCTCACTCCTCTCCTCCTTAGGGAGGGCTTGTGCTGAGCGTGAAAATGGAAAATACGTGATATCCACCAGCTGAGTGGATTCCCTGCCCTTGGCAGCATTTGCCAGGATGATCAGTTGAGGGCACGTGGTGGGAGCTGAGACCCTGGGAATTCATTATTCCTTAAATTGTGCTTACACATGACAAACAGCAGAGGGAAGGAGGGCAAAACAGTCAGCCAATGAAAGAAATATTCCATCATAAGAAAGATCTTCCATGACTTTCAATGCCCAAATGCTTTTGATCCTGCTGAGGGAGCCACTGTGGCTTCTGTACCACCAGGTCCCTCAGGAGCTGGGCTTGCTCCTCACATCACCTCAGGGGACACCTCTCACCAGTCTTAGAGAGCCTAGGGACCAGAGTATAGGGAAAAACTTTGCAATGTTTTCTCTCTTAAAATGGGTGAAAATGAAATAAAACTCAGAAACTGACCAAGCACTGATCTAAGCCATGGAGGAGCACCCAGGTCTCCAAATGCTTCCAGGGTGACCTGCACTTTGGACATCTCCTGTCCTTCAAAGGACTGCCCAGAGCTTCATGACTGCCATGAGGGGGGCACTGGGGATGTGCAGCACCTCTGGACTCTGGATCTGAGCAGCAAGGAGACACCTCCTCACCCCACTGGGTCATCCCTGGCCTC
Organism: Acridotheres tristis; assembly: GCA_037013685.1. Lineage (NCBI taxonomy): Eukaryota > Metazoa > Chordata > Aves > Passeriformes > Sturnidae > Acridotheres > Acridotheres tristis. Next base: position 5,764,890 of record CM072900.1, read on the forward strand.
ACTGGCACATCCTACAGCTCTTCAGAAACACCTTCACTCAAAACCTACTGCTCCACAATTTACATCTCAGGGCAGTGTAGAAAACCCCCCACTCCAGCACACAATCCACCCAGAGGTGGCCAAAAGCAGTAATTACAAGCCAGTCTCTGCTGGAGAGCTAACAAACCCCTATCGTGTTTTCCTTGCTGCACCTCGCTGCCTCCAAGACAATTGGCACAAAGGCCCTGCTTTCTTATTCCTGGACAAATTATCCTTTTAAGCTTTCCCTCCCTGCCAAGCGTGGGAGGAGCTCCCCGTGTCAGCCCGGCAGGATTTCCGAGCATTCCTGCTCTCATCCCAGCGCCTCTGGGAGCCAACAGACCTGGTGCTCCTATGAATTTTCTCTCACTTTCAGGAGCTGCTGACAAGGGGGGCCCGAGTGATGTCCCAGTTCCATGGCTGGCAGCTCTGGAGCAGCCAGGCACGTTTGCAGGGAGCAGCTGAAGCTCATTAAATCCCAACATTAGCACCTCCAGAGAGCCCCGGTGCTTCCCACTCCTCCTGCTCTGGCAGAGCAGGGACCTGCTCCAGTCCAGCTCCTTGGAGCTACTCGTTATGCACCAGCATCTGTTTTATCACCCTCCCCTCTCTTATTTTCTCCTGTCTACCAGCTCCAAGTGTCCTTGGCCCCTTCTCCATCTTGCTTCCCTCCCTGTCTCAATTTCAGAGCAGATTTCCCAGGCAGGCTGAAAAACTTCTTGAAGATGCAACTTTGGCCCAGCTTTTCTATTAGATCCAGAAATCTGGGGTTTTTTGAGCTTTCTGTGCTTTCTGGCACTTACCCCCAGGAGAATACTGCTTTTGACCTGAGGCCTTGGAGAAGGCTTCCAAATTTGAGTGATGGAGTTAAAATAATAGGTAGTTAAATAGAAGTGTGCGATTTCACATGGTGAAGGGTTTTAAATTTGAGGTTTTTATAATATAGTAATAGGTATGGGACAAGATGGAGGATTTTGGGTGTTGTCTCCTTTTGGTGTTCTTCCTTGTTCTTAATGATTTCAGGTAGTAGTTTCTGGTTGGAGAGTTAGTGCTGCACTGCAGGTCACAGGAGTTTGGTTATTGGGTCAAAAGTATAAATAATATAGGTGTTAATTCTCTATTGGACTGTTTAGCTTTAAGAGACCTCATAGCTAGCTGGGTTCACCTCCATTTTTCTGGCTTTTAGCTGGTGGCTAGAAGTATTGCTGAACTCTCTGTACTTTAGATAAGATTTAATAAACAACCCAGCCTGAACATGAGAAAATTCATCTCCTTCGTGTTTTTAATGCTAACTCTGATTAAAGACAGAAGAAAATGAAAACAAGCCACTAATTAAGTGGTGCAAATACCACTGTCACACTTTTCCATGGAGGGAAAAACCCTCTTGCCCTTGGCTCAGTAACTTTCTAAATAAGATTATGGACTCCTGGGACAGCTCAGAGAAGAAATTTCATGGATAGAGGCTGTTTAGGTGACAGTGGCCACTGCACTGATGGTGCATAAGTGAGAAGTGAGGCTGGAAAGAATTTTCTGTAATATTGCATTCCTAGTTATTCCAGTTTCAGGTCAGCTATCTCCATGATGGCTGGCCAAAATTATGCATAATATTTTTGGCATCACCACAGGTTTTTCCCACGTGGAATTCTTGCTGCGACCCTTGAATGTGCTTGGGGCTTTTTAAAACTTTCCTTTTTTATGACTGCACAGCATATTGTCCCATTAGGGACAAACACCCTCATTGTGATCAGCAAGCAAACCCAGATCTTCATCTGCTCTTTCCAGCACTAGGGAGTCTTGCAGTCAGTCCCTCAATCATGATGTCAAACCACAGCCTTTCATCCTGCCTATTCCCCAAATTTAAAGTCTTTCAATTCTTCATGTGATTTAACAGTGGTTGCAAGATAAATCTTTCAGAGAAGCTCTATATGTATCTTCCTTCCACTCAGTTATGCTTTGCAGTACAACTCATTATCTTCTCTTTAGATGTCTCACTTTGACAACTTTTCTTTTATAGTCTTCGTTTTAGCTAATGAGCTCCCCCACAAAATCAAATGTTTTTGTGAAGCTCATTTACATGAAACCTACCACACCTCCCTCCCTTAGAAACACAAGCAGCTTCAGAAGAAAAACAGACCAACAAAACAAATCACAGCAGTCTGTCAGGATCTATCTTTGGGGAAGCACACAGGATTTTTTCTCTGGTTTGTAGACTGCTTGCATGAGTTTGGTTGTTTCTTCCTGGCCTGGAGTTAGGCTCTATCTTTTCTTCCTGGCACACAACACTGCCTGATGCACTACAATTAACAAAAAGCAAAGTAATCCTGGCCTGCAAAGTAATTGGTTTTGCTCATTTCAGGGCATGCATTTTGGAGTTTTGCCTCTGCTCAGTGATAGAAAGTCTCTCTTTGCAGTGTCCTAATTCCTGTTAATGTTAATGTCATACCCCTCCCTTTTTCACCAGTCTCTTATGAAGCCCTAGACACATAATTCAGCAGTTTTCAGGCTCTCTTTTGACCCCTTTTAATCTCCCTCCCATTATTTCTGCACAGCAGCCTCCTGTTTCTGTCAGCAGCTGAAGAACTCCGTGCTATTGAAGGGATTAAGCACCAGTCCCACAGGCTGGGATAAGGAAGCTTTCCTTCCTACACGGTGCTTGGGGAACAGCTCAGAAGCCAGAAGGAGGAAGGCACTGAGAGTTTCCCCTCCTACCCGTGGTATTTAAAGCAAACGAGTGTCTTTTTTTCCCATCTTCCCCATAACTGCGGGAGAGGATGCAGGCAGTGACAGATTCTGAAATCCCAGCCATGCCTCCTGCCCCAGCTCTCCCAGCGAAACCCTCCCTTAGCTCTCCCAGCACACTTTTCTTGCTCCTGGTAATCTCCCAGTTCCTCCCAGTGCAGCCCAGCTTTGCAGCTCATAGTTGGAGTGTTAATTGTCTCTCCACCAAGCTCCAGACATGGCCCTTACACCCCACTGTGCCCACCTGTGGTCCTGTGTGTGGCACCAGGCAATGTTGGGAGCAATAGGGATGAGGGCTCTGTCTTGGAAAGCCATCCCTGTGCCCAGTGGAGGGAGGCAGGGCTGCTGTCCTGAAATTCCAGCTAATTACAGGACCTAGCAGGCTGGACTCAGAGCATTTGCTGCAAAATCATACATTTTGTGTGGTTTCCTTTGCATTTCCTATGTTGAAAACGTTTTCCTGAATGATCTTTTTGGCCCCTGCAAGAAACACAGAGAAGTGTGGGGTGTCCTGCTGACTGTGGAAGAGGGGAGCCCTCTGGGAGCCAGGACACTGGGAAATGTCCTGTCTTTCCACCTGGGCTTCTCATGGAGCACCACTGACCCCGTGAGACTCTGTTTGCATTTTGCCTTTTTTTTTTTTTTAGAGGAACAAGATAATTGTTCTAAAAGAGGATCTAGGAATCACTGAAGCAGTGTTCAAGCACTCTTCTTGCTTTCTGGTTAATCAGCAAGTGTACTAAAAATGTGCCATATGGTCTGTGAGGGGTGGGGAGATTTCTCTTACACCAGAGTGAAAACACTTCTTCACATGAAACCTAAAAGCTGATCACACTGTGGTCATGTGGCTGTGTCAGGATCCTGTCAAAATATATTGCAGCAGAGACTGAGATATGTGGCACCTTGCTGAATTCTGACAGATGTCTGGTGGGATCTCAGAGAGGGTTGTTAGAGCCTCAAATTTGCTTACAAGTCTCTGAAAGTGTATGGCTTCTGACTGCCACGTTTGCAGCTACAACCCATCTCCCATCAGGAATGCCAGAACTCGCTGGGGCAAACTGGCCACAGAGGGGTTAACTTAGATTCCCCTTTGATTGCTCAGTGAATGCAGTAGTTTAATTGCTTTCCTTTGGAAAGAGCAATTAACAGCACCAGGGGTTATCCTTTCATCTTGCCATATGGATTATCACACCAAAGGGCATTGATAAGGACATAAAGGTCCTCGGATTTCTTTCTGCAAAGAGCTGATCTATGTGCTCATATTTGATTTTTTTAAAGGGAGTTCTTCTTTACTTTCAAATGACACATAGATGCACACAGTGCAAATAGGAATGCACACAATGCTCACTTTGAACATATCAATTGCTGCCCATTTAGGGAGATCAATGCTTTTTCTAAGACCTTGTGAGGTTAGATTGCTTCCAATATTTCCCCAAATGCCCCCACCCAAAACGTCCATCAGGAGCTAGGAGTATACACAACTCACTATAATTCAACTGCTTCCTTAGAGGAAGAAAGTTTTCCCAAGTCTTCACCTTGTATCTTCCTGTTCAGCTGAGCCAGGACTTCAGCACACAAATGGGAAAGAAAATCACAACAGCCTTTAGCAAGTCTTTCCCCATGTTTATTAGATTGGCATTAGAGGTGCTGATGAGCACTGTCAGTTAAAAGCCCTAAAAAACAGAGGACATGGAAACCACCTCTGTGGCAAGGAGAAAGCCAAGGGGTTCCTCAAATCTCCTTTGAGAAAGAGACCCTGTGGGCTGGACAGCACTGGTGACCCACAGCATTGCAAAATGGGGGCAGAAAGGGGACCCCTGGACTGCTGACCCTGCTCCCATCTCCTCCTGGACCCCATGGGCCTCCCTGTGTCACTCTTGTCTGCATGAGCAGCCTGGAGATGGGATGGAGGTGGCAAGGATGAAGATGAAATATGGACAAAATGGGCTGGAAGGGACTTTCTCTCTTCCAAAATAAAAGAAAATAAATGAATCAAAAAGCCCTTTCCAAACCTAAGTTAGCAGTTGATTTATTCAGAACACTTCAGGTAAATCTCAGTTGTTGCCCACCCAGTAACTGAGGTCTGTTTGGGGCTGGCCCTTGGCTGTCAATGGTACTGTCAGAAGCTTTTAATCCCATCCCCTGCCCTGCCTGTGGGGTTGTGCTCTGTGCTGTGGCTTCCCAACCACAGCCCCTATCCAGCTCCACAGAGGAGTGGCAGTGAGAGGCCATTGTCTTTTAATAGCAATAATATTCAGCACTTAGGCAGGTGTTAGAGGGCTTGCTGGAGCTGTTAAGTGTCCCCTGGCTGTGATGAGCAGCAGCAAGCACGGGGCTCTGGGGTTCCCTCCTGAATCACCACTGCTCCTGTGCTTGCTTCCATGGCCTTGACCTCTTTCCCTGTCCAGCCTGCTCTGTCTCCAGCCTGGAGGGGACATGAGCTGAAATCCCCCACTCAGTGGGACTGGGACCTCAGCTTCCACAGAACCTCCAGAGCAGAGCTGAGTCACTCTGGACAGAGTGTGAACAACCTGCAGCAGGTGAAGGCTCACTGTGAATTCATCCCTCTGCAGAGAGCAGGGTGGCAGTGAGCATGAGACCTCAAGGGCTGCTGGTCCATGTCCTCTGGCACTGCCCCAAGGATCTGGGAAATGTCCTGCCCAGGCTGTGGCCACTGCCATGGGGTCTGGGGTGGAGGTGCTGCTGAAATCACTCCATGGGACAAGCACTTAGCTACAGGATCCACCATACTGCAGCTGAGAATCAGCAAACCACAGCAGCCTGATTACCTGCAGGCTCAGGCAGTGGCAGATTTGATGTCCCTACCATGGTGAGGCTGCCTGGGGGTGGGTGGGGTTGCTGGTACCAGTTATCCCTGCTGTGGGGTGAAGATGGGGGTGACAACCCACAGCTCCCACTGGTTGTGTCCTGTGTCCTGTGAACACCGTGGCTTTGCAGAGTAATGTAGTTGGTGGTTTGCAGGGCTGTGCTGCTAGGAAAAGGGATGTGTCACCTTCCCTGCTGTCACAGCTGCAGGCCCATGTCAGCACCCTCCTGGTGTTAGTGGAGACAGCTGGATCAACCCTAGAAGGAGCTGAAACACTTTTATTCATATTTTGGTTTATTTTTGTCTTTTTTTGTTCTCTTTGGACGTTTGTCCTGAGCCACTATGCAGCCAATGCTCCTGGAGTTTGTGCAAAGGCATCATCCTTTTCCACCCCTGAGCGTGGCTGCACTGTCCAGCTAGGTTGTGAGGCCACACACCCACCTGGGACTGGGTGCATTCCTACATCTACAGACCCTCTGATGAGGCCAGGTCCCTGCAAAGGAGATCTGGTCCATAATACCTTAAACCACTGCAGCAGCTCTCCAGGGCTTGGCTGCCAGGGCAGGGGATCTCTTTCTTTGTTTTTTGGGTGCTTTTGTTAACTGCATATGCAAGGAGCTGAGTGAGGGCTCAGCTGTGTGCACAGCGGTGATGGGCAGAGGGGAGGGCAGAGGGGAGGGGAGGGAATAGCCCCCCAAAAATGATGCTGTTCCTCCAAACTCTATGGATCACTTTGCAGTGACACTTACAGACGAGGAGCATTTTCTTTAACAAATATGGATCTAATGGATTAGGGCTGATCTAATTATGCATTCTGCATTAAGCCGATGCTCCCACTGTCTGTGGCTGCTAGCATAATTAAACTTAATGTACTTTTAATGATGTCTTCTTAACTCATGCATTCATATATGATTAGAATCAAACAGGACGAGCTGTCACGAGTCCAGGAGAGCTCTTGCGGCAGCTCCTGATGGGACTCATGTTGAAATATTAATAATGCAGATTTCAAGGTTAACAGCATTGGTTTTGAAGTGAGGAAAGCTCGTCACGCAGTTTGAGCTAATCTGAGGCAATAAAACGGCTCCCCTTTCAAGTTCAGCCTCTTCCTGTCTTTCACGTGTGCTCCTGGGAGCAGAGGAATTTAAGTTTTACTTGGTAAAGATGTCACTAAGTAATGGAACTGCTCTGTGGGCAACAGCTTTCAGAGAAGCTGGGACAGCAACTGTGTGGGCACCTTTTGGGGGCTTGCTGGGTGCTCTGTCCTGGCCTTGCTCTTCCCTTTCCCTGATACTGTTCTGAAAATTGGGAGCAGTTTGGTTTAGGGTCTGGCAGTAAGAAGGCAAACTCTGCTTTCATCTCTGCTCCTGTTTGATGCAGTGAGACCCTCGCAGTCTCTGCTGCCCTTGTCCATTGCCTCCTTGGCACAGGGAATGTGCTCCCTTTGGCTGTGCCCACCTCTTGAGATGGGGCCTGAGGAAACCTTGGCATTGCTGCCCTGGCCCCAGTGTCCTACATGGAACAGGAAACAACCCTGCAATGAAATGTTGGGGTTTCCCCTCTTTTTCCTGTTTTTATGTAAACTTTTTTAATGGGCCAATGGCCTGGCAGACAAGTCATCTTTTGAGCTCCTGAGAGCAAGTTGTGAAATCGTCTGAAATCCTTCCAAAGGGAAAGCACTGATTTATTACACTGTAACACTGATGCAAACAACACCATGTACCTTTCATCTGAGAAGTCAGGACTTATAGAACACGACACGCCATTAATTCTGATGCCAGCTCAAACAGGGAAGGAATTACTGCTTGAGGGATCCAGAGAGCATGTTAAACCAGCCCTGCAGAGTAATGAACACACTTTGTGGCTGTTACTTTATACCCCGTTGATCCTTAGGAATAGGAAGGTACCTTGACAGCTAATTTGGGCTATCAAAGGCATCTCAATATCTGTGTATGCATGTTGGTGCATTAGAAAGGGGTGTGATTACCCTTCTGGGGGTGAGGGTTGCAGTGACACTGCTCTAGAGAGAGCTGTCCCTTTGCACAGGTTCAGCAGGGGAGTTCACTCCATGGAGGTGATTCCCAGCACTCTACCTCTCTCCATCTCCAAGCCAGATTTTCTCCTGGCAGCCAGACAGAAATGCGTCCCTGGGAGAAGAGCACACCAGAAAAAAGGAGATTAGTCCGAGTGCTCTGGGAACAGCCAGGTAACCCAGCATTTTGCAGGGTTTTGGTTCCAAGGACAGTATGAGAGGTTATGGGATCACTTCTGCCCAAGGTGGAGCTGGATTCACACCTCTGCCCCATCCCAAAGTTAATTCACTTTCTAAAGCTCTATGGCGATAGAGACTTATCTGCTTCTGAGAGAACACCATGTACAAACCCAGAGCTCATTGCAGGTCCTGGAGAGGAGAAACTGGCAGTGCTGAGGGTAGCATTGATGTACAGATGGAGGAGAGGTGGGGATGGACAGAGGGGAAATGGAAAGTGATGCTGAGTGTAGAATCCCAGGGTGGAAATAGTCAGGATTTTTATGGAGTGATCAATCTCAAGCTACCCCTCTGCTCCTAGGAGAACCTGTTCTAGGTTCTTGCACACTAAACCCATACCACTCAAACCATCAGGACCAAGTGTCTGCAGAAAACCAGAGCAGCTCTGTGTAAGAAGGAAGGTGGGAAGGGTGTCATCTTTGTAATGAAGCTGGAGCAACATGGAGTTGGGGCTTGCATGTGGATTTTTCCCCAAAGCCCTGTCCTCCTGCAGGCTGCTGGGCAGCTGTGCATGGCACTGATATCCTGATGGTTCTGTTATTTAATTAATTAACAGGGTATCTCAGATGAGAGCACGGGGACTTCAGTCAGCAGTGGGGTACCAAGACACAAAACCAGCACTGGTGGATGACAAACTGATTTATGCTCACAGGTAACGTGAAGGGAACTGGGGGATCTGTGTTTAGGAGGGGCCAGCAGCCACAAAAGCCATCAGAGAACAGGCCACAGGTCTCCAAAAGGTATTTGGGGTTAAGCTGGTACCTTTGCTGGTAGGAACCCATGTGTTCTCATCCTCAAGGTGGTGCCTAAGCTCTGACATGTGGCTTATAAATGTGACCAGAAACGTTCCCCTGGGACCCAGAGCCACATGTGAGACCTGGGTGACTGAGCATGTTGGTGGAAACTGAGCAGCAGCCTGTGAAAACTTCCCAGTGAAAACTTCCCCATGCCTCCCAAAACTTCTGATGGACACACAGCACTGAGTTGCTGGAGCTGACCAGGCCAGTGGTACCCGCTGGTTTACAGAACACTTTGAGGCACCCCCCGTCCCTTCCCTGAACTTAGATGATTCAAGTTCTCCTTGCACTTGGTGGCAGGTAGGACAAACAAGCCCAGCCAAACCTTTCTGGAGCATCCCAGCTCTGGGTCTGACCCCATAGCAAAGGAATGCTTTGGGCAACGCATCTGCTGCTCTCCTGATGCACTTCAGGGTTCAGTGAGGTTTTTTTTTTGCTTCAACAACTGCCGAAGAAGGATTCTTGCTGGAGACTTTATTACAAGGAATATTTGCTTTTGCCACTAGGAGGAAATTTTGTCCCGTTTATGCTAAGATATAAAGGAATGTTTCTTGTGCATTTTTGCAATCTCATTGGGAACCAAGAGTGAGCCACTGAGCAAGAAGGGAATTTTGTGACAGAATCCAAGCCCACAGCACAGCACTGGACCCCTAGGGAATTGTGGAAGACCAAACTGGGCTGATCCAGCATAGCCTGCCTTTGGGGAAACCTCTCCTTCAGGCCCCAGTGCTTGGGAATCTCTTGTTCTTTGAAGCCTCAGGGTTCACTGCCCCTTTCAAAACCTATTAATTCTGTCCCTTGCTGATTCTATATTTAAAACTTACCAGTGAGTAAAACATCACTTGTGGATGCTGGAGATCTTGTTTCTCTACCCTTGGCCCTGTGGGATGCCTGGTCAAAAGGCACTTCTGTGTCTCAGCTTCCCCAGATGATAACTGGGAATGAGGATATGGAATTCCTTCCACACCTGTGACACCCAGTGCTCCTCAAGAGCATGGCATTAATGAGTGCAGTTTCCCTCAGTAGCTGTCAGCATTTGCATGAATGTCCAACACCCTTTAAATCCTCCTTCTTTCCCCCCCTCAGCAGGCCTTTGGATGAGGAACTTAGCAGCTCAGTTGTGTGAAAACTGAGTGAGAAGCATCTTAAATGTCCAAGCCTCTGAAACAGTGTGGGAGCTCCTAGGAAAGCTGATCCTGGTGGGGATTTTTGGACCAGTGCTGGTTCTGAGTTTTCTCTGAGCTGGCCATGTCTTCTCTCTCTGTAAAAACAAGCTAAAATCCTCTATTAGCCCTCCTCAAAAAATAGCCCCACAAGACTCCAAACAAAGCAAAATCACTAATTTTGAACCCAATGAATATTTAGTTTTCTGACTCTTGGGTAAATATTAGATAGATTCCCAATTTCAACCTGAAGCAGTTTATTCGGCTGCTGTTCACAAGTCAGACACAGCAAAAAATCAAAGAAATCTCTTTTGATTCAGGTTGGGTAATATTGCCTGAGGGGTAACATAATTTTCATTTCCACACATCCAGCACTGGCACAAAACGGCATGGATAGGTATGAGAAATGGATCATAGATCCTTGGTTCTAAAATTCCAGCTGATAATTTCCTTTTTTTTTTTTTTTTGTGTGTAAATAATAATTACCGATAAAAATATTGCTTGAAAAAAAGAGAAATTGAAAAGAAAAACACCATTGCATTTGATAAAGCAAAATGCTTTGCAGTACTGTCAAAAGAAAAAAAATAAAAGAAAGAAAGAAAAACCAAAAGAGAGGTAAAACAAATATAGCTGTTAAATAAAAGATCCAGGTACCAAAGAGCAAAATTTAATGAAAGCCAAAACTGTTAAATATGGAATCCTGTTGAGAAAAAATGTCAATGTCTTTAAGAGTTTTACCATTACTCTATTTTTAAGAAAAGTGTAGTAAAAATACATATTACAAGTTTACATTTTCCACGCTTTTGTCCTATTCACTTTTTTTTTTTTTTTTTTTTGCAACCCCTCCACTGATCAACAGCCTTTGACAGCTGCATCTCACATCTTCATATCACAGGTGGCCAGTCCTAGCAGTGCTGCTGCTCACGAGACTGCTGTGACCTGCTGCCAGGGGCTCCTTGTTCCTGGAAGAGGATGGGGCACTGGTGGCTACCAGTAGCCTGTTCCCACCACACTGGCCTGGAACATGACAAGAGCTGGGTCAGGAGACTCATCTGAGGGCTCTGCACATGGAAAAAGGAGCTTGTGCTGATAAGGATGCCTCCACTTGTGCTAGCGTTACACAGAACTGAAGTTAAAATTAAGAAAAACAGGTTAAAAATAATGACAACAGAAAGCGCCCTGAAGTGGTGTTTGGAGTGGCTGATAACAGAATTCATGTTCAGCAATGAGAGATGAAGATCACAATGTTCCCAGTTTTGGAGAGAGGAAAACATTGGCACAAGACATGCTGTGCCCAGCCTTAGGGCCTTGACTCCGACTTGCTGCTCTCCAAATTGTTGCATGACAAGTGGGTAAGTGGAGCAGATGATTCAGACCAGGCTGGTGTTACAGGTGGTAAATGTATTGCTCTGCACAGTCATACACTAATGGAAACTGGTATTCACACAGTTTCCAGCCTTACTTCCAATTCTCCTCACAGACCTGTGCCAGTCATTGCCCGCATCATTTTCTCTTCGCTTGCCTCCCTTCTTTTGTGGCTTCTTTCTTGCTATGTTGCAAAAAAAAAAAAAAAAAAAAAAGAAAAGAGTAAAGAAAATGAGAAAAAGCAGCTCAGAATGCTCCAGTAGCAGCTCAGTCCCTGGACAGGTATTTGTTGGACTCTGTGAGAACCTTTGAACTTTATTTGCCATCAGTGCGATGGGACCAGGCCAAGTGGGCTCAGTGTGGCCCCTGCCCCACAGATCTTCTCCCTCACCAGGTGTTCCCCTGGGAATCCTTCACGTGAGAATGTCACACCCCTGAGGTGTCTCAGGCCCACCAGGGTGGGAAGCATTTGTCTGTCCATGCCAGAGATTCACAGAATGAACCTTTTGTGCAGTTCTGGAAAACCATTCTTGCCCCCCAGGCCTGTGGCTGGACCCCCAGCTGCCTGTCTGGCACTGTGGGTTTCTGCAACACCGAGTTTGGGGTCAGCAGCCTGCTTTCCTGGCTTGTGGGTGCTTGCCCCTCTCTAAGGATACGAGTGGGAATCTGCTACGGTTGGCTTTGTACCCAGACAGGCCACAGCTTGATGGGGAGATTGAGTGTGACCAGCACTGATGCTGCTGAACGTCATGGTCGCTTGAATTAAGCTCTTGTAGGATCTCCTCCTTGGTTTGCTTCAGCAGTTCCTTCCTGGAATCCATTCTGGCCAGCTACCTACAAAATGTCCCTGTGAGTGAGAAAAGAATGGCCACAGAGGGATTTGAGAGCAGGAGGGCAGGGGTGTCCCCGTTGCAGCCCCACGCTGTAGCACGTTGCGCTGGTTAATTGGCAGCTGTTAATTAGAGCTGGGTGTCTGGAGATGGCCTGTCCCCAGCCCGAGGTGGTTCCCTTATGTGACCACCAGAAAGGGAGCACACACAGAAGCTAAGCAATGAAGAAATGGTTCACAATTGCTTATTAGCCCCCAATGACCTGGGCAGAAGAGTCACATATGAGGGGAATATCACATTTACTTTCCCTCTTCAGCAGCTGACCGTGATCTTAGACCGACCCTCTGCTCCAGTCTGCCACTCTCCACTCCAGGCACGTGATTTTCCTCTTCAACCACCACTCATTGTCTCTGGAAGAATTACTGCTTTGTCCTCACGCTACCTGGGGTTTCCAACTCACCCGTGACTTCACCCCTTGTAAAACAGCCTCATGTTTTTGTTCAGGTTTCTTCCTGCATCGAGTCCTTCCTGCTGCAGGGAGAGCCGGGGGCAGCTCTGTCTGCCTCACTGCCACAGCTCCACAGCCCAGTTCACCACAGAGCAGACAAGGCAGAATCACCGTGGACAAAAGAGGGCAATGCTGATGCCCTGCACCGAGTTCAACTTGCCACACATGGGTTTTTCTTTCCTTGCTGTTAGTAGCTCAGACATTGTGGTTTGCATCCCAGACTAAACCAGATTGAAGGACTGAGCAGGGAAGGGGGGAAGGGCTGATGTTACCCTGACACCACAGGAATTAGTAAGAAAAAATATATATATTGCACACACTAAGACTTATTAACAACCAAGTTAAAACAAAATGGCATAGTCCTCATTAGTGTTCCAGTGGTTCTTTGATCAGGGATGGTTCACGAGTCTGTAAAATCCCATTACACTCTCCTTATTGCAGTACAGACCTGTTTCTGTTCTCCTGCCAGTGGATCTGTTTGCAAATAAAAAGGGAAATTGATTTGATTTCCTTGAGAAGAACCATCCAATTGTCCCTTCTGTCATCACCGTTTGTCTTGTTGGTGTTGGGTATGTTTTTTTGGCTCTGGAGGGGTGGAGCTGGGCTGCCCCTGCTCTCACCCAGGCAATGGGTCAAAAGGCCAATTATAATCCCGTAGCTCCCAGGGACATGCCAGTGCTGTGGCTCATGCATGGGATCGTCTGCATGGATTTGGGGAAATCGTGGCTGACCACACGTCCATTTTCTCCACTGCCTCCTGCTGCAGCCGGCCTGGGAAGGGTTGATGTCCGTATGGCTTCGTTGATTGATTGCTGTGGGATTAAACAAAAACCCTTTTTAGGAAAGACGGGGGGGTCTCCCCCTGTCCTTTGCAATGTTGGAGAATTTACAATATTAACCAGTGTTGTCTTTCTCTTACTGTTCTCCCCTTCCTTGTCTCCATTCAGACTCTCACTTTTTGCATGTCCCCACTGCATCTGCTCTGTTCATTCACACCTCTTCTACATGCAAAATTAAATGTTTCAGCAGTATTTTGGGGTATAAAGCATCAGTGCCATATGCCAAAAACCTCTTCGAACTCTACAACATAAGAACAGTCATCCTGGATCTGAGCAGAGTATTTTACACACTTCCCCCATAGAGATGCTATTGCTACTCCAGGACTGTTATGCACGGTGGGCTCTGACTCACTGCAAACATATGTTTAACTTTCCTCATGTGAGAGCTTGAGCATGTGCCTATGTTTTTGTCTACAGTGATGACTGAGGTAACTAGGAAATGCAAGCCTAATTCAGGAAACCAAATTTCATCTTCCTGTTCCAGATACATCCAAAACATTCACTTTCAGAGATCTAAGGAAACCATCTGCTTAGAACAATTCAACTGAAATATAAAGCAAATTTGGTTTCTTTGTATTCAAGCTATCTCCAAGGGCATCATTTCTGGACTGGGATATTCAGGTGAAGGACTATCCATAACAGATATCTGGAACAGCTATTGAGCTATTGCATTCTGACACATTTTTGCAGTGCATTTGTGCCTTACCTAACTTTACAGTAGGCACAAATTATAATCTAATCTTTGTAGTTCCATAGACACTATTTGCTCATATTATTTTGTCCCTGTGCTCAAAGTAGCTCTCATTTTCTGTGGAATTTCCTGAACCTCAATGAGAAAAGAGCTGTAGCACATTTTCAGTGCATTAGAAATGTTATTATTGCTGACAAAACATTGAGTGTGCTGTGAAATGGTGGCATAAAACCCAAGGAAGCAGTTGCTTATTTTCCTTTTGATTCTGGGTGAGTTTCAGTGAAATAAAAACCTATTTGGATTTTTTGAAACTCACTGCCTACTTCATATGCCCATAACAAATTCCATGTTCATGGGAGACGTCAAGATGAGGAAGACAAGGGAGGTGTCACATATCCCACTGCCTCCTTGAACACCATGGTATCTGTGTAAGGGATTGCCAAGATAGACTTGCTCCACAGATGCTGCATTAAATGTCTGTCTCCAAGGCTCTCAAATCTAATCCACTCTTGACACAACACTCAGAAATTCAGGCACACTAGAATTTAGGGCTGAAACAGATCTCCTGGGCTGTAGGAAATTTGCTTCTGCAAGACCATGAAGGGTGGAATTAAAAAAAAACAACATTACAGGAGACATTGGAGAGCAATTTCTCTCAAAGAGGGCCCATAATTCTGGAATTTGAAGGCTCATATCATCCATTCCAGGGCAACAATGCTCTGAGCATGTATTGGTGTTGTCAGCCTGGAAATGGTGCCAGCAGGGTGCCAGCAAAGGGAACAACAGGATGTGAATCATTACTGCTCTCCCCCAGTTTTATCTTGCTGTTGAGAGCCTGGGTTTGGGGATTTTTCCATATTGCAGCAAAGGCTGTATCACACCAGCCCCAGCACACTTCATCCACGCTGCACACACATTGCCTTCATTAATTTTAAGGAATTTCAATGTGTTTCTGTTGCTGCTTGTGCAGTGGTTTTGCTCCATGTCTGGATTTTGAATTTACATTCTGTCACATGTCTGATCTTGCATCAGCTCCCCATGACAGCCCACTTGACCCTCTTCCAGCTTCCTCAGATGGCCCTGTTCCTTTCTAGCAAGCTGAGTGACACGGTCACTTCATTATCCCTATGTCTTGGCTTTCCACCCAAGGTCTGGGCTGCATCCGTCTCTGCAGGCAGCTCTGGAGGAGCAGAGAGAAGGTGTGAAAGGCCGTGGAACGGGTTGCCACCTTCATCCGCTTTGATTCACTTCTGGACTTGTAACAAAACTCGATTAAGGCAACCAGCATGGCGAGTCCGAGCCCACCGATGAGGATATAGAAAACCCCCGCCACATTGCTGAGACTCAGCGCGCTCGTCTTGTCCTGCAACAAAGAGAAGGGAAGGAAAGGAGGGCACACAGGAAAGGAGAACAACAGAATTAGTATGGAATTGCCCTGGGAAGGATGCTGCACAATATAGCAGTACTGGCATTACATCATCTTCCTCTTTAAATGAACAAGTGACATTTCTAAGAGCATTTTTAAATTTTTAATTCAGTGTCTAGTAAATCTAACGTTTCCCTCACACAAACAAATAAACATTTCCTCAGCAATGTGACTCTTGGTAAAGGTTTGGGATCCCTGTTTTTCAATCAGCTAACTTAAATGCTTGTTTTATCCAAAATGTCTAGTTTGAATTATTGATTAAAGGAGGAAAAAAATTTGAATTTTTTCCTCCTCTGTGACATTTGCTTGTCCCTGATGTCTCGCCTGAAATAACCTGTTCTCTTGGAAATGCTCATTCCTTCATTCCTAGATTGTTTCCCCCGCAAATTCTGTTGCTGAGCAACACATTGAAGTAGATGGGCTTTTTTTCTTCTTTTTTCTTTTCCTTTTCAATTCTGGGGTTGAGGTGACACCTGAGCTGTCCTCAGAAACTCATTTGATTCCTATGTAATAAGGCAGTTATTTCATATGCAATCAAGACCAACTGATGCATGTCTAAGCTAATTATTTGGTTGGCAATAAATAGGGCTATTAATGAGCCGCAACTTTTAGTCAGCAGCTACATTCTGATTTTACAATTGCCTAATGAATTGTCACGGCTCTCTGGGGAAGAGACAATGCTCAGAAAGACTCATTTCACTGCGAGGGAAACCAAGTTCCCACATCTAATCCTGATGTCACCCCCTGCAGTTTTCAAAACCTTCTCCTCTATGATGACCAGGTTGAGTTGGGGTGTCAGGATAATCTGGGCAGCAACAGGATCCCAAATGTGGCTCAGCTCCATGTGCAAGGCTGCTGTTTCTAGGACAGGCTTTCTCTACAGTGAACCAACAGAGTGCCCTGCTCCATGCTTGCTGCTTCTCTGCATTTTGACTCAATACCTGTTTGACAGTAGAGATTCCCCAGGGCCAGCCCAACAGCTCAGTGCAAATCTGTTGGGGCCACCAGAGTGTGAGCAGCATTGACAGCTCTGCTCTGTGGACGTGGGAGGAAAATTGCATGTGGCTCATTGGAGATGTAGCCACACAGTTAAGGGGTTACATGGGTGTCTGCAGAAGGGAATGCAGCTGGTAATGAAGCCTCTGCACAGCTCTTGCTGTTCTCTGCTACTCCATGGACACGTGGACTGGTGGGTGGCACAGCCTGTTCCTTGCCCTTGTAGGACAGTTGATTCACTTGCTTTTCTTGGCAGGTTTTACAAGAAGAAACCCACAGTTTTTGAGAAGGGAGGGGATTCAGGAAGCAGAAAAGGATATTGGAGTGACGTCGAGAGGGTCCGAACTGGAACATCAACATGGGCATGGAAGGTTTCAGTGTAGGGCAGTCTGCTTGACACTGGTGCAGTCTTTCAGGCAAGTATGTTTTGCAAAGGATTCTGTTTTTTTCTGTATTAGGGTCTGATGGCAAAAAAAGTCAACCCTCAAGGCATGAAAACATCTCAACTTTCACAATTAAAAAAACTTCCAGTAACAGAAAAGAATGTAATTTTTTTTTTAATTAGAAGAAAAGTGCATTCCAGTCAAGAATGCTAAAAAGATGTTTTTTCTTCTATTTCTCCTTCATCTGACCCACTGCCCATGCAAGCTGCAAAGCTTCTTCTGAGCTGGGGCTCCCACTGTGGGCTCTGCTGCCATGGGGAGCAACTTTCCATCCTGAACCCTCTGCTGAGAGATGCAAAGGTTGTTATGGGGCCATCCCTGCTGAGTTTCACTTGCTGGAAAAAACTCCACAAGTGACGTAATTTTCTGTGCTTTGCTGATTGATCACGTTGACAAGGGACTTGTCCATGGTCACCATGTGCTGGTGGAAAGGTTGGGTTTCTCCCTTGTATAACCTTCATGCACTGGTCAGGTTGTAATCTTGATGCTTCCTGTGTGCTCTCTGTAATGAGGGATTTCTGCAAATCTCCTCTTAATTTCTGCGGTTTTAATATTCGAAAGGTTATTTCTCTGGTCTTTTCTAATCTGCCTTCATGCAGTTTTTCCCCCAGGCTTGACTGTATATTTGTTCAGTCATCTTCCCTCTGCAGATTGCTGGGTGTACTTTTAAGCATCAATTGGGAAATGCTGGGAGTTTTTTAGTGGAGATATAGGGAAGCAAAGCAATTGCTCTGAGGAGACTGTGTTACACCATATTAGTTACTTTGCCCTTTAAGATTCAGTCTGAAGGAGCTGCTCCAGCTTTAGGGAGGGATAAACACACGAAAAGGGGGCTGCCCTTCTCAGCATCCTAATCTTTTAGCCTGGCTTCTTAATGAAGTGTGGCTGATTAGCACACACGGTCTGCTAGAGGGAAGAACGGAGACGGGTGCAGGTGGAGCAGCCTGTTAATCTGTGTATTGCTAATAATTGTCAGCCTATACTTTCACCTTGATTTAACAGAAGGGTGGAAATCTCCACAGTATCAGGAACATCCAAGCTTTGTGCAAAAGGATGGCACTGTAGACAAGAGAAAACCTATTGATGTTTTCCTTCAAATAAATGGATCAGTGCAATCATATAATAATCTTTGACTTGCAGCCATAGATCCTTAGGAAATCTGCCTTCCTTGGCTCTGTTGGGCATGGGAATACACAGATTTCAGGGTTTATTTGCCACAATATTTATTTCCACCCCCAGTTTGGGTTTCATGGTCCAATGAGGCACCTCCTCAGCTGGCTGCAGTGGCAGAGCAGTCTAGCAACCAGGAAAGGCTGCTGGTTCTTAATTCCCATTTTCCTCCTCATGCCAGCAGTGAAACAACCAGTTAGAGAGAGGAGATGACCCAGAGCAGTTTCCTGAACAATCACTACAACTCATTTCGAGGCTGTTATGTTTTTCTTGCATTTACTTTGCAGTAGCATTATTATTGTTATTGTTATTGTTATTACTCTTATTACTGCTCTTCCTATTATTACTGTGACAATATGGGTGAACTGAACGTTGTCTTATCCAGAAGGCAAAGGAAAGCGTTGAGAGGCACAGTGGTGGGCAAAAATCCAGGGAGGGAAAAAGCAGCATGAGTTTCACTTCTGCTCCCCTTGTAAGGTTTCTCCCAAGGAGCCAAAGGCAGATTCCTGAGGCACTGAGGAATGCTGAACTGCAGGAGCACTGCTGATGGCACAGCCTGCTACCACAAGCAGGCTGAGAAGTGGCACTGCTCCTGTGGTGATGCTTGACTTCTTGCTCATCCTCCTTTTAATATCCTTTTTCTTCCTTCCCTCTCCCAGCAGGACATGCAGAGATGTTCTTTGGGCAGGAGTGACATCTCGTTGCTCCCATCAGCAGCAGGACCTGACACACATGAAGGGTCAAAAGCCCTGAGTGCCCCACTGAGGCTCTGCCTGCTGTTTCCATGCATGATCCTGCCCCAGTAATGCTCATAAAAACAAAAAGTCCCACATTATTCTATCTGCTCAAGAGGACACTCCCCTCCTCCCTGCTCAGCTCTGTGACACCAGATGCTCTCCTGCAGAGCTGCCCATCACTGAACCAGCTTGTTAGTGGGAGTGTAAATGTCACTGCTCATCTCCTGCAGCAGCAGAGCCCTGACGTGGGGGGAAGATTGGCAGGTGAAAAGAGAAAGAAAAACCCATCTTCCCAAAAGAAAAACCCATCTTCCCAGCCTTGTTGCTGCAGCAACCAGGCACCTTCCCGTCTGTTACTCTCACACGTGTCACCATGTCCGTCATCCCCTTTGTCATGATTTAATCCTCATTGGCCGATGGCCATTAGGGCCAAATTTTCCCAGTTTCCCAGCAGGGCTGGTCCCTTCTGTCACCCAGTGTGAGCAGAGCCCATTGGCAGCACAGGGTGATGGCACCTTGAGCTGTTGCAGTTTCCAGAAGATGAACTGTCCATAGAGCAGGTGGCAGCTCCAGAAGTTGAGTTTTTACCCAAAAAGTCGGGCAGACTTTAGTGGGGTAAGGCCTGAAGCTCAGCAGTGAAGGACATAGCACTGTCCATTGTCTCAGAGTGCTGCCAGGGGATGTGCAGGAGCTCATGGATGGCTGGAGATGGGGCTGCTCAGCACAAGATACCTTTGATTTGAAAACCTGCCAATTTCCTGCAAAGCTAGGGCAAGGCACTAGCAGGATTTATTAGTTTTTTTGGGGTTTTTTTTAACAAAATAAAATTCGTGAACTGGAGAAGAGGATTGGGGATTACATGTCTTTGATAAAGGTTCTTTTTAATTGCATGACACACCTGGGTGTCCCTGAAAGCAGCTTGCAACCTGCCATCCTGGTCTAGGAAAATACTTCCTTTCTCTCAATGCCTTGCAAAAGCCCCAGGAATCACATCCATCTGCCACAAAATTTAGAGTCTACCCTGTCATAACATTTCAACAACACAAGGCATCCCTTGCAAGCCCATTTCATAGCCTGCAAAAAAGTCCATCCTGTCCTTGTTTGCAAAATCAGGTCCTTCTAGGGAAGTGCCTGTTACAGTGTCTGTCTCTCTCCTGCCAAGAGAAGCTGGGAGACAGGACCAGGAATTGGTGGATGTTTCCTAGCTATGTGCAGTGCTGGAGGTGAGTGTGTATGGAAAAACCCTGGGGCTGTGTGAAGGGGTGGCTGCTGCAGGTTCACAGTGGGGACAAGAGCAGCAGGGACATTGCTGCCCAGTGCAGGACACTGCCTGGGATGTCCCACTGTCTGCCAGTGCAGCTGGGGCCATGGATTGAATGTCTAGCACCTTGTGGGATGCCATGACATATCAAAATATTCAGCAAAGCAGGAGTGTTTGCCTCTGAAATTTGAGTTCAGATCCACTAATATATCTCCTGTTTCTTTACGTGAATTTGTCTGGATAAAAATCTTGGTGGGCAATAGATAGGTAAATAGGTTAAAATCAGGATGCACCGAAATCAGTACAGGTGTGGAACATCATCTGAGACCAATGAAAATAAGCCTGGGAAACACCAGAAATTTTACCAAGCTCTGGCTAAAAACCTTGGGCACAAACCTTACATCCAGCTAGGCCCTCACCCCTCTTCCTAAGCACTCTTTTATCGTTCTGAAAATCCTCCAAGTGCAAACTAAGCTAAGCTCAACAGTAGACTGAAATGGGAAGGTTTTAGCATGTCTGTATGAGGAAAAATGTGAAATAGCCTCCAACCTCTCCAGCTTAGCTCTGGACCTTGGCTGTTGAGGAAAGGTGAGCGTTCCAGCCTGTACTGGAGGGATCTGTGCCCACCATGGGCAGGATGGGGGAAGCTGGGCTGGTGCTCAGCCCTGCCTGCCCTGCCTCATCCCTGGACCATGGGCACCATGGAAAAAGGAGGGGGATGCTCATGCAGCAGCTGGGCAGCTCAGCTTGTTTGAAGTAGGTGCAAAAGTGCCCAAGAGACAAAAATGGATAAAACTTGGGTGGGCAATAGGTGGGCACATTTGCTGGCTGCAGTTGTGAGAACTGTGAGCAATGCAATTTCTTGGTCTTTCTGTAGGTGGGAGAGGTGATGTTTATGTTGATTTCTCTGACGTTTCATGTCACACTTCTGTTGCAGACACGGTGCAGACGCTGAGCAAGGACTGGAGATGAGATCCTTTTGTGTAACAGCCAGGACTCTTCACTGTGATCTTCCACTCCCAGAAAAAGCTTAAGGTTTAAGGTTCGTGCCTACTGATTTCATACGTGGAGTTTCAAGCAGGTCTCATGACTTTAGGATCCAATCTTATTTATTCACATGTGATTCACATGTGTGTGATCGTGTTTTCCAAGCACATGTAAATAACATGTGATCAATATTGAGGTCCTATAATCCACATAAACCCATGTGTCCCCAAACCTTCTCTTTCTGTCCCTATTGGTTACCCTATTGTGTGGAACGAAGGGTACTACTTCTTCTTTGTATTTTTTCCCAAC